>CM070088.1:18005167-18222667 GCA_036178185.1 Liparis tanakae
AATAGGTAACTGATGGAAAAACACTTTCTCCTGCCCAGTATTGTATCTGACAACTTAATGGAAAAAGATGTGTGTGGACCACTAGGCCGGTAACCAGGGATTTAGAAATACTGAGGCCATAAGGTTGAGTTTCTCCAAAGCACTACAAAAAAAACTCTTAAATGTTTTAGCACTTACATAAAAGCAAAGAGAGATGCTGTTTTATAAAGTCGAAAGGTGAATAAAATAAATATTATTATTGTGCAGAGGAAAAGAGCTGTGGTGTTCGCTAAAACCAGAATGCACTGTGTGTGTGTGTGTGTGTGTGTGTGTGTGTGTGTGTGTGTGTGTGTGTGTGTGTGTGTGTGTGTGTGCAGCACGCTGCAACCACTGAGAAGACGAAGAGTTATACTATTTTTAAACATATAATTGCTTAAACACCTCACTGTTTTATGGTGATGTTACAGAAAAAAGACGTTGACGCTATTTTCTTAATGCTCAGAACCGTTAGTTGCACCGTGGAGGGAAGTTTTAACATTGTTCATTTGTATATCGTATCGATAGAAAACTCGTTGCAAATCTGCAAAATATCCTTTTAAGAGTTTGGCTTGTTCCCCCAACGCAACGTTGTAAATGCTGCTTCTAACCCTATATACTGTAATTCCAAAACTCTGATGATGAAATGAAGTTGGAAGTCAACAATCTATGGTAACGTAGGTGTTTTGGTGCGTCCTGCATTCATGAAATAGAATATAAAATAGAAGTACCTGGCCCTGCTCCAGGTGTGATGTAGACCGTGTGGTAGCTGTTGATGGGGATAGCTTCGTAGCAGTCGTCATACGGGTCGTACGTGAACACCTACAGAAAGAAAACCGTTAGCGTCCCCAAGAAAGAGGAAGCAGGTTATGCCTCGACGCTCACAAAGAACAATGGACCACTCACAGGGTTTCTCCTGGTGTCAAGCAGCGTCAGTTTCCATGCTCTGGAGAGAAAAATAACAAGAATGAAGAACCGACAGATGGTAGTGAAGGGATGTGGTGGAGGAATTATTCAGATCATTTTCTTAAGGAAAAGAACTAATACCACACTGAGAAAGTGAAAGGTCTAAACATATGTAAATATTAAAATATGACAATTAAAAGTAAAAATTATTCCCTGCTCTATACGTATCTCCAAAAAGAGATATTGCACTATTTACAGTGAAATATTAGAGGATGTAAACACAGGACACTATAGGCCGCCGTTAATATTGTTTGTTTGTTTGTTTGTGTATTTTATTCAGTCAATCAAATCAAATACAATACAATATTATTCTATATAATATACAAAAGAGAAAGACTGAAAAGGTATAGGTAGAAGCAAAAAGTGCTTATAAATTAGTATCCTAAATTGAAATATAAATCAGAAAATTAATATAAAATAAAGAAAAGAAGGAAATTAAAATACAAAAATTACAAATTAAATATATTTATATATACTACCACATACATCATGCGGGTGTGATGCCAAAGTTACGATAGCACACAATGGCATGCTCTGCAGCATCAAATACGCTTCAATTGAAGTGTCAGCATGCATACACACTAAAGTAAAGTAAGTCTGTTATTTGTATTTCTGTATTTTGTATGTACTTTCAAATCGTGCAGGCTGACCATCTCGGTCCATCTCAATGGGACCATGCTGACTGAATGGAGGTTAAATATAATGGAAGGGACCTCAATTGTCTCCTGGTATGTGGGTAACGTGTACACTGTACAGTTTGTACATCTACTGGTAAATCAAGGCCGACGGGACGGGAGTGAAGGGGGGGGGGGGGGGGGGGTACCGACATGGATTCGTCCTCGCTGTTGGCACACAGGTTGACGGTCGAGCCGCCGGTGAGCTGAACCACGATGAGGTTATCCCTGGGATTGCTCTCCGGTGGACTCACACCTGCGGCACCAAAGACAGGTTAAAGAGGTGACTCGCCCACATCATGTCCTCCGTCGGTCAAAAAAACCCTCAAAGACAGGTGGGAGATCATACATTGGGTGTAGTTGGGTACAACCCTTTAAGCCCCAAGGGACCAAATATGGTTCTTTTTAAAAGAAAATATTAAACTGTGTAAAAGATTACAATAATCATGAACAAATATATTGATGCTACAAATCAAATGAATCAAGAGAACCTGGGCTACAATAATTAGTTAGCCATTTCAACACAACGCAAACACCAACTAAAATAGTTATTAAAATATCAATCATAATTTTCCCACTCGGCATGTTTCCGGAACTAGCAACCTGTAGCTTGGTGCTATCAGAAAAAGAAAAATGTCAAAAAGCAAGACAACTCCACACAGATTCCAAATATATTCACCAAATCCCTCTGCTCCAAAGCATCACTGAGATATGAACCAAAGAACACAGCGACATGAATCGTTCCATTGCTTATGAATATTGCATATATTGCTCTTTTTTTTTTTGCCAAAAACTGAACACTATAAGTGTATTGAACACCATAAATAATATACAAGTGAAATATAAGGTTTGGTACATGAGAAAATGCAAATAGTGTTAGGGTCAGGGTTAGTTAAAAAATATTCGCCTGAATTCTCTCTGTACTAAACCCTCTCCAACTTTGTTCTGCTTCACTTTTTCAAAGTCAAACTTTGCAGAGGGAAGGTTTACATATTGTGTTATAATTTTGGAGAGAGTTAGACCTTAGTGAGACATCATTTCAAAGAGATAATCATCCTGAAAGTGGGTTTTTTTATATTCGGACTTGAAACTTCTATTTTTGCTGTGTTTCAATATTGATTTACTCTTAACCAGTAACATATCTACACATCTAAACAAAAGCTCACAATGGTTGCCTTTATTATAACACCAACATTCTTTAAATAGCCCTTGTGGTTGCAGAGATACACCCTTTTTAGGTTGGGAATGCAATTTCGAGCAGAATCCTAAAAACTTCCATGGGGCTTAAAGGGTTAAATGGTGCATTTTGGATGTTACAGATGTTATCCCCGAATTTAAATCAAATCAGATTTACAAACGAGTGGTCTGCTGATGCTGAGACAGATTTTGTTGTTTTGTATTGTGAATACGTTACGCCTAGATGAACCATTTAAATGACATCAGGACTCTTAAAGGAGAAGCGCCATTTGTAAGCCTTCAGAACAGCTTCGGTCATTTGTCATGTTTTTTTTTACACTCTTACTGGAGGTCTATTTCAAAAATCTCTCTGGACGTCTGCATGGACCTGATGTCGATACGATGGAAGACATTTGGTTTGCTGCTGAAAAATCCTCAAACAAAAGCATGTGACCCATGTTCCATCCTAAATGTTCCTCTCCTTGAAATAACAGTTTCATTTGTTCTTCCGGTTCAGCGCTAGCCGAGTAAACCTTTTTACAGTTTTTGAATTCAATCACCCGTCAGTGACTGAAGTCCTGAAATCACAAATGAGGACATTTTAAATTCCTTTGTAGTGTCTGGTGGTGAGGGCTCCTCCTGTGAGGAACTTCAAAAGCATCAAAGCATCATCAGTAAACTGAGTCAGACTGAAGCACATGGCTGCAATTATTATTTAGCTTCAGAATATAGATACTAATAAATATGTAAAGTGTTGTGTATTTCAGTAACAACTGGAAGGGGGAAAAGCAGCCTTTTAAAGATATGTTTAGTAAACTTGTAAATATTTTTGACTAATTGATATCCTCAATTATCTTTTTTTTAATTCCAAATGTTAAATATGCAAATGATCAATTATGTAACACTGATTAATTTGCCCGAACAACACACCAGTATCCTGTTTTAACTAGCTTTATTGGTAGCACATATTTGCAGCATGTATTTAATTTTATTTTTATTTTTTATACCTTTTATGTTGTTTTACTTATTGTTATGTATATGTTTTTTTTTTCCTGAGTTATAGTCTTTACATAATGTGTATCCTCACCATTTGACTGTGTGATATGTTGTCAATCCTTATTTATATATATATATATATTATATAAAAAAATTAAGTAACACTAGTAAATTGTGATAAAAAAGTTTAACAAAGTTAGCACCTTACCGTACTGTAAATTATGGATGTTTTCTTTCCTCTAGTCTTAAAAGTAGACAATATGGAAGAAAATAGCCCCAAATCTAAAAAAAACGATCAGCGACTTAAAAAATGTTTTGTGTGTTTGATCAATGCTTGATCGCTCAAAACCTCTGAATTTATTTTGAAATGTTAAAGGCAGCTTTCTTTACCGAGACACTCCAGGCCCGATCTCACGTCCACACAAGTGGTCTTGAGGCTGACGCGGTGCTCCAGCTCCCGCCGGCTGTTGGTCTTGTAGAAGCAGAGGCTGCCGTCTATCCAGAGGTCGCACCAGTTCAGCTTCCAGCGTTTTAGGACCGAAGCTGGAGGGGAGACGCATAATAATGAGAATAATAATAATGCATTTCATTTTTATTGCACTCTTCCTTCAAAGAATCTCAGGGTGCCACACAGATAGTAAAAACAAATAAAAACGATTAAAACGTAGTTAAAGAAACCCATAAAAATAAATTTTAAAAAAGAAGAATGTAATAGCTGACAATAAATTAACTGAACGTTAAAAAAAAAGGCCTTCCTGAATAAAAAGTTTTTTAGGTCAGTCTTAACCCTCCTGTTACCTTCAAATGTACTAACATCTTTTACCCTTTTTGACCCCGGCAGTTAAAACCTCCAGAAAATGATTTGAATTAATATTGTTTCCCAAGTTTAAGTGTGAGGTACTTTATGTAGTTTGGTTGACTACCTAATTAACCCTTTAAATAAATTAAAAAGTTGATATTTCTTATATGTTTTACAGTAAAAAAACAGCCTGGGGTCAAATTGACCCCAAAGAACATCGATACGAACAAGTTGTGTTCAGGAAATTGAAAACATATCATCATGTGAATGTTATGTTTTCACAATTGTCCTCAATAAATTAGGAAAAGTCATGAAATATGAAGTAAAAAAAATTACGTCAATCATTTTTTTTAGAGACGTCAAACATTAAATAGGGTCAAATTGACCCCAAAGGTAACAGGAGGGTAAAAAGAGGTCAGTATCTGAGTCACCGTCAGGTGGTCAGGAACACCGTTCCACAAGCCGAGCAGAAGGCCCGGTCGCCCGCGGTGTGGAGGTGGGAGGAGAAGCAAGAATGATTAAATTGACCGTTCACTCAACTCGAGGGTCACGTAGTCGTTGAGGCCGCGGTCAATGCGAGCGTCTTGACGGATCGATTTCTCCTCTTTTGGTTCAAGCCGTGTGAAAACGGAACGGCTTCGGCTCCATTGCTTCATCCTGTTTAAGGGACGCTAACAACCGAGCTCAAGGAGTCTTCATTGATTGGACGATAAGTAACTCACATGCCACAAGTAGAGGAGTGCGTTTGTTTTGTTTGTTTCCAAGAGGATGCTTTCCCATTGGCTGTCCTGGGTAAGCCACTAAAAGTCATTGCCAGGGACAATTAATGGGATTAGTCACAAAAGTTGTCGTTGCAGGTCCTGTTTTTTACTGATGCATATGTGTAGCATTTCAGACGATATATGGGCAGATATAGATAAATAGATAGATAGATAGATAGATAGATAGATAGATAGATAGATAGATAGATAGATAGATAGATAGATAGATAGATAGATAGATAGATAGATAGATGGATGGATATTGTATTAATCCCCAAGGGGAAATTTGTCATCACAGTAGTAGCACCAATAAACTAAACACACAGGAATAAAATATAAAATATAAAAAACAGGGATGAAAGATATAGCTGTATACAAGTAAAATATAAAATAAAAAATTAAGTATATATGTATATAAAATGAAACATATATATATATATATATATATATATATATATATATATATACACACACAAACAAATATAATACAATGGCTCATAATATGAAAAGGTATGCTTTGTTTTCCTTATTACCTGAACGTAAGAAGTGTTGTGTTTTTGTAAAATTAAAGCTTTTTTTTACTTCATGGTTTAAGTTTATATATAAATCCGAGAGCACGTTTTCTTCAATGAGCCGGACGCCATGTTTTCTACGGTGGCCCAGAACGGACAAACCAAGCAATCGCTCTCGAGAGGAACCGTTGGCGTTCACATGTTTTCTGATTCTTATTGCTTAAATAGAATGGCCCAAAAAATATTTACATTATTATACTGTGTATATTTGCTTATCTACGGTATTGAAATATAACTTACAAAAGTGAGTTCTGGGAGTTAAAGGTCGGGGCGCACGTCATCCAAACTGACCGATTCACGCGAGCCCAAAAAAAACTGCCACCGTGTCGTGTTCTTTAGCCAGAAGTAAGTGTGTTACGTGAGATGTCAAAGTGTGTGTGTTTCTCTCTCTCTCTCTCTCTCTCTCTCTCTCTCTCTCTCTCTCAGGTGAGTCCTGTCCAGCAGCAATATGCTATTGCATTCATCCAGTGTGACGACGATGACTGTTTTGGGATCGCTTGTGAAGGGCCTAGTGTCTACTTGCAAAATCAATCTGTTGATGCGGTGACATCCCTGAAAGAAGAAGAGCTGCCTTGTCTTTTTTACGTTGAGCAAGGAATTTTAATAACTAATATCAAGAGAAGGAGAGGAGATAACTGAGAATCCTCACGTTAGAGGTACTGGAACTGCATCCTTATTATAAAAGCACCTTTTATCAGTTTCTATTCTGCCTATCAGCCTTCCCTTAAAGCTGTTCTTAAAACAGTGGGAAACATCCGGTCTCTACTCACTCTGTCTCCACAGCCAGCCTGACCTCAGGAGCGCCATGTGTTGCTATAGTCCCAGTCCCTGTGATTTAATTATGAAGATAATCCAGTAGCGGCAAAAGGAGGAAATGAAGTTGTTGATGTTGAGACAAGACTAAAAGATCCAGCAGCTGGTTTTGGACTCCTGACTCTGTTTACGTTCCCTCCGTCCCCCAGACAGTGAGGTACTGGCAGATTAATGTGGACTAAGCCTGACTCACTGGATCATTCTGGATTAGGAGTGTTTGGCCACTCCCCTTCATCCCTTCTTCTCCTTCTGGACTGATTTGTCTCGTTGACTCTCGCACTGTGTGCCACACCGTGTTTATATCGATGAATACTCTTGTTTAATGCTTATAAACTAACTTCACGTGAGCCTCGTCCCAATAATTCATGTGAATGTTTATTGCATGCTTTTACAAGTTAATCCCTGCATTTAAATAAACACATGAAGATTAGCCAGGGGTCACCCAGTTCAGTTATGAGAGGATTCTCAAGATGTCGGCAGGGCGGCCTGTGACACGCCGGTGACATAATTTCCTTTTACAGCTTTGAAAAAGAGTCATCTGATTGTCTATGTAGAGTAAATTCTTAATTCAGTGTAAGGTCATTTTCTGCAGTGAAATAATAGTGAAAACTGAGAGATATTCCAGGAGGTTTTTCCTTGAATCCTTTGTCAAGTTGTGGGTGACCATATTCCTCTGCAGTGACCAGTTTAATAAATGATATGTTGTGTGAAATATGGCTTCCAGATAAAGTATTTTTTTTTTTTTTAATGTCTTAGTTAGTTTCTAATTTCTTTAAAAATAATGTAATCTGTAAAACATTTTTCCAAGTGCACACAAGTTTAACCAAATATCACAAATTCGATTTAGTTATTTTCCTGACCGAGAAATTCACACGATTCATTCGAGGAACGTCGGTAATGACCACATTGAATAAACAAATGTGTTTTTACTATTTACGGCTATCACAAATAAATGTCATTTTAGTGATTTGAAAAAATAAAGCATGCCTTTAATCATGGCTGCCAGTTGTGGGGTACAGATTGTAACACAACAAACTGCAGCCGCTCAGTGTGGACAGAGGGCTTCACTGTCTGGATAGATTAAACATTGTGTTGCCTTGTTGTGCGGCAGGGCTGCATTATGTGAGCCTTGGACAGACTCCACAACAACTGACAATCTGGAGAGAAGTGTGATCCAAGAACAGATTGGTGTCTGTTGACTTGCTTTGGAACATGGTGGTGTTGGACATAATATCCTCCGGAGACCCAGTTTACTAATACTGACCTCTGTGGTGGACATTTGGGTTTTGCATTTCTTCTTTGACTTACTGGAGTTATCCTATCAAGTCCAGTTGGGCTTTCCAGGTAAACCGCATGTGTCGGGGTGGGATGATGACACCTTCCTCTTCCTTTTGACACAAGATCAAAATCACAAGATTTCGGAAGTAACCTCCGGGTATCAAATGGTGTGTGTCTGTCCAGCATCCCATACATACAGGACCGCTCCCCAGTGCTACACCGCCCGGCATCCCATCACCACTCAAAAGGGACACGCTCATAAACGTAGACAGGCGGAGGGAGACAAACAGAAAATGTCAAAGCTCATCGGTTTTCAAAATTGTAACGTGACAGTATGTCAGTCAAAGTGCCATTTGTTATCTTTTCACTTGTAATACCTTAAGTACCTTTAAGCTGATGATACTCCTGTACATTTGTTTGGGTATTGTTTTAAATCAAAGTCAAAAGTCAAAGTAACTTTATAGTCTACAGATTCTATGCATGTTAGGACATACAAGTAATCGAAAAAAAACGTTTCCCACACTCCCACGGTGAAACATATATAAGTGCACACGCACAACAACAGATAAGACAAGACATATACATATACATATAGTTATAACATGCAGATACATGTACAGCAGCAGCAGCATAAGTTTCCTTTAACGTGACGTTATGGTAGTGCAAAAAAAGTATACAGTAAGTGGTAAAGTGACAGTAAGTAAAATGATAAAGTGCAAGGGACAGTGTTGAATTCACAAATTCAGCTTTTAATCAAGTTTTTTAAAAATACGTTGTATAGGTACTTCTACTTAAGTAAAGGATCTACATACTTCTTCCACCATTGCTTTTTGATGAACAACTCTTGACATACATGGTAGTCTCCTGTTTTGTTTCCCCCCTGAAGAAGGAAAACAGGAAGATCAAACTGATCATCTTTCCCTCTACACGACACTGCCATCTAGTGGCAGCACGTGGTATAGCCCTATTCAATTTCATTAATGCCTCAGTTAAATACTTCAGATGTGACGGGTTCTAGAGTAAGTCAAATATATAAATAAATGTCGAACTTAGACAACGAACATATTTCTGTGTTTGGTGAAATGATTAAAACGGCTACTTTTATGAAAAGCGTCTTCTATTTCCATGTCTCAATTATTTATATGACCGTCAAAGATCAGAGCATAAATGTAATAATGTTGTCATAGGAACTTTATAATTAAACTGGGAAATTGCTATCCTCTTCTGAAGAGTTATCTTTCATTCATCATGCAAAATGCAGGAGCTTCTAAAATGTCATGAACCATTTATATTTTTTGGTGAAATTATTTTAACAAAACTCCAAACTCTAAGCAGTTATTTAATTGAAATATCACTATCAAAAAGATGAACTTTATGCTATCCTTGCCCTAAATTACTTGTTAATGTTTCAAACAAACTGCAGGATAGACTTTTCCCAAGCAGTCACACGTTGTTTTAGACATAAAGTACCCAATATAATATATTGGGTACTTTTCATATACCAATATATTGAATATATTGGTATATGAAAAGAGAGAGAGAGAGAGATTTAGTTATATGCTTAATTGTAGTGTGAGAACATGTCCAGTCATGGCAGCTGTGAAAATATATTATATATTCCGTTTTTTACCGAATTGTTGTGACAGTTGAAGTTCTTTTTATAATCCATTCATTTATTATGAAAATATAATTTCAGAAATGCATATATTGTTTTATTTAGTTACTTACTGTGGATGGTAAACATCCATTATATTCCTTATTCTCTTTACTTATTTATTTGTTGAAATTTCCGAAATTAATCCCTGTAATCTACTATGTGTATTTACTAATAATGCATTGTGAGGTGAAACGAACGTTTTAGATTTACACTTAATTAAACTAAATTATATTTTAAACCACCGCTCTCTTCTTTATTATGATCCTCTCTGTAAAGCTTTAAATATAACCTGTGCATAGATTTGTAACGTGTCTACAGACGGGAACAAACAAGACATTTAAATACGTCACTTCCTGCAAAGTGGGCGGATCTTAAACTGTCAACTAACCGAAGAACAACAAAAACAAACCAGCACCGACGGGGTTCCGTGGGCTCGGGTGAGTGCAACAGTCTCGCGCAACACACGGCGTCGGTTGCAAAACAGTTACAAGTGTCGCAGACTTTGTGAGCCGTGATGACGGCGACTCAAAAAATAGCTCCGCACCGCGCTGCGCACCTTGTCGAGGTCTCCTCTAACGGACAGTCGCGAGCTCGTTCGGCTGTGAAACGGACGCACGTGACGTCACCTCTGCTACTTTTGTAACACGTCCACGTTGAATTCGTTATTTTGTGCACCAGCGGTATTGTGCAACCAGGCCTCGGTCCCCACCCCCCACAACAAGACTCATAAAACATCTTAGTAAAACTGTCCTTAAATCCTTGTTATTCCATATAAAATGTACATTAATCAGTATTTAATTCGAGATGGAGTTCTCCATAACACGCTATTCGTCTCTCGGTGTAAAGCTGTGTGTGTGTGTGTGTCACACCGCGGAGGGCAGCAGCGAGTATAGTTGAACAAGTTGAACTCTTATCAGGAGGAAATTACTTGGAAGCCCCGACTTGAAGAATTGATAAACAATATTTTCTCTGTAAGATACCAAAGATTTGCGTCACGGTGAGACAAGTAACATGATGTGGTTATAAATAGATGTTGTTTCTTGTTATAATAGAGCATATCAACCTGTGGTATTTATTCACAACACAGTGTAAAGTTACCTTTCTTTTGTCAGCCTCATAATGGAAGTTTCATTCATCTTCAGGCTGTCTGGCTGTGTCGTTTTCCTTCCATAAATATGCAAACTCTCTATATGTGCATGGTTAAATGTGGAAGAATATACCAATAATAACATATTTTACATCACAGTAAGTACAGCAGTCTTTCAAACACATATATGGGGTTGTCTCTGTGTGTTTGATGTCGCAACTTGATCAGTTATTGTTTGATTACTGTAGTTTATAAATTGTCACAATGGTCTTTATTTGTGTTATCCAGCTAACAAAGATGTTCACGCCACGCTGATGATGTGAAATGGAGAAAAACAGTAAATCGACACATTTGAAAAGTTACTTTAAGGCCATTTTGCTTTAAACATTATCAATGAGATCCATTTTCAAACTGACTTAAACTTTTTTTATGTTTAATCCAACACATACTTGGAAAAAATGTCTGCCAACAAGACCAAGTGAGATGGTCCTAAATCTGGTTGACAAGTGAATACCTATCGATTGTTATTGCTTTGTGATTTTTTTTCCCCCCTGAATTAATCTCTGCAATTAATGAATTTGTTTAGCTGTCTTTACATTGATTTTAAAAGCCCTCTGAGGGAGGGAGCTGCATCTTAGTTTCAGATAAACGCCCCGTATGTAGTTCAGCCTGAATGTTTGGTCCTGTGGTCACAGATACGAGGTAAATTCATCTTGTTACACCGGCTTTAACCACCACCGCTGCTCCTTCTTCTTTTCTACTACGTCAGTTTTGTATTCTTTATTTAATGGCTTCTTTAATAATCATTGACATTTGTAAATGTTCATGGGTTAGCACATGTTACCAGTTGTAAGATGAATACTATTATTATTATTATTATTATTATTATTATTATTATTATTATTATTTTCAAGAAGAAAATATTTTCTACTGTTACTAATTAATAAAAGTCTTGCGTAATAAATTAATTATTTTTTCCTGAGTAAATTATTTTAACGTTGTCCATGTATAAAACATTTTGGGGCAGCACGTTTAAATGTATTTTCCCCCCCAACCAAAAACCATAAAAAACATCAAAACCCACTAGTTTTGTTAAAGGTTTATTTTAGATTTGAAAATACTAGTGCAATTGAGGATTGTTTATAAAAATAACCATTTCACAAGAAGTGCATTTAGGGTCCGCATAAGTGTGACCCTTTACATCATAGAAGACTCCTTGTGTGTCCTCGGAGAGAAAACACCAAATATTTAACAGTGAAAAAATAGCTGTGACTTTTTACTGAGTGCAAACACAACAACGTCTGTTAATTCTGGAAGTGCCTGCTTTGTGTGACCAACACAAGCCAGGACACGGATGAACTGAAGCTGTGACTAAAACATCAAGGCTCTCAAGTTGATTTTATTAGTGAACCTTCACACTAATAGATGGGACGCATTTAGTTTGAGTAAGGCGAGGAAACACTGCTGCTTCTGTCTGCTAAAATCAAAACGAAAGGAAAGTTCCCCTGTTGCAACTTCAAGATGTTTGTCTTTTTAAATAGCTTTAACCTGAACATGATTCATGACTTAATTACTAGAGCCTGAATGTCAAGGAAACCACACGCTGCAGATAACAGCCGTCCCACATACAAACTGGGATCCATTCTACCTGTAACCCAGACGTAGGACTTGTATGGCCGATCGGGATCAAAATAAACATTAAGTTAATCGTGGTAACTTTCCATTATCTGTATAATCAGAAATATTGTCTCATATGATTTGGTAAAAAGCCGTGAAGGTGGTGAAATAGAAATTCGAGCCTGATGAAGTTAACTGTGTTGTCTGCACTCTCTTCTTTTCTCTCTTTCCCTCGCATCCCTCCTCAGGGCTGGGACCATGGATTCATCCTCTGACGAGGAGGAGGTGCGCACCTTCATCCAAGTCCTCAGCGAGAAGTACTGCCCGGATAATTTCCCCTACGGCCAGGGAGTGGTGGTTATGTCCAGCCCGCCAGGATCCCCCGTGAAAGGTGAGGGATGAATGCTGCAGGGATGTCGGCCCTGGGTATCATCATGAGTAGCCTTTAACATGTTCACATCTAAAAGCTCCTGTAGCATAACTCAAGTCTAATCTCAATACAAATCCTTTATCTTCTGTCTTTTTAATCTGTTATTTGCCAGTCTCTCAGGTGGTTTGTCACGCCAACAAACTGAAGCTATTGGGGGGAGAGTTACTTTTATATTCCTTAACTAAACTAAACCTAAACTGCTTGAACCTCTTCTCTTCACACACCATGTACATAATTGTTCTCATAACCGTGTCCTTCATATTGAAATGTTGCTTTTCTTTGTACTCCTACTAAATGTGAGCTTTGTGACACTATAAATAAACATAACTAAAGTTTAATCTCAATACAAATCTTTTACGACTCATTTGGATCAACATGACCCTGAACATTACAGGTGTCTCATCTCTATTTATCTAGATCACCCCATGAAAAAAATTGTTTACAAAATGCAAATACAATTTAGGAGAAAATACATGTTATGGTAGACTAATGGAATTTAAATCTAGATTTTTTTCAATATACCTGAAATATTGTTTAAACATTTCATTGAGTTCTCCTGATTGAACTCTGATCTGTGAATGAGTTAATAACTCAATTCCACTGAAAACAGATTGAATTGTTAGTAATGGTGTTGGTGATGAGGTACAAACTATAGTTTTTAAGATTTTGTTGGTTTCTGATCACTGTTGGGTGATTCAACATTAACCGGGTCAAATTGACCCGGGGTCATCACGGCTGTAATAATAATAATAATGCATTTTAATTTTATCGCACTCTTCCTTCAAAGAATCTCAGAGTGCCACACAGATAGTGAAAAAATGAATAAAACCGATTAAAACATAGTTAAAGCAACCCATAAAAATAAATTAAAAAAAAGAAGAATGTAACGGCTGTATGTAGGAAACGACCATAACACAGGGTTCATACGATCATGGAAAACCTGGAAAAGTCATGGAATTTTAAAATGGTCATTTCCAGGCCTGGAAAAATCATGGAAAAAACTTAAATCATAAAAGTTTGGGAAAAGTCATGGAAATGTTGTTATAATCACATGTTCATTTACGCCGAGAAATAATTAATATGTTTTTTAAAGAAAAACGCTCAAAATATAAGCCGGCGTACGCTCTCAATACACAAAATGTTCTAAATTTTTCATGTTTTACCGAGATTTCAGTTTGGTCATGACATTTGGTTTAAAGTCATGGAAAAGTCATGGAAAAGTCCTGGAAATCCATTGGGCAAAATGTGTAAGAACCCTGATAACAGGAGGGTTAACTGACTAAGTTTGTTTGCAGACCGCCTGTTCTTGCCCAGCATCCTGGTTCTGAGTGACTATGGGATCCGTAAAGCGGGAGACAGATCGGACATCGCAGCTTTCTGCGCCCATGTGGTCGAGCTGGACCTGTCCCACAATCAACTCAACGACTGGACGGAGGTGGGCGCCCTCCAAGGGCTTTGAAATCCTGGACAGTTTTTCTTTGAACACTTTTTCACCACAGATAGAACACAAGTATACAGAAATGAAAAACAAATAATAACAACAGCAAGAAAAATAAATATATAAAAAGGGGTCTGGTTTGCTCTGTCCTCTTAAAAGCTAACTATAAAGATAAATCCTGAGAAACATTCAAGTATCAGTTTTATTGGCCAAGTAGGTTTGCACAAACAAGGAATTAATTATTAAATATAAAATATTCATATCTTGTGTTATCGTCGACATGTAAACATCGTCCATTTCTCCCGCTTCTCACAACATTGCTCTTTTTTTTCTGTGAGTTCACACTTCCATATCATATATATCAATCACAATTTTCAACCATCCATCTTTTCGTAATAGAATAGTAGAATTCTCAGCAGACACCTGTCTTCCCCTTACACAGTATCTGTTGTCATACCAAAGTCGAGAAACATACAGGACTTGTGTGTGTCAAAGCCCAGGATTTTGACAATAACGTTATGGACATTTCCCACGGACAGTTTTATTTCCAGTGATATTTCTCAAATGCAGAAGTTTTCTCTCAGGATGTTGTTGTTGTTGTTTTTCTATTAACGCTCTTGTGTTCCCAGATCTGCGACATCGTTTCCAACATCCCCCACCTGGACTTCCTCAATCTGAGCATGAACCCTCTGAGCGGCATCGAGCTGGAGCCCAGCCTGGCGGAGGTGTTCTCCCGGGTCCGACAGCTTGTCCTCATCAACACGCACATCAGCTGGGACAGCGTGCACACGCTCACAAAGCACACGCCGGAGTAAGTGACGGAGCGTGGAAATGTTGCCTGTGGGTTGCTAAGAGGACGACTGACTGCGCGGTGACGTATCGAGACCACGATGCACAACATGTGTGTGTCCTTGTTCGTTTGATTGCATCTGTTCTACCACGGCAGTCAAAGATAGAAATACAGTCGTACAGCTGAAAGTTCCCTGCCTTCTCCTCCGCCCGGGGGCGGAGTTCGCCTCGCTGCACCGCCGGATGCCGTGAAGTAGCCGACGCCACGCTGCTGGGGACCCGGGCTGTATTACTGGGCCCACGGGGGTGTGGGGGGGGGGGGGACCAGAACCGTGACTGCACAGGGAAGACCTGTCGGCCCGCAGGAGGAATGAGAGGCTGTCCTCGGGACTCTGGTGCACTTTGCTTTTGTCCGTCGGGAGCACAAAAAGAAAGTTCCCCATAGGAACTTTAAGTGCTCTTTGTAGAAACCTGCAGAGCCCAGATGAAGTTGCTTCTGAAACTCCAATTTTGGAGACCTTTTTTTTTGCATTTTCAGTAGGAACAAATGGGCACGGGTCTGGACCAGCACACTGTCAGTTATTGGTCCAGAACGGCCCTCCACGTCATTTTATGTGGCCCCTGAACGGCTTGAAAGACATACAGTATGATCACCTTTTCTTAAGGCATTTAAGAACTAGAATGGGCACTCGGTAAAAAGAAGATTTTGACCTTTCATGACCTTGACCTTTGACCCGATCGATTCCAAAATCAAATCAAATGGTCCCCGGATAATAACCAATCATCCCACCAAATGTCATGCGATTCAAGAATATTTTTACCTCATCATGACCTTTGACCCGATCGATCCCAAAATCTAATCAATTGGTCCCCGGATAATAGCCAATCATCCCACCAAATTTCATGCGATTCGGTTTAATACTTTTTGACTTATGCGAATAACACGGACACAGGCACGCATACAAAAACACTGCGATCAAAACATTACTTTACGCATTTTCAATGCGAAGGTAAAAATATCCTGTGCTTTTATTTTGACGGTTTCAAATTAAATGGATTTATGTTATAATATTAGAGAAATCTTCTCATGTACCAAATTTCTTCACTCAAATAAACAATAATAAAATGCAAAGACAGATATTTAACAATATGAATCGGGGGTCGTTTATACAGTGTTTAAGTTACACCGGCCCTTTAAGGGCGGCCATGATGCCCACGGTGGGTCTCTAGAATAACAACAGCCGAAGCAGATGTGAACACAAATCCTTTATGTGAGGATGTTAGCGCAAGAGATTGATTAGAAACTCAAAACGATCAATTTTAAAATTGCAGGCTGGAGGAGCTTTTCCTGTGTCTGAACGGCTACAACACCGTCTCCGAGTCCCAGACCTCGTGTCCGTCTCTGCGCCTGCTGCAGATCACAGACAACCAGCTACAGGAATGGGCCGAGGTGCGGAAGTTCGGGCAGATGTACCCGAGCCTGACGACACTGGTTCTGGCCAATAACAGCGTGGGCTCTGTGGGCGACACCCACGATGCACTGCAGCAGCTCTTCCCCAACCTGCGCAGCATCAACCTCAACAACTCAGGTCCGAGGGGCGAACATCTTCATCTCACCGGTATTCAGTGCATGCCGGGAACTAAGTATTTCCTGTGGCACTAAAACTCTGCGATGTTGCGTCATACAGGGCTTAGTACATGGGAGGACATAGAGAGGCTGAATTTCTTCCCTAAACTGGAAGAGATCAAAGCCAAGGGGATTCCATTATTGCAGCCGTACACCACCCACGAAAGACGTAGCTTCCTTTTAGCACAGTGAGTCTCACACACACACACACACACACACAGATGCACTTTAAACCCATGTTACGCAATATACGCAGGACTGCATGTTTTCTAATTTGCTGCCTAATCCTCATACTTACACATGTCGCTGCCTGCAGGCTGCCGTCTGTCGTGATGCTGAATGGGAGTTCGGTGTCAAATGGAGAGCGGGAGGATGCTGAGAGGCTTTTCATCCGGTACTACCAGGACTCGCCGCAACGGGAACGTCCCGAGAGGTACTCCGGCGTGCAGCATGCTGACACTTCTTCCGTCTCAATCACAAATTCGTAACGCGCGCTTCAATGCAGTATTACGGTGGGGATGAGCTTTGGGATATAAAATACTTTATCGTAATATCAAATAATTTCATGCTGCAAGGACAGAATAAAATGCATTTTTTTTGGGGGGGGGGGAAACAACGTATTCATTTATTTTCTTATTTTATGTTTTTTTTGCTGAAATAATGACAAACACACATTTAATAACTATAACATAGCATGATACAAAGGGAGGCAACAGGTCAGTGATGCCCCAATTATTCATTTGTATCATTTGATAGAGTTTTGGTTCACAATGGCCAATCAATATCAGAGTAGGCACACTTTACATTGTAACTTAGTCACAGCCTTTCAAGCATGCCATGGATGGTTTCAAACATATTCATAATAATAATAAACTACTTGTATGGCACCTTCCATTCAATCCAGTTTACATCAGAAGAATAGCTTAAAAGATGGCAAACCAAGCATTAAAATGCAATAAATAATGGGAATGCAATTTAAAATAGTGCAGTTGCAGTAAATAAAAGGATACAGATTACTCAACCCTCCTGTTACCTTCACATTTACTAACATATTTTACCCTCGGGGTCAATTTGACCACCAGCATTTAAAACCTCCAGAAAATTATTAGAATTAATATTGCTTCCCAAGTTTAAGTGTGAGATATTTTATGTGTGTTTGTTGACGACCTAAATAGCTCTTTACATATATAAAAAAGTTGATATTTCTTATATGTTTGACAGTGAAAAACAGCCTGGGGGTCAAATTGACCCCAAAGAACACCGACGTTAAACATTGAATCGGGTCAAATTGACCCTAAAGGTCACAGGAGGGTTAAAAGCATTATTTTTACAAAGATGAGTCTGAAGATGGAAAGTTTAATTATTAATATTTTGTATTCTGTGCACGTGTTGACCCTGGGAGGCGGAGCTCTGTGAGCATCTACCAGATATTCAGCACAATGATCGTCTTCGTAGCTCATATTAATCAGCAGCCTGAATATGTGGCACCAAGTGAACACCTGTGAAGTTGTAACCATAGCAACAACCCAGCCCTTGTCCTCAATGCATGTCCACTATGTGATATAATATTCGGACGGCCGTCTTCCAGGGGCTGACAGCGGTCAGCGCTGCTCACTGACTGCATTCCACTTAACCTCGGCAGAATGTCGGAGAGGGATTTGTGAAGCAAGGTGCGGTCTCTGACTGGGGGAAACTAACCTTTGGGAGACAATGCCGCCAGTCTCTCCCTGCTCAATGAGTCCTTTGTGCAGGGAATTCTCTGATTGGAAAAGTGATACACAAGGTAGCAAGCAGGTTGATTTTCCTTTTTTCTCCTTCATGTATACACCTACTCTGTCAACCTCAAACCTTAAATTGAGAGATTAATTAGTTCCTGATGTCACTGGAGCCGTGGAGTGGGTCTGCTCGCCATGAATCACAAAGAAAAGTCCTTTTTTTCTTTTGTTTCTTACCGTGAAGATCTGAGATGCTGCACATATTTAAAACCACGTCTCACGTAGCATCGCATCCTGCATGGATCCAATCACCGCCTCCCGTTTGTGAATGCTACGTAACCGTGGGTTACGTTTGGAGCCGGGTTCTCGGTGTGCGTCCGAGGTTAGGGATCGCCGCGACAGCACGCGGGTGTCGGACACACTCGGTAAGCAGTGAACACTCCGATATCCCCTTCCCCTTCGGATAGGGCTCTGGCCTCGCTGCCCAGAGGGATCAGAACACCGCATGGAGGGTCACAGCCTCTCATGTGAACTAATCCGACAACAAGCCTGGCTTAGAGTAACTGTAAACCATGAATCACACCGGGGGAGATCGAAACACCTCAATAATCTTGCAAGGATGTGCAGAGAATTGTGAATAATCTGGGAAAAAAGGGGATGTGGGAAACCGAAATCTAAAGAAATAAAAAGGGTTCGCCGGACCGCGAAGATTAGTAGCGAAGTGAAAGAGAGGACCGGGTTAAAGAGGAAATGTGACTCAGAGTATCCAGAACAATGTGTAGAGACGGACTGGAAGAGACGCCGGACCTGAAACGGTGGATATCGAGGGATGGAAGAGGTGCAAGGGACATTTTCAACTTTTAAATCAGCTTGTCTTTGAAACAGAGGGATGCAGACATGAGAGAATGAGGGGAGGATGAAACGCCAAAAGAGATCTGTGCCAGATAGTGTCTGTATCGGCTCCACGGGCGGTTTTATTCGGCTGTACTTTAATCCTCATTATCGAAGAATGCTTGAAAAGACAACTGGAATGCTGACTTGTTACCCGCAGCGTTATTCGTTCCATTATACCTCGCTAACCACCTTCCTTTTTCTTTTTCTTTTTTTTAAATGAATCCTTTTCAGCTAAATGGCTTCTCTTAGAATGGCACTTTGTGCACTGTGGGCTTTAGAGGAGAATTCCCAGGGTGGCCCGCAAGTTTTGGCCAGAAACCCCGGGCCAGGGGGTTCGGCTTTGTCGGGGAGTTTTGGGGAGGAGAGGGAAATTGCTTTGATTGGCCCAGCTGTTACAGTAGCTTTGAAAGCACAGGGGCTTTTCTCCTGGATTTTATTTAAGCGTTCCCGGGTTTCTTATCTCAAAACGCATTCCCCTGAGGCGGCTGAGAGCTTTCTCACGGCAAGCAAGAGGCAGAGAACTCAGTGTTTATCTGCCTCTGAAAACACACACACACACACACACACACACACACACACACAGGTACGTGTCGACTTACCGGTTTGTATGCCCATCTTTTAATCCTCGGAAAAAAAACAGCCTCAGTGGAAATGCCAGAAATTCAAGGAGAAATTTGAAATACAGCAGAAAACATTGTGAGCTGAGTTGGAGGAGCTGGCACAGATAATAGCAGGGCGCATAATTGCGACGGCCCTGGCTCGAGTCCAGACGGGGGCGCTTGTTGCATCTCGCCCTCCTCCGCTGTTACCATTGCGTTTTTAAAAACAACGCAGGCTACATGTGGAAGAAGATAGTCCTGAGCCCTGACCTGAAATCATCCGCTCAGAGTGTCAATTATTTTGCTTTAGAAGTGGCGGAAGATTTTAATATTTTACATTTTGGACTTTGCTGAAAGCCAGGATAGTTGTTGTGTTTCCACCCCTGCTTCCATCCTGATGCTAAGCTAGGCTAGCTGCTTACACACCTGAGCTGTGTGGAAAGAAAGAACATGTTTGATTTATCCCTTTTAGAACTTTTGCAATATTTTTATTGAATGAGCAACTTTTGACCTTAATATGTTTTTAAAGACACACGTGATCCCATTATGACTGTACTGTGTGTTTGTTTCTGTTTCTATTCAGATAGATAGATAGATAGATAGATAGATAGATAGATAGATAGATAGATAGATAGATAGATACTTTATTAATCCCCAAGAGGAAATTTGTCGACACAGTAGCACCAATAAACTAAACACACGAGAATAAAATATAAATATAAGAAAGAAACAGTGACTGTGCATAAAGTATACAAAGTGAAACATGAAATACAAAATAAAATTATATATATATATATATATATATATATATATATATATATATATATATATATATATATATATATATATATATATATATAAAAGATAAGATAGTCCTTTATTAGTCCCTCAGTGGGGAAATTACAGGATCACAGTAGCATTGCTCACAAGTGAATAAAAACGAATAATAAAATAGAAACGAGTAATATAAATAATATAAATAAGCATAAAAAATCAGTAGAATATTAAGTATATATAAACAAAAAGTACTATATATATATATATATAATTTTATTTTGTATTTTATAATATATATAAAATATATATATATATATATATATATATATATATATATATATATATATATATACACACACACAACATATATGCAACTACAGCAGTGTAAAATTAAATTAAATATAGACAGAGTGTGCAAAATGCAAAGTGTGTGTATGTGTGTAGTGTAAATGAAATGTGTGAAGTGCAGATCAACATAGTGTAAGTATGAATGTGTACAGTGATACTTATGATGTAGTTATTGCAGTAGTCTTTACAACCCTTGATCTGACGTGCTTCCTCCTAGGTACCACACCCTTGTGTCCAAGTATGGCCAGCTGGCCCCCCTGGCGGTGGTGGACCTGAGCCCCCGCAGCACCGTGGTGGACGTTCGCTGCGGCGACCGGGTGGAGGCCGTCAGCCTCCGCCTGGAGCAGACGGTGGGCGACCTGAAGAAGCACGTCCGAGCCCTGCTGCAGCTGCCGGCCAGCAGGATCCGGCTCTTCTTCATCAGCCGGGAGATGTCTTCGGTGGTGGGGCCGGAGGAGTTGAGGTGCAGCAGCCGGGCCCTCCATTCCTACAGCATCCGAGACGGGGACGAGATCCTCGTGGAGCCCAAAGTCTCCGGCTGCTGCAGCTCCTCCCATCTCTGAGTCCGGAGGCGCTCTGGTTTGGGATAAACGTGACTTCAGGACTACGCTTTCTTTGACTTGAGCCATTTTTAGATTAAAGGAAAAGGTGAATTTAGAGAGGATTGCTGTCCACCACACTGAACAAATCTATATGTTATAATAATATATACATAATGGTCTTTTTGTACATAAGGAGTGCCACATTCACAAAACGTGTATCTCTTGAGTGGCGTGTGTATGTGGGGCTTAAGGATAAGATTGCAGTTCAGGAAATTGTTATACAAATGAAATTTGAAGAAAAAAACACTGCGATGATCAACCACTGACTGCACAATTTGCACATTGATTTAAAAACTACAACTATTTTCTAATGGGGGTTTTTCTGATCATTTTTGAGATATTAGGGGGGGAAAACGTGTGAAACGTGTTGATTGGGTGACAAAACAAATAGATGACACACAGATTCTGATGGACATGAGGTTTTCAAAGCTGCTGTGTGCATACGTTTTGACGTTTTACGGCTCATCGGGTTTCCAAAAGGCTTTTCTGCCTCATAATCAGCAGCTTTAAGATGTTTTCGCTCCGTTTTTCTATACATTTGGTGTTGATAGAAGACTCGTCTGAGGCTTGTTTACAGTGAACCATGAACAGTGCAAGTTTTTGAGCGTGGGTGAATTTAATCCTATAAAGCTAAAACAATGGCAAACAATGAACCCTGATCACGCAGCAGCCAAGCTAACTTGATTACATTACATTACATGACATGTCATTTAGCAGACGCTTTTATCCAAAGGGACTTACAATAAGTGCATTTCAACCTAGAGTACAAACTATGAACAACAAGAATACAGAAAGTAACATTTCCTCAACATAGTCAAACTACAGAAGTACCACAATAAGCTATTTAAGAGCCACCGAAGTGAAAATCTGTGTTTTAATCCAGATGTAGTTGATGCATCTTTCTTTTCGATTTTCACGATCATGACGTTGCGTGCGCGTGTACGTACGTTTACGTTTCCAAAAATAATCTTTCCTTGCCTCTTCCCATCACTCGGCTCCCTCTCTTTCCACATGACTCTCGATAGCAGGGGAATAGCCTCGGATGAACCCCGAGCCGGAGGAGAGAAGGAGCGTCGGCGCTCAAGTTACCGCGGGTCTCCTGGCCGTCCGGGCCCATGAATGGAGCGGCTCTCTCAGCCGGGAGACGATGAGGCCCAGTCGGTATGGTAACCACACACCGGCCGCTGGGTCACGGACACTTCCGCTGCATTTATTTAGGTTAGAACGGGTTCTCGTCCTTCACCCATTCACCCCCGGTCTCTCCTCCACATCCGTCTTACACACCTGACACTGCCAGTGGCCGCTGTTTCACACAACACGGGGTCGTGAACCTCTCCATGGCTCACATTGACATTGATTGTTTTCCAGATTTAGAGAATAGATAGAAATACGCGTGACCACTTTCTGGCAATTGACGGCTTCTTCCACTGCAGGAATTGAGCAGCCTGGGGTTTCTCATAACCTGAAACTTCTCAGGCCTCACTAAATGGGCCCATGGGAATAGTGAGTAAAACACACTATCTAGGCTGGTACGGTTTTCCACATGCTGCTGTCGGGTGAGTGGGACCGTGGGCCGGAGAGTGGAGAGCTCTCAATTCAATTTCAATTCAGTTTATATGTATAGCCCAGTTTCACAAATTACAAATCTGTCTCAGAGTGCTTTACAGTCTGTACACATAGACATCCCTGACCTTTGACCTCACATCGGATCAGGAACAACTCCCAAATAACCCTTCAGGGGGAAAGAAGGGAAGAAACCTTCAGGAGAGCAACAGAGGAGGATCCCTCTCCAGGATGGAGAGAACAATAGATGTCATGTGACCAGAAGGACAGATTTTAGAGTTAAAATACATTCAATGAATTTGACAGAATTTATCAATAGTTCATATTTAGGCATATTCCACGATGGAGAGTTTGGAGACTCCAAAAATTGAAGCCAAAACATCTTGGTGGTGAGCAAAGGAAGCACTTTATTTACTATGCAGCTTTTTTTTGGAGAGGAGCGCGCGTTTTAAAGTCATTTCCGGGAAGCCCAAATTGCGATCGTGCATAATATTGGATTAATCACTTGGGTTTATGCTCATAATCCAAAGACAGACATAGACTTGTCCGGATGATTTTAAATCACGCTGGGGTGAAGCGAGTTGAGGAATAACGTGTTCATCTTGAACACACTTAGAAGCGTTCTGTTACATAAATTGCGTGTACACGTGTTGGGCCTGTGGCAGTCTTGCGGTGCCGTCTGGACGCACCGGTGGGTAAACACTCACTTGCACCCTGTGTTTTCCCTGATGACGCTTCATAGTGAGCAACACGTCTGGTTGGTGAAGGATCCGTGGGCAGCACAGTCCCGTTAGATAACAGAGCGAACAACTCCCCGGATGGAGGTCGCATTGAGTTGAAACTTGCGTATTACAGTTGTCTGAAAGATGTTTTCAGAGGATTATTTACTGTTGACACGTAACTTCAGTTATAGGAATTGGTGTGGGGATGTAAAAGATGGTGTCAGAACACGTAGTCCATACGTGGGAAGTAATGGGATAAGCATAAGGCATTTTCTTTTCTAAAGTAATAGTGGATCGTTGGTAATAGTATCGTTGGTTTGCATATTCTGATATTTTTTTTTTTTTTTTTTCAATGTGTACGAGATGCTTTATTCCAGGGAAAACAGTGATGTTTATGGGCATTTGTATTTGTGTGCACCTGCCGCCCTCACTATTATCTTTCAGCAATGCCAAATACAAAGATTAGTTTCATATTTTACAATACAAAAGATAGTTACTTTTTTGTTGTGTTACTTTATCATGTTTGCTTTTTGTCCCTTCTCACGTTTATCTAAATATTTCTAATGATACACAAAAATGTTGTTCATGACGTCATCGTGCCATATCCACGCCTGTATTGTGTAACGTTGCTTTCACTTCTCTTTAATTAAAATAAATGATAAATATTTCTGCTTATTCCAGTTTTACATTTTTTTAAGTTATCTGTGAGGCAAAATTTAGGAAAACATCTTGTGTCAGCTATTCTCACGTGACATGACTACTCCAACATATATCAGACACAACTTTGGACCGTGATGTTTTCATCCGATGTCGGTGCTATACGAGAGATAAGATTCACTAAATTCATTATAATTAACTATCTGGGGGTCGGGATCAATCATCCGTATCCAAACTATCGAAGGGAAATAAACACTTAACAAATACACATTACTGCATGATTTCAATAACTGAATATACATATTCAGACTAAATTAGTACAATAATGAAGCACCTGGTGTAAATTAATCGGCTAGCTTACATGTCACCTATACTGTTAACCATTTCAAAGTCATAGATAGATAGATAGATACTTTATTAATCCCCAAGGGGAAATTTGTCAACACAGTAGCACCAATAAACTAAACAAATATAAATATAAGAAAGAAACAGTGACTGTGCATAAAGTATACAAAGTGAAATATAAAATAAAATATATGTATATGTATATATATATATATATATATATATATATATATATATATATATATATACACATATATATATACAACATATATGCAAATACAGCAGTGTAAAATTAAAGAAAATATAGACAGTGTGCAAAATGCAAAGTGTGTGTATGTGTGTAGTGTAAATGAAATGTGGGAAGTGCAGATCAACAGTCTTCGCTGAAAGACGAGAGCGTCGCGTTTCAGGCAGAATGTGCACGTGCTCGGCATGCACGGCTCTGTTTAACAGGCCGAGCGCTTGGCCGGGGAGAAGATGGTATTCTGCAGATCTTCTCTCATTCTGGCATCTAGTCGAGCTGCAAAAAGTCCATTCCTTACGTGTCAGGCGGTTTAGTGTTCCTGGGGCATTCCCTCTATTTCCCCCCTCCTTCTCTTCCAGCAGCTCTAATCCTGTGTGGATATCTAAGCCACCCGCCGACCCCTGAACACACCGTCACCAGCAGGACCCCCTTCTCAGAGCTTGGGAGTTAAGGTGTGCAGGTCCTTGGTTTGTAACGAGGATCTGAACATAGACCTTGATGCACTGTTGAGAACAGTGGAAGCTGTTTAAAATTCATCTACAAGTCACTCCTGAAGTTCGTTCAGTTGTCTTTAAGGAGATCATCTGATTTATATCTCCAAATGTGTTCCTTGTGGGTCCTAAAATGAGGGAATCCGCATTTGCTCTGGCATCTTTGGCGATCTTCTGATTCCCTGGCATTTACTGTAGCGCCACCATAGGGTTGACACTTTTTAATGTTGGTGAAATGTCTTGACAGCTATAAGATAAGCCAACATTATGTCCCCAAAGGGAGATTCCCAATGTGTGACGCCATAAGAGTGTTTGTTTTTATTTTGGGTGTAATGACATTGTATCATCATGTCTTTGCTGAACCCTGGATTTTTCCATATCGTGCTTATGGCAGGCTGGCATTATTTGTTCAGGATGAAATGTCTTATCAACTATTGGATGGCTTGTCATGATGTGTAGCTCAGACAGTAACGTGTCCCCCAGAATGATTGGTGGTGCCTTGGCTCTTCATTGAGGAAGACCATCAAGTCAATAATGCAATGTGTCCAAGGTCAAGTTGAGACTTGGGTTGAAAGATAGATGCGGTTGTTGAGCGTAGATCACACCTTGCTGCGTAAACAGGACCCGGCTGCATCGTTGGTATTCGGATCTGCCCTCGATCTGCCCCATTGCATTATGAAGTGGGATTGAGGGCAGTGGGGCTGAACGGGGCCTATTGTGTGCCGAGGTGAAGGAGTCATTGGGTTAAGATGGTTTGGGTTACTGGAAGGAGGTTCGCCATTGTGAATGGAAAGGAAGGAGAAGAGGGCAGGGCAAAGCCAACCGCTGGGCATCAGGGTTGAATTAGAGTGGCCCATTCCACGGATTAGGTGTCTGCAGGATAGAGCTCAGCGGGTATCCGGTCCAGGACCTTCTTTGTGAAGGTCAGGCTTGAAGGAGTCTCCAATACGTGTGATGCTGGATACTTTGACCCTGTTCCCACAAGGTGCCCTCCTACTGCAGAGAAATCGTTTGATGTCACATCTGTCTCTCGCTGCTATCGTAAAGGTGGTATGAGTCACCCAACGGCAGCCACGCTGATATAGTAATAGTTCAAAACCTTGGTTATACTTAGTGCGATGATGGTCTTACGGACATGAACTGGCGTGGAATAGTGACGAGGAAACCTCTGGATCTCTTGTACTCTCAAAGCTCTTTAACATTCTCAATTTTCTCTGCCGCGTAGTTACAAAATGTTGGATTTGCACGGACAGACTCAAAGAGCTTCCACACAGAACCGCCGTAAAAGACTGCGTCCTATGGTGAGATCGACCCTGACGATGCGATCAGCATACATCGCATTTTAGGGGTTGTGTTAAAAATCAGTACTGTAACACTTAAATAATACTCAAAGATTTATCCTTTTTACTATGGGTAACACACACATGGGTTGAATGAGAAGTCTGTTTACGGGCGAGTTTACGGGCAATGAAACCAAAATGAGCTAAAAGACACAACGGTGTTGATCAGACTCTCTGCCCAATCATTTGTATGGACTACATTGTATCCAGCAAAAAAGATATAGTTACTGGTGTCTGCATTGTTACCACACCAACCCAAACTGATAGGTTGGTGTTGTCTGGACACACAAATCCAATCTGATCATTTTTGAATATCTTTTTTTGAGAAATGAATTGACCGGCAATTGCTGACAATTTGGTGACAATTATTTTTGTTTCTCAATCCAAGCAACCTTAACATATAGTCATTGAATGTGTTAAAACAGACATATTAATTAGCCCCGCTATAAGTATTGAGAAGAAGATTAGAGCATTGTGTATTCTCTGTTCCTCGTGAACTGTTTTGCGGGTCTCTAAGAGGGAAGGCAAGTTCCAGAAACCAGCTGTATCGGCCAATCTTGATCCTTCTCACTTCTGCATCCTTAACATTTCCCAAAACACGAAACGCGACATCAGGAGGCTCCCCCGGCCCAGTGGGTCAGCTGTAATTGTTTGATTTTTTGGATAGGGGGGGGGTCCTCTTTGTGCACCATTCTCTGTCAAAGCTTGGTTAAGAGTATGTGTCCATTTACTCAACAAGACGTGGGGGGTATAAAAGAAGGATCCACAGAGACCCTCGATGCTGCTTAATGGGAGCCCTCAAACCTGGAGCCTTTCACACATCTTGCTCCCTGCCTCTCCAATTACTTCCACTGTCCTCTTGCTACAAAGACCCAACTGACTGCCCTTTCCTTCCCAGACCCTATCAGTGTGGATCCACCAGAGATTTCTCCTCCAACATCTATTGAAATGAAGTGTCTTGTATACCCTTGTAAATGAGGCTGTTCCTAATTTAAAAAAAGGGGTACAGAGTATCCAAAGGGACTAATGTTAATTCTGTAACTCTACCTACTACAAAGCTTCAGACTGTGTGCGTTTCGTTTTTTTGTGTCCATAAATGCCCCAGAGTAATACTGTACTACTTTGGCCAGTTTTTGTGCTCTGGTGTTCGAAAGCTGCCTAAACTGCACGAACTCTCGCAAAGTCTTTGCCAAAGTTGAAGTTCAATCCAAAGAAAAGGTCTCTATTTTATACATGCTAATGACTTCTCAAACCAAAATGCAATAACATTGAACATCTCCGTAGAACTTAAGCCCCAAATGATTTTTTTTAAGCTGCTTCAGATGCTGTTTGAAACCTTATTTAAAAAATGGTGTTATACGAAAATTAACATTTCACAAAAATATAGGCTGCAGTGTTTCCTCCAAATTGTCCAGCAAAGACACATTTTATCATCATTTTGTAGGTGCTAATGACATCCTGTACAAAAGGCTTGACATTCATCCGTTATGTGAGACTCTCTTTGTACTAAACATTCCTTTTATACTGCATTTAAAATACATCCTCAAGCAGTAATTATCTTAGTTTTTTTCATTTCCCTCCATCTTTTCAACATTTCTCACATCCCCTCACCCCTTCTTACACATTGCTCTGTTTCCACTCCCTCTCTTTCTCATATTCCTATGCTGTCCCTCCCCTCAACGTCCCTCTCCTCCCCACCTATCCCCTTCCCCAAACACCGATCTCAGATTAAGTAGAACAGTATCCCAGGTAAAGTTTGCACCTGCTTTTTAAGGCAACGCTCCTTCCACAGTTTCAACAGGTTCTTTTTAATCTCAAACATTTTTCGTGCAAGGACATCACCATTTTTACCACAAAACACAAACCTTTAGGATTGTTGTGCAGCTGGATTTGGACAAGAATTGCTCTTCTATCAGGACACCCAGCTCCTCTATAGACCGTCTCCTCTGTTCATCACTTCAGCAACTATCACCTCCACTGCCTCATTTTACTCCCTCCATCAACATCTGTGGATGGTCCCTTGCTGAATGGGACACATCTCTCAGGAGGTTGCCAGGTTAGACGACTGAGGTGCTTGATGTCCATCTTCTGAAGGCAGGTGAGAGCATAACATCCTCCTCTACTCATTGGATATTTCTTTATTCATGGCCTGACTGTGTGGCAAAATAAACCTCAACTTTCATCAAAATACTTTTGTCACTTTTCGATGCTGCAAAATTCTATTTAGAAAACGATGATATCGCTGTTGCTTCATGGTCTGATAACTAACACAACTCCCTTGAAGCTTGGTGAATGTCCACTTCTCAGACAAAAACTGTTTACATAAATAGTAAACACCATTTTAAAGTCAAAATTCAAACCAAACCTAATCTTCAAGCCTCAAGTGCTGAGCTTTAGAGAGTGAAGCTTTTGATGAAGCAAGTGGCTTACCTGATACGGTAAAAGTTGTCTCTCTTTGAGCTTGACCCCCTAGATAAACATGTTAAAGTGGCTTGCTCATCTTTTAAGTGCCAGAGGCTTTATCTTAATTGCCCCGCTCAAAGGCAACGTGTTAATGCAGGCCACATAAGATGGAGAGTCAAAAGAGCAATTGTGTTAATCTTCCTGTTGACAATGTATGATGAGAGGCTGATGACATGAGAGCAGACCTCTCTCAGCAGTCGTCACTCACATCGGCCCACCTGAACACAATTTACCATCAAGCTGAATAAAACTTGCACATTCGAGAGAATATTTGAGAGGTTTATCCTCACATACCTAATGTATCAACAGTATAGTATTTAGGACACAACAAGTTTAGCCTGTGGGTATACAGTTTTCTAAATCATATCAACGTCCACTCCTAAATGTCTTTTGTCAATAATTAAAACAAATGGCTGGTCCAGACTGAGCTCCACCAGTCTTTAGGGATTACACTTCAACAATACACACCTGTTGTGTGACAAATTCAAAGAATCAATTTACTAGATTTCTATTAAGTGACGTCAACTGTAACTTCAAGCCAACAGAACACCTGTTACCCTCACTGCAATATGTGTGGATATAATAAAACAAAAATATAACGCCATGCACCATCAACCTTTGATAATTGTATTTATATGTCTTTATATGTACATGTAAGAAGTATTTCCATGCATGATGTTGATCGGCTAGTAGCTAGCAGCCCAGCTTGCCAGTGATCATCATTAGTTATTATCTTTGATAAATTCAGAATGCATTAAAAGACCTGAGAAAGTTGCTTTCTCATCTCCAATTTGGCAAAAACGTGGCAGTACCAAAGTTATATCAGTTAAGTGTTCGGCTAATATCCTCAGTCATTACCACTGGTTGCTGGTTGATGCCAAATGCATGCTGGGATACTGGTGGGGACTAGAATCGTGACAATTATTTATTACAATGGGAAAGTCCACCATAACACAAATGCAGACGAGAATTCCCACTGAGAACTGGGACAGGATGTCTCGGATCTGTCGGAAGACGTCTAGAGAGAAATTGTTCTACCTGTGCAAAGTTGGCTGTGATGTTGAAGCTCATTAATGTTATTTAATTTACTGAATGTGCAATTTCTATATGGTGATGATGAAAAAAAAGTGCCAACGATGTACACTCTACTTTGCCAAAGGGAAGCTTGCCAAGTCTCGTACTGAACGGTCCCAAAGGGCCCCTGCAGCGACCCCGGCTACTCAAACCTACTCACTTAAAGCCATTAGTGCCCCAGTGGTTTACATCTCACTCGCTTTGGTCAACAAGGCATGGATGGATCCCAAACAGAAGTGGTAATGAGGTCCTAAGCAGCCTCGCAGCTTCTGACAAACACTGGAGCAGAGAGGGGCCAGTCCGGTCAGCTGCAGGGAATCGAGGCACAGAGACGCCCGTAGTTACCGGCTCGCATGGGACTGTAAGGCAAATGTGATCCTGACACATTGTTCCGGCATGTATAATAGGGTCTTTTCACAGCTCCTCGGGGGAGACCTGGGAGCCTAAGCTTAAAGAAGTAATGTGACGTTGGTTCGAAGGTTCTCCCTCCTTTCCTCTTTTGTCTGAGGGTCTTGTTTACGAGGCGTTGTCCCGATGACTCATGTCTGCCTGCATTTGCATCAACTTTAAGGAAAAGGCACAACGGATAATGTGACAGTTGCTGAGACATCTGATTCTGTTTCTGTTTTGTTTTTAAGAATGGTCAGGCCAGGCTGTCCCGTCATTCTGCTCCACCTCTTCAGCATGTTGGTACTGACGGGAGGTACGAGTCATTCTCCACATGAATTCCTTCATCTTTTAAGTTGCTGAAAAGTCCATTTAATTAACTCTGTACTCTTCTTTTAGCTAATAAGGATATCCTGTATCCATATGGACCCGGCTATAGGGATCTAGAGACTCCAAAGATGGATGATGGGAGTTCTTCTGAAATTACTTTACTCATTCAATTCATTTTCTTCAATGTCCCCTACCGTACCATCTACGTAAGCCTTTTTTCGAAACTCTTATTGCTGGACAGAAATGTATAATTCATCATTCTTATAATAATTGATTGCAATGTCTGAAGCGTGAAATACAACCCTGTCTGTTCTGCCCCCAGATCAACAACAACGGTGTGATCTCCTTCAACGTGCAGGTTAGCCAGTTCACACCAGAATCGTTTCCCCTGAGCGACAGCCGATCGTTCATTGCTCCACTTTGGGCAGATGTACACAACGGCATCCGCGGAGATATTTTCTACAGAGAGTCCATCGAACCAGAAATACTGGAAAGGGCAACTTACGATGTCCGGAGGTACTTCAAAACCATGCCCACTTTCACAGCCAACTGGGTCTTCATTGCAACATGGCACCAAGTCACCTTCTATGGAGGAAGCCAGACCACCCCGGTAAAGTCCAAACACATTTCCACACAGAACTGTTTAGCTTAGCTAAGCTAAGTCGGAGCAGGGAAAACTGCTAGGTCCGGTCAATAGAAAGATCATTTCAGAAATTAAACAACAAACAAACATACAAGTTTCTATTGCTCTTATTTGCTAATGGATGCTAGTTTCCCCCTGTTGTTAGTCTTCTTAGCTAGGCTAAACACATCAGAGATGTCTAGTGACCCAGTAGCCTAAGCATTTAGTTGGTGATTTGCATGTTCAAAGACATTTCATGAATTGAGTTAGAACTATGATACACTTGTAATCTAAGTTACATAGGCCTATAAAAAATGTCATAGCATTTCAGTTAGCCTACTACATTTCAGTTGTTCTAGCTACACTGAAATATAGTGAAAGAAATGCTGTGGAAACAGCATTTATATCATATCTTAGCTAGACATTCAGAGGGGGAATAATAACACTATCACAAAGCCTTGTTTGAACTAACATGATTTGATCTGCACCAAAACCAAGAGGGACACAAATTAGATTAAACTGATATCCCTTTGAATTGATATAGGCCTAATATGATTTCATTCCCATCAAAGGTTGACAATCCTATTTCCCAAAATGTTGAGACACAGAATATCATTTAGTCAGACATTTGCAAAGTGCCATTTTCTCGAATGCAATATAGTCTGGTGTTTGGTTCTGCAAGTGAAACATTTGTTGAGCGTTGAATTGTTTTGTCTCTGTCGGGGCATTTTTCTTTTTAGTGTGTTGCGTCTGTTTTTCTCTTTTTAAAACTATTTTCATCCTCTCGTTTGATTAAAAGGTGAACACGTTCCAAACTATACTAATCTCAGATAGCGTGACGTCCTTCAGCATGTTCAACTACGGAGATATCACATGGAGTACAGGAACAGCCAGTGGTGGAGATCCTTTAACAGGACTGGGTGGGACGACAGCTCAGGTATTCTCACTAAGTCCGCGGACACTTCATACGCATTTTAATCATTTTAATGATGTTCATAGACATTTTACCTCACGACCACCCTCACACCTTTCCCCTTTTCAGTCAGGTTTTAATGGTGGAGACGTCGGTCACTTCTTCAACCTTCCGGGATCACGGTCAAATGAAGTAGTCAATATTGAACAGACAACCAATGTCAACACCCCTGGGCGCTGGTTATTCCGCGTAGACACTGAACTGGTAGATCCTGCTAACGGCTGCAGCTACAACGGCAAGTTCAAACGTCAAACACTGGTAGCCCGTATGTATTTCCACACGGGCCTCTTTTATGCACTTGTAAATAATCTCCTTTGTCCTCCATACATTCTGTCCAGGACGTTTTTACCGCCGAGGGGAAGTGTTCTGGCTGTCTGACCAGTGTTTACAGCGCTGCCGCTGCCTTGACATTAACAATGAGGTGCGGTGTCAAGAGGCTTCATGCGGGCAGCTGGAGACCTGCGAGCAGCAAGAAGGGTCCTTTTACTGCCAGCCAACCCGCACCAGTACCTGCGTGGTATTTGGCGACCCTCACTACCACACCTTCGACGGCTTCCTGTATCACTTCCAGGGAACCTGCTCCTACCTGCTGGCTCGGCCCTGCTGGGAGGTGGCAGGGCTGCCTTTCTTCAGCATCGAGGCAAAAAATGAGAACCGTGGGGTCGCCTCTGTTTCTTGGCTTAGAGATGTCACAGTTGAGGTGTACGGTCACAGAGTCCTGTTGCCCAAAGGCAGTCTAGGAACAATCCAGGTGAGAAGTCTATCGGAAACTATCACAATGTGTTGGGTTGAGGATTTGGGTTAGGTGGTTAGATTTAGAGTAGTTTGGACATTAAACCAATCAATCATTATCTGTTGGATGCATCTAACTCGGTGAATGATGATATCTAAGTACAAGCCGATGGTCCAGTATATAAGTTTTGAAAGTTTTGTCATGATAAAGGTCGAAGAAGAAAGTGGCGGTAATGTAAATGCACCAAGTTGTCAACCATTGTCCTTTGTTCCTTCTCTGATTATTCCTTTCTTCATCTCTCCAGGTGGACGGCTTGCTGAAGACTTTACCGGTACAACTTGAGCTCGGTGCTGTCAGGGTATACCAGTCTGGGGTTGCCATTGCTTTAGAAACAGACTTTGGACTCCTGGTAACCTACGACGGCCAACACTATGCATCCATCTCCCTACCCAGCTCCTACTTCAACAACACGTGTGGCCTTTGTGGTAACTACAACGACGACCCAGCGGATGATCCCGTGCTTCCCGACGGCTCGCTAGCAGAGAGCGTAGTGGAATTAGGAGGCAGCTGGCGAGCAGAGGACACGGACTGGAGGTGCACAGATGGCTGTGCCCAGAACTGCAGCGTGTGTGACGCTGTTACAGAAGCCTTCTACTTTCGCTCAGACTACTGCGGGCTCATCAACAAAACCGATGGACCTTTTAGGGACTGCAGAGCTGTAGTGGACCCTACAGCCTTTGTGTATAGCTGTGTATACGACATGTGTAGCAACAGGGATAACATCACCACGCTCTGCCAGGCCATCCAGGCCTACGCCCTGGCCTGTCAGGCCCTTGGTGTCACGATACGACCATGGAGATCTCGCACCTTCTGCGGTGAGATTCAGTTTGATTCAGTTCACGCAGATTCTTCATCATACATTAATTCACCTGTGTCGTCTGACATCATTTCTTCTCTCTTACTGGTTCTCAGCTTTGTCATGTCCCGAGTTCAGCCATTACCAAGTTTGCACAACCGCCTGCCCCGCCTCCTGCTCGGACCTCACCGCTCCCCTGTACTGCGCTCACCCTTGCACTGAGGGCTGCGAGTGTGACATGGGCCTCGTTCTCAGCGGCAGCCGCTGTGTTCAGCTCGATGACTGTGGCTGCGAGCACAACGACCTCTATTACCCTCTCAATAACACTTTCTGGGCAGGCCCCAGTAGTGAGGAAGGTGAATGTAGCCTCAGCTGCACCTGCGGACTTGCTGGGGAAGTCTCCTGCTTCAACGACTCCTGCAAGGAGGGTGAAGTGTGTGTGGTGGAGAGGGGCTTGCTGGGTTGCTACCCTCGAAGGGAGGGAGTGTGCTCAATCACCCAGAATGCAGTGACCGCCTCCTTTGATGGCACCTCCCTGCCCATCCCAGATGACAGCTCCTACTACCTGCTGAAGCTTTGCAGTGCAGTGCCAGCTAATGGCTCGATGGTCGAGGTGAAGATGGGCAGGCTGCTGGCAAACAAAGGCCCCATTTGGAAAAGACCTGTGATAGTTACAGTGGCTAACCTGGAAGCTCAGATAGGAGGTATAGATTTCGATATAGTAAAGGTTCGTAACTAACTCCACAGAGCAACAACCTTGTTGTCATCTATTTTCTAGCTGTAGCATACATATCACAATGACACCTTTTGTGTTCCAGGTGAACGGCGAACCAGTGGTGCTCCCTTACGTCCATCCGATGGAGACAATGATGATCTACAAAGCACCAGGCAATGCTACAGTGGTGGAGTCCCGCGGACTGCTTCGTGTTCAGTACACTCGCCAGGGATTCCTCAACATCTCCCTCTCCACCCTCTACTACAATGTTACTTGCGGTCTGTGTGGCGTCTTCAATAGCAACACCACCGATGACCTTCGTCTTCCAAACGGACGCCTGGCGGATTCTACCGAACAGTTCACAGATGGCTGGCGGTCCATTGCCGATGACCTCATCTGCAATGGTGACTGCGATGACCTTTATCGGATGTGCACGGACTTGCGTCTCTACCAGAACCCGTGGATGTGCGGCAACATCAATGATCCGGGGAATAGTTCCTTCCTGGCATGTCATGCGGTGGTCAACCCCTCGCCATTCTTCAGGAACTGCTTGTATAACATGTGTGTCAAGGGAGGGAACCGTTCGGCGCTGTGTTCCTCACTGCAGGCCTACGCCACCGCCTGTCAGGACGCCCAAGTAGTACTCGCTTCCTGGAGGAGTCTCACCAACTGCCGTGAGTTTATACATCTTTGCTTTAATGCATCAGGTTCATATTTTGATTCTCTGCCATCAAACTCTAAAATACCAACTCTACGGGGTTTTGCCACATTAAAAGAAGTGCCTGCAGGTCCTTCCAAACTTGTTTTACTTTACTTTGCTGTTACTTGTTGGCAACAAAGCCAGTCGACAACACATCAAAAACTGAAACGGCTTGGCATTTTTTAATTTGTATATGAAAATATAGTGGTTAAAACTTTTTAAATGACCTTTAGAAAGGTGTGATTCTTTCTGCTTCATTTCCCTGTGGGTAGATACATAAATATACCTATTATTTAGACATTTAATTTCCTCTGTAACTACTTATACTGTCATTCCCTCTTTTAGAAGCCAACAGGTTTGTAGTTACACAAAATTGAACATTACATCTAATTTTGCTTTCTGAATAACTTGAATCTTGATTGTGTTGCTTTCATCAGAGCACTCTTATTTCTTAATTGAGCCCAAATCTGATTGAAAGGCATTTATATTGACTTGTCTTCGCTGGAAAAGCACAGAACTAATGATGGCGACTCTGTTCCAGCCATTATTGAATGTATCAGGGTTGTAGGGCAATGTAGAGATGTATTAATTCATTCATGTATTAGTCACACCTCTGTTTGACAAATACAAATAATTATGTACTGTATTTTAGTATTCCTCATTAGACCCACTGCCCCAGTGTTCAATAGTGTTGCACTAATATTTACCTCTTCTTTAAAAATATGCTCACACCTAGTGGCCTTGAAAGGTGGCTATGAAAACAGACCATAAAAATGTCTCCAAATTACTTTTTGGACCGCATATATTTTTCCTTAGCGACGAACATAAGATCACTTTTTGTCAAACATAAGTGCACAGCTAACCGTGTCGTGACAAGGAAAAGTCATATTTGAACAAAAAATAGGAAAGTAAAAAACATCCATATTGAGGGACACGATGGAGCGATTTGAGAGCACAGGCATTTTCTTATGCCATAAACTAGGTCACTCGTGGGGTCCATTGCACCCATGGTGAATCCAAATTCTCTACATCTGCTACTCAAAACAAATCTTTTGGCAGATTATTCTTGTGATATGTGTTTCATTGTCTCTTGCTTTAATGCTCCTTCTGTCTCAGCTCTTCCCTGTGCACGGAACAGCCATTTTGACGAGTGCACCGGTGCCTGCCCCCTGACCTGCACCAACTTAGACGAGCCCGTGGAGCCGTGCCCTCTGCCGTGCCAGGAAGGGTGTCAATGCGAGGACGGCTTCGCGCTTCGGGATGGCGCGTGCGTGGCACGCAGCGATTGCGGTTGCATGAGCCACGGCCGCCAGCTGGCCACCAATCAGACCTTCTGGACGGACTGGGAGTGCCAGGAGCGCTGCTACTGCAACGGCTCCGACAACAGCGTCTACTGCCAGCTCGCGCCCTGCCGCCCGGAGGAGTACTGCCTGGAGGACGACGGCCTGTACGTCTGCCGGCCGCGCACCGAGGCCCTGTGTCTGGCGGCCGGCTACGGACATTTTCTGCCGTTCGGCAGCGTCCCGTTTGAACTGCAGAGCTCGTGTTCTCTGAAGATGGCCACCACCAGCTGTGGGAGGGAGAACAGGGACCACGCAACCACCAGTGAAACGTTTCCTCAGTTTAAATTGGCGGCGCGTAATGAGGACAGGGACACGGGCCAGGCCATTTGGGTGAGGGGCTTCGTGCTGGAGGTCTACGAGTACGAGATTGAAGTGTCGCGAAGCTACAAAAACACTGTCACGGTGAGTGTGTGAAGAGATAATTACACAAGAGCTGTGATTTTATATTGTGTTCGTATCAGGGAATGCCTGTAATCAGGAATACGCTCATATGAGCCACTTATATGCATGACCCCTGAAGGTCATAGTTGGTATATTCGCGAGGACACGTTATTTCTAATCAAGCCGATTAAATAACCAGGCAGAGGCTGAATTCCTCTTTGATTGGCTTAAGGTGGATCTCATTTCAATGGGCATTTTTTATCAGGCTGGATTTGGCTCAGAAAAAACCCTGACCCTGAGCGGCATTTGGACTGGGTTCACAAACCGACTGAAAGATCTGAGGAGGAATAGAAATGACACGCATAACCCAACGCCCACACACACACACACACACACACACAAACACACGTACGCCAGATATTTTGTTCTCATTTATTCTGTCTCTTAGTTTATATGAAAAACACGTAGAAGCTATTTCAGTGAGTCTTAATGTTATCCATTCATCACCTTGATTTACCCACACACTTTGAAAATGTGCGTGTGTGTGTGCGGGTGTGTGCGTGTGTGTGTGTGTGTGTGCATGTGGTTGTGTGTGTGTGTGTGTGTGTGGTTGTGTCTGTGTGCGTGTGTGTGTGTGTGTGTGTATGCGTGTGGGTGTGTGTGCATGTGCGTGTGTGTGTGGTTGTGTGTGTGTGTGTGTGTTAGCTGATGCGTCTCCTATAATAAGAGCTAAACCTCTTCAAAGCCGTTTTCTCGAACCTCCTCCCTCAGGTGAATAAGGAGCGTCTGTACCTCCCTCTCAAACTGGGGCTCGGGAAGGTGCACATCTTCACCTGGGGCCTGCAGCTCATCGTGGAGACAGATTTTGGCCTGAAGGTGGCCTTCGACTGGAACACCCTCCTCCTGTTGACTTTGCCCCGCGACCTCTACAACTCCTGCTGCGGCCTCTGCCAGGGCATGCCCCTGTCCCCCCCCACCCTCACCACCACCGACTGGGGCATGGCCTGGGCGGAGCGGGACACCTTCTGCCAGGTGGGCTGCGGAGACGCCTGCCCGCGCTGCGGCCTGGGAGAGACCAGCGCGGTGAACGACTCCCCTCTCATGGTGGCCGAGGTCAACGGGGACCTGGAGGCGGACGATGGGGGAAACGGAGTGGACACGGGCATCCGCTTCCACATCGGCAACGGGCTGTACGTGTTCGTGGAGCCCGAGGCGGTGCGGCTCTGCGGGCTCATTGTGGACCGGGGGGGGGTGTTTGCTCGTTGCCACAGCAAGGTGGCGCCGGCGTTTTTTTATCAAAGCTGCCTGCAGGACACCTGCTTGGACCAGGGCGCTCAGGATACGGTCTGCAACTGGCTGCAGATCTACGCCGGCACCTGTCAGACGCAAGGGGCCACGGTTTCCGGCTGGAGGAGCGACACGCCGTGTGGTGAGTGTCTGGGCTCATCGGGATTTCACCATGATTTCACCACGATTTCAACATTATTTCACCACAATTTCAACATGATTTCATCATGATTTCACCATTATTTCACCACGATTACACCATGATTTCACCATGATTTCACCACGATTTCACCATTATTTCATCATGATTTCACCATGATTTCACCATTATTTCACCACAATTTCAACATGATTTCATCATGCATGATTTCACCATTATTTCACCACAATTTCAACATATTTCATCATGATTTCACCACTATTTCACCACGATTACACCATGATTTCACCACGATTTCACCACGATTTCACCATGATTTCACCATGATTTCACCACGATTTCAACATTATTTCACCACAATTTCAACATGATTTCATCATGATTTCACCATGATTTCACCATGATTTCACCATGCACTTCAATTCCAAATATCTCCCCTTGTATTAAAAACACATTGTATTACCTCTAGCGGTGTCCTCCCGTTGAGATTGTTCTATTTGTCCAGGTTTTCTTATATAACTGCTTCTGAAAAATAACATTTAATGTGTCTTTTTCAGAGATAAAGTGTGTGTAACTGTAAATAACCCACAGAACACACTGTGAACTGTGAACTGTGTCTCTTTGGTGAAAAGTTGTTAAAAAACAGTTTCCAGTTATGTCTGTGGATTATTCGCAGTACCAAGAACATCGTATTTCTTGACATTCTTAAAAGATTACTGTTGAAATGTATAATATATTTACATATCATTTCTCAATGCAATTAGCATCACCGATGCATTTCTATTTAACTCCATAACATTTGGGTTTAGGGCAGAGAGGTGCATACTTATCAAACCCTGAGCACATCCAACCAAAAGTGTCATCATGGTTGTATATAATCAGAAGAAACTCACAGTATGACTTTGCCTGGTTGCTGTCAGTCAGGAAATGTTCCAACTCCCCTAAAACCAAAGATTGTATTTATTCAACATTATGTTTTTGTGGTTTTAAAAAAAAGGGATATAACGTGTTGATTAGTGGGCTTTAGAGGTGGTGATGTCATTCTCCTTTGGATGGAGCATGGCTGTTCCTTCTGCAACTAGTCGTTATGCTACGCTAGGCTAACCGCATGCCCTGACTCTTCTCATCTCAAAAAAGAAAGAGATACAAATTGAGCTGCCATGGTGCAACATAGGCTTTATAAGTGAACCCTCCAATCAAAACTCCACACATATCTATCCATCCAAAAAGTCCTACGTGTGCACGATGTACTCGGTGCAGTCGTTCCCTAACGCCTTTGCCCACCTGCCTGCCCCCCCCCAGCCCACAGCTGTTCCCCAAACAGCCATTACTCCAGTTGTGTGTCGGTGTGCCCGCCCCAGTGCGCCCCCGCCCGCGGCCAGAGGGACTGCAGCCAGGAGTGTGTGGAGGGCTGCCAGTGCGACCAGGGATACGTGCTCAACGGCAAGGGCTGCATCCTGCCCCAGAACTGTGGCTGCTACACTGATGGCAAGTACTACGAGGTCAGTCTCACATGCAGCACCACACAGAACCAACGCACCTTAAGTCAGGCAGGTGTTACGCAGGCAGCACTACAGAGGAAAGCCGACGCACCGAATGTATTAATTCAAACGTTGCGTCGGAATTTAGAAATGTTCGGTCGGGGCTGGAACCAAAGATTCTTTTCTGTTGATTTAAAAAATTAATAAAAAGAATAACATCACGAACAAATGTCCACGTAGTTTTGAGGATCTGGACCGTAACGCTGTGAAACTAGAACGGGCACTCGGTAGAGCGCATACCTTCGTATATCACAAGATTAGGCATTGATTTATGAACATTTTGGCATTAGTTGCATGACAATTGGATATAAATTGACCTTTTCATGACCTTGACCTTTGACCCGATCGATTCCAACATCTAAGACAACCCAGTACTTTCAGATGTGGTGCCCCCTCCATACGTCACATGAAGGCCATTCGAATATCCCTCCATCCATCTCCAGCGGCTTGAGAACTTGAGAATGTGCACCGTATTTTAGAGTATTGTTATTTAATTATTAGTTTTCCTCGCCCGATGCTCCAAAGAAAGTTTTTGAACAGCAGCAAATCCTGACGAGGAAAGTAAACTTGAACTTAAGAATGTTTAATACGGAAATGTAGCATTTAAAAAACAGGGTCATGGAAAACCTGGAAAAGTCATGGAATTTTAAAATGGTAATTTCCAGGCCTGGAAAAATCATGGAAAAAACTTAAATCATAAATGTTTGGGAAAAGTCATGGGAATGTTGTTATTATCACATGTTCATTTACGCCGGAAATTTTTTTTAAGAAAAATGCTCAAAATATAAGCCGGCGTACGCTCTCAATACGCACAATGTTCTAAATTGTTCATGTTTTTACCAAGATTTCAATTTGGTCATGGAACTTTGGTTTAAAGTCTTGGAAAAGTCATGGAAATGTCATGGAAATCCATTGGTCAACATGTGTAAGAACCCTGAAGAAAAGCCTGTTATCAAAATTCTTTAAATACTTAATCGCCTCCGCTCTGGTTCTAACGGACATCTTTTCTTCATTCCAGCCCAAACAGCTGTTCTGGAACAACGACTGCACCAAGCGCTGCCAGTGCATCGGCCGAAACCTGGTCCAGTGCGACCCGCGGCGCTGCAAGGCGGAGGAGGAGTGCACCCTGCGCTACGGCGTGCGCGGCTGCTTCGCGCGGCGCTCCCAGCACTGCGTGGCGTCCGGCGGCGGCGTGTTCAGGACCTTCGACGGGGCGTCGCTGCGGCTCCCGGCCTCCTGCTCCTTCGTCTTGTCCACCAACTGCCACAAGCTGCCCGACCTCTCCTTCCAGCTCATCGCCAACTTCGATAAGTGGACCACGCCCAACCTCACCACCATCTCTCACGTTTACCTCTACATCAACGAGGAGAACATCCTCATCTCCGGCAGCACCGTCAAGGTGAGCGCAGCGCTGGGCCCTCGCCAAATATTGGAGACACGGATTTACCGCCAGTTTAGTTCTATTGCATTGACTCTGTGATCTGTATTGTCACAGTAATCAATATTTGTATGTGAAAAAAGATGAACTAATTCCATGTAATGAGAAAGGTGGTATAGATATCATAATAATTAAATTAAATTCAGTTTATTTTGTATAGCCCAATATCACAAATTACAAATTTCCCTCAGAGGAATACAATCAGTCCACATACGACTTCCCTGACCTTTGACCTCACAACACCTGACTTGACCTGACTCCCCTCACCCGACTCCCCTCAGCTCTATGGAGCCTTTTAGTGTCTTTCAGCTCTTTTTTTTTTTAATCTTTAACTCGTCACACACTTTCTTATAAAAACACATTACTTTTTTTTTTTTTTTAAGATTGTGGTTTGGGTAAAAATTGCTACTCTGGTAAATTGAAAGTGACAGAAAGACAAACAACGTTGGTGTTTTACAGGACATGAACAGCTGCCTCCTTGTTGAAAGTCCTGTGTTTGTTTTGGTGACCAAGCCCTTCTTTTTTTTTCGAATAGAAAGTTGTCTGATATTTCTTTTATTAAGTGCTTGTACACAGTACATGGTCTTGCTTCATCATTTCTATTGGGAGATTATTTGTTTATAACATCGACTCACTTTTCTTCTCGATCCATTATCACCGATACAAATGCAACTGAAGAAATGCTTCCCATTGCAGAGAAACTTCCTCTTTGAAATGCAGTTCTGGATAAATCTAGTGTGCTTTAGTGAGACTGCCCCGTTACTTATGCTTGGTCATATTTGCGTGTATTGTACACGGCAGCGGTTCCCAAACTCAAGAATGCCGCGGCCCAATTTGAAATCTGAAAATCTTCTGCGGCCCACCCAAGCCTTTAATCAATTATTTATCGTAAATGACCTCTCGCGGCCCACCTGCAGTACCTTCGCGGCCCACCAGAGGGCCCCGGCCCACACTTTGGGAATCGCTGGTATACGGCGTAACTTAGGCCGCGTCCACAGAACAACTCTTACGATACTGCAGCCTTTTTTACTTCGTCAAACCTCTCCTCGAGAAACTTAACAAACAGTCCCGAGTCAAATCTCACTTTTCTTGCCAGACTACTTTTAATTGTTAATTTAATTTAACCAATTACCACTAAGCCTGGTGGAGCTCCTCTAGTTGAGCTTCAGGCCGTAATATTCCACTGGAAACACACTCACGATGACGTGCTGATGGATTATTTTTTTCTTAGTCTTAATCCTGCTTGATCTGAGTGAGCCATTGACCGCACATTTGTCTCAACTGCCTTAAAAACTATATTTGTATTACATAATGATTAGGGTCATATATTTACCAGAAGAGTAATTACAGCACTGTCGTAATCTTTGCTTTGGGCTGTGATCTTTTCCTCTCCTTTCCTGTTATACGCTACCCCTCTGTGACATCCTTTGTGAAAATTAAATCAGTTTATGCAGATGACATCCTAATCTACATTCCTGCCCGGGTGTTTTAATATCTCTCAGGCAGGAGAAAAAACTTCAATGTGTGTTGTCTCTGTAATATCACGTCTCATCTCGATACATTTATTGCAGAATCTTTCACTTTCATCTTTGGTTCCTCCTCATGGGTGAACATGAGGGAAGTAAAGATGAAAGTGCAATTAAGGACATTACCGCAATTATTATATTTCCTAATAAGTTATGTTTGACCTAAGGACATGTCTTATGAGTCTGACCCCGGTGTTATAACATGGTTAAAAACAATGGATTGTAGATATATTTATAGATACTCTATATCTGTAATTGGGCTTGACATTATTTTTTTACACTTTCTCATATCATCCATGAACTAGTGTATTATCTATAAACTTACATGCTCTTCAAAACGGCAAAAATGTATGCATAGAGTCAAAAATAATAAGAAGTTCCCAGACTCAGTCAGTACGCACCAAGAGGAGTTCAAAACATTCAAGATTTATTTATGTTTAAGATCTGTTAGATATTTAAAATAAAAAAAAATATTTTCTTTCATTTCTTTCATTCATTTTCACTGTATAAGTTGAATATGAAATGTGTAAAAAATAAAATAAATTAAAGGCTATATACATAATAAGATAAGCCTTAACCCTCCTGTTAACTTCACATTTACTAACATCTTTTACCCTCGGGGTCAATTTGAACCCAGCAATTAAAACCTCCAGAAAATTATTAGAATTAATATTATTTCCCAAGTTTAAGTGTGAGGTACTTTATGTGTGTTTGTTGACTACCTAAATAGCCCTTTAAATATATAAAAAAGTTGATATTTCTTATATGTTTTACACAGTGAAAAACCGCCTGGGGTCAAATTAACCCCAAAGAACACCGACATTAAACATTGAATGCGGTTAAATTGACCCTAAAGGTAACAGGAGTGTTAGAACCCTTTATAAATTACTCGCTTTGTCTTTATTTCATAGTAAATGGGTTTTCTTTTTCATTCCTGTGACGGAAGTTTTACATTTTTAGAAATTTTATCGCGAGGAGCAACATAAGTAACGTCACCTTCATCAATTCTGCACATGCACGGTCTTACCTCAGAAATGTAAAGACGTCCGTCTCCGGTGCCTTCGCAGGTCAACGGCACACCGGTGTCGGTACCGTTTGTAACCGGGCTGATGACGCGCCTGACGACGGCCGAAGGTTTCATCGTCATCGACACGCCGCAGGACATCCAGGTCCGCTACAACCACTTCAACACGCTCAGCATCACCATGGGCCAGCGGCTGCAGAACAAGGTGTGTGGCCTCTGCGGGAATTTCAACGGAGACCCCGGCGACGACTACATCACCTCCAGGGGGAAGCCGGCCAACAGCGCCCTGGAGCTCGCCCAGAGCTGGAAGACCAACGGTATGCAGAACAGGTGGGTGAGGCTGACAGACAGTGGGATGTATTATGTATGCTATTTACATGTAACTGATTTTCAGCTGGCACATGCACAAAGGGTAGTCCCCAATTAAATACATTCATTTTGAGTTGATATGCACACCATCTAACCTAAATAAATCTAATAAATGAAAGAATTCCTACATTTTGTGTTACACCCATTAAATACAAGTATCTTCATTTTGTAATTGATTTATTTCAATGTTTTAAACAATATTTAATCGAGTCACCTCTAAGAAGGGCTTGAATCGTTTTTTTTGAGTGTATCAGAGATTCATCATCACCAAACTCTTCAGATCTTTCAGACTCTTTTAGCTCATTTCTTTGGCTTTACAGACCAAAAACACGCTCCACAGTTGGCTACTAGCTGGTTTAGAAAGTTTAGGAGTTGGTGGAGACCAAAACAGAGTTAGAGGGAGAGGGAGTATTCGTTGATTGAACCGAAACACAACCCCAAATGAGTGATCCTTCCCTTTTTTTCCCCGTGAAGGGTTATTTGGGAGTTTTTCCTGATCCGATGTGAGGTTCTGGGACAGGGATGTCTATATTTACAGATTGTAAAGCACTGAAAATGGGCTATACTGATAAAACTGTAAGTCCCTTTGTCATCTGTACAGGGACGTTGGTAGAAAACTTAACATGTACTCAAGTTAACTAACTCCATCCTTAACCATTTTTAGTTGCATCATATTAATGATGCAACTGGTAAAGACAGGGATCATTTTAATGACTTCATAGGCTGCCGGGTGGTTTAATATATAATATTACATCATCATTTCTTAGCTTATTACATTTGTTTGGATAAGAAAACAAACTAAAGCTTAAAAAAATAAAAAGTACAATGTTTACCATAACCCTCCTATGACCTTTGGGGTTAATTTGACCCATTCAATGTTTGACGTCTCTAAAAAAATTATTAACATTATTTTTTTTTATTCATATTTCATGACTTTTCCTTATTTATTGGGGACAACTGGGAAAACATAAAATGAACATGATGATATGTTTTCACTGTCCTGTACAATTTGACCCCAGGCTGTTTCTCACTGTGTAAAACATATAAGAAATATCAACTTTTTTATTTATTTAAAGGTCTATTTAGGTCAACAAACAAACAAAAAGTACCTCACACTTAAAATTGGTAAACAATATTAATTCTCATCATTTTCTGGAGGTTTTAACTGCTGGGGTCAAAAAGGGTCGAAGATGTTAGTAAATTTGAAGGTAACGAGGGATAAAGTAGCAGTAAATGGAATTACTCAAGTAAAGTACAAGCACCTGCAACGTGTGCAGTAGCCCAGCGCCTATAAGTGATGCCGTCCTAAGAGAGCGCTGCTTTAAATAACGGGCGCCGCTTGTCCTTCCTCCCCCAGCTGTGATGAAACCCAGTTCGTGGCTCTGGCCCAGTCCTGCGACAACACGGCGGTGCTGGCGCTGCAGAGCGAGGACGCCTGTCAGAAGCTCACCCAGCTGAAGGGTTTCTTCCAGCCGTGCCACGGCCTGCTGGACCCGCTCCCCTTCTACCAGTCCTGCTACCTGGACGGCTGCTACAACCACCAGAAGGCTCAGGTCTGCGGCTCGCTGGCCGCCTACGCAGAGGCCTGCCGCTCCATGGGCAGCCTCACCACCAAGTGGATCACCCAGGAGAACTGCTGTGAGGGCACCGCGAGGCCCCAGCCTCTCTCCGCACACACACACACACATGGCTCTAGTTGGGTTACCACGCTGCAATGCTCACCACACTTTTTTCTGGGGAAGCCTTCTAAAAAAAAGACAAACCATCGAGACCCAATTCACAATTTCTTTTTTTATAACTTTTTATTTTGCATTTTCCACAAACAGATTATTCCTTGACATCGAAGAAAAAATAAATAAATAAATAAATAATAATAAAAAATTAAACCTATAAATATATATATATATATATAGTACATATATACATACATATATACACATACAAATACATACACATATATACATACATACATACATACATACATATACACATACATACCCATACCCACACCCATTTCGCAAATTTCCCCTTGGGGATTAATAAAGTATAATTCTATTCTATTCTATTCTATTCTATACCCATATATACATACATACATACATACATACATACATACATACATACATACATACATACACACGTACATACATACATACACACACACACACATACACATACCCACATACATACATCTACAACCAAATAGAATCAGCACACATCCAAATCCATCCATATCCACAAACACACCAGCCAAACATTCCCACCCATCCCAACCCACATGTTTATACTCGTACATCTACCCTCCAGGAGGAGGACCCACTGAGGATGTCTTTAATGTATTTGTGCGTAAATGAACGCTCCTGACCATTTATACTGCCATGTTGATATCACCTTATCTTATCTTGAAAAGGTAAAACAGACGGTTTGAAAGGATCTGACGAATTACAATGTAATGATATGCACGTTTAATTGAAAACATATTTAAATATTTTATAAATGAGACCAAATAAATGCATTTAGGTGGTGTTTAACAGGCTCTTAATGTTTCCTCTCATTCCCTAAAAAAAACGCATCACCAGCTAAAAAATGATGTAGAAAGATACCGGCATTCAGGTGGTGCCCTCGTGTGGCTGAAGGTGGTACTGCAGACACAAGAGACTGGGAGACAGTCAGACTGATGAGTGTGCGTGTTTACTGACCGTGTGCGTGGCAGCTAACATTGTGTGTGGACCTGTCTTTAGCAGAATGGATCTACGACCCCTGTGCGGGAGAGATCTGCACAAACTTCACCTGTGAGCTGGAGAACGGAGGTGACCTGTGCGGCTGCCCGGAGCTGCCAATCAGCACCGGAGGTGAGCGCTCCGCCTCGCAACTAGGGCCTCCGAAATCACACGTTTTGGATTCTGGGTCACTACACTCAATAGTAGTCTTTCACCTGCAAGAAAACACAGCGTGCCGTACTTGATGTCTGTTTGCCTGCGTGTCTGGCAGGTGACGATGACATCATCCAGGCAGAGGTGAACTGTAAGCACGCTCAGATGGAGGTCTCCATCTCCAAGTGTAAGCTCTTCCAGCTGGGCTTTGAGCGCGAGGACGTCCGGGTCAACGACGAGCACTGCGCCGGCATCGAGGGGGAAGACTTCATCTCCTTCCGCATCAACAACACCAAGGGCCACTGCGGCTCCATCGTGCAGGTCGGCGGGCATACCTTCGCATATCACAATATTGGGCATTGAATTATGGTCAAAATAAGATTTTGACCTTTTCATGACTTTGACCGTGATCTTTGACCCGATCAATGCCAAAATCTAATCAAATGCTCCCCGGATAATAACCAATCATCCCACCAAATTTCATGTGATTCGGTTTAATACTTTTTGACTTATGCGAATAACACGCACACATACAAATAAACGGCGATCAAAGCATTTTCAATGCGATGGTAATAAATGAAAAAACGTGGTAACTAGAATGAGCACTCGGTAGAGCGCATACTTTCGCATACCACAAGATTGGGCATTGAATTATGAACATTTTGGCATTGCCAATTTGATAAAAATTGGATAGAAATTGACCGTGCTATGGTAAAAAGATGTTGACCTTTTCTTGACCTTGACTTTTGACCCGACCGATCCCAAAATTGAGTCAAATGGTCCCCTGATAATAACCAATCATCCCACCAAATTGCATGCGATTCGGTTGAACACTTTTTGACTTATGCAAATAACACGCACGCACGCATTCAAATACACGATGATCAAAACATAACTACGCATTTTCAATTTTCAATTTTCATTTTTCATTTTCAATTTCAATTTTATTTTCATTTTAAATGAAAAAACATGTGGTAATTAGTAAGTTTAGGCAGGCGTACCACATTGAAGACGATCTCCTCGTCTCACCTGCTTCTCTGTTCCCCTGGCAGTCGAACAGCACTCACATCATGTACAAGAACACGGTGTGGATCGAGAGCGTGAACAACACCGGCAACGTCATCACCAGGGACAAGACCATCAACGTGGAGTTCTCCTGCGCCTACGAGCTGGACCTGAAGATCTCGCTGGAGACGGTCCTCAAGCCCATGCTCAGGTGGGGCGGAGTAACAGGTGTTCTTCGATTAACACAACATCAACCAGCTCAGCTGTAACAACCGGAGGCGTTTTTCTTTTTCTCTCGCCAGTGTGATAAACCTCACCTTACCGACCCAGGAAGGAAACTTCATCACCAAGATGGCGCTCTACAAGAACTCGTCGTACCGAAACCCGTACAGGGAGGGCGAGGTGGTGCTGAGCACGCGCGACACCCTCTTCGTGGGCGTCTTTGTGGAGGGGGCCGACGAAAACCAGCTCATCCTCATCGTCAACATGTGCTGGGCCACGCCGTCCCGCTACAGCAGCGACCGCCTCCGCTACATCATCATAGAGAGAGGGTAGAGGCTTGGACACACACACACACACACACACACACACACACACACACACACACACACACACACACACACAAAGTAATCGCCCTGTGCATCACACACACACACAACTAATGATTTGTCTCATTGCTCAATAATATGGGGATATTTCAATAAAATAATTCAAATTGCCCATCACAATGTCACTAACCCAGAAATGTTTTTTTTCAAAATAAAAGCCAAATATATTTGATTTACAGCGATACATTTTTACTTTTTAGAAGTAAAAATTCCAAACATTCACTGGTTGTGGTGCGCTTTGAATCTATCATGCAATGTAATTGTCGTTTCAGCATTTTATTTTTCATAAAACTGGGAAATAATTCTCCTACAATGCTTATTACATTAGATTAGATTAGATTAGATTCAACTTTATTGTCGTTACACATGTACAAGTACAGATCAACGAAATGCAGTTTGGCATCCAACCAGAAGTGCAACAGAAGTATCCTAATAAATACATGAGGTTATAAATAATGCGGATATAAATATATTCTGGGGTTGCTAAACTAGTGCAAATATAATAATAATAATAATAATAATAATAATAATAATAATAATAATTTTGATTTATATAGCGCTTTTCTGAATACCCAAAGACGCTTACAGGGAACAAGAGACAAACGGAACAAAACAAGAAGAAAGCAGACAAGACGAACAAACAGGAACAGAAAAATAAATGCATATTAACTTGATAGTGCAACAATGGCTTGAAGTGTCTACAGTGCGGATAGATCATTACTTTACTAAGATTTAGTGACCTGTAGTACTTTTTACAACGCCCATGTCTATAATGCATTAAAAACTCACTCATAGCGAGTCATGATTCCCTCCCCCCCCCCCCCCCCCCCAGGATCCAGTCTAGCATCAGTGTCATGGAGGGTGATGAATGTACCAATGAGGAGTTTAAGCCTGAAGATGAATGATGGATTAAATACCCGTCACACCTGTCCCTCTCCAGGTGTCCGAACATCAAGGACAACACCATCGGCATGGCGGAGAACGGCGTGTCGCTCACCTGCCGCTTCCACGTCACGGTCTTCAAGTTCATCGGGGATTACGAGGAGGTCCACCTCCACTGCGACGTCACGCTCTGCGACTCCGAAACCAACGCCTGCAAAGTGGTGAGGAAAAACCGTCCGGTCCACACGGGTGAAAAAGTGGCGATGACGCAATAATGGCTGCCGTGTTGACGTGTGTGTGCGGTGTGCGTCCAGAACTGTCCGCACAAGAGAAGGATGTACTCGGAGGAGAGTGATCACAAAGAGCACATATTGAGTGTGGGACCCATAAGGAGGAGAGGTGAGTGAGGATTTAGGAGCTGACCTAGTTTTCATGCTTCTCTTTGGCTTTGCCGCTGGAATCACGGAATTTATCATATGTATACACTGCAAAAATTAAAATCTAAGTAAAATTAAATATCTCAAATTAAGGCAATCTATGCTTGTTTTTTGACTGACAAGATATTTCTTCTTACAAGGCAGTTTTAATGTTGGAGCATTTCACTTGTTTTAAGAAATCTTGGCAAGTCAAATGTTCCTGTTCTGTTGGCAAATAATTTGGCTTATTTCAAGTAATATTCCCTCATTTTATTCCTTTTTTTCCTTGTTTTTTTAGGCTGAATTTTTGCAGTGTATTTATTATTTTCCCTTTACCGAAATGATTCATTTCCAAATATTAATTCCAGAAGCTGTTCATTCAAATTCCAAAGCTTTTATTATTATTTTTTTTTCATGTGCCGTCTCCCTTTCAGTATCAGACTGGTGCGATGAGTCAAATGGAGGCTGTGAGCAGATGTGCACCAGTAAGAGGACCGGACCGGTGTGCAGCTGTGTGACTGGGATGCTGCAAAAAGATGGAAAGAGCTGCCGGAGTAAGCACCACACACACACATACACACACACACACACACACACACACACACACACACACACTCACACGTGTGCTCTCGCAAAGCAATATGCAACAATAAAACGAACAAAGCTATATATATAGATGCATGCAGACACACAAACACATTTGGATGTTGATGGTGATGTAACGCAAGTAAAAAAAAAGGTGCCACAGAGCGTCTCACATAATGAATGTTTTCTTCTCTCCCAGCTGCGAGCTCGAGCGGTAACCTCACACCTGCGATTTCTCTGCTGAGCATCGGCGCTGTGATCTCCGTTTTCCCGGCTCGTGTTCACGCTCTCTTCTCCTAACACCCCGCGAGCTCATTGGCCCCGTGGAGAGGAACGCGAGCGCAGAAAAAGACTTGAAGACGCACAACAGTTCATCCGCATTAATTAGCCCGTAGATCAGCTGTGTTCCGGTCAAAATATCCAGACGGGGACACTGCGCATTTACAGATGTTTGACGCAACCCAAGAAAAGTCGTCTCCTTCACCTCCTGCGTTATTTTCACACATCAGGAGACCTCACTGTGTATTATCATCTGCTTAAAGCCACCATGTGTAGAGATTACACCATCTTATTTCTTTTCTTTTTTCATCTAATTATTCTGATGGCTTTTGTTTGTAGAAAAATGTGTCCAATTACGGTCTGTCCACCGTGTTATTTTTTATACTGCCACCAGATGGCGCCAAAGCAAGTCATGTTCCTGTCCCTGTACTTTATTGTGTTTACTGCGGTCATTCCCTAAGATGTGGTCCCATAGGGGGGACCCTGGAGATGTTATTAGGGTGTCCAAATAAATTTGCAGAACTTCATCTGTCGTCTTTTATTCAACATTTAAATCTACAATTCTTTGAGAATGAATGCGTGCTCTGATAAGTGTGTCCTCCTTATGACATTTAATCTAATTTGAATGGCGAGAGGGGGTACGTATACGCACATTCAGTTCTTTTAAGTGATTAGATAAAAACCAACACGAGCCGGTGAACTCCGCCCCAATGCCTATTTTAGGGCCTATTGTGAATGTGTGTGTGGGAGTGAAGAGGAACGGAGGATGTATTTCATCATGTTATCAGTGGGGAGAGCACATCGTGCATGCAGTGAGTATTTAAGTGGGCGCCTTGTGGATTGAACACTTTTATTTTTAAATCCAAGTTTGATGTCATAGATTAGAGCCCAGGTTGTAAGATACATGCAGTCATTTTTTATTCTTTTTTTAATCAGTTATAGTGTTGTAACACTGTTGGCTCCAACTTCCATTGAACAGGTAACGATGGACATGTGAGGACTTGTAGTTCTGTCACTAGAGTACGGTTCTCCGTTCTCCAGGTTTCTGTTTGGCACCTTCTGCGTTCTCAACGTCGATCTATGTCTCCACACACATTACGTAACCCTCCAGTGCTCTTTACTCACATTTTACGTTAGCTTCATGCCAGTTTCTCATCGGTAGACCTGTTCTTGCTACATTCTATGTACAGATGTACAGTCATTTCTTGTCGGTATACAGTATCTTTGTTTGACATTTAAAAAACATCCCCAAAAGATGTTTGATTCTTTGAGAGCAGTGCCGCCCGACTTTTAATAAATGAATAAGTTCTCAAAGTCAGTGCGAGTCGAGTTTGTTTGTTGCGTTGCATGTAGGTACATTACCGTTCAAAAGTTTGGAGTCATCCAAGAGACAATTTCGTGTTTTCCATGAAAACTCACTTTTATTTATCCAATGAATTGCAAAATGAATAGAAAATATAGTAAATACATTGACAAGGTTGGAAATAATGATTTTTATTTTAAATATGAATTGTGTTCTTCAGACTTCAAGCTCAAAAGGAAAGCCAGTTGAAAAGCTCCTCTGACCAGCATAACTGTTTTCAGCTGTGCTAAAATTCTAACCTTCCATTAGTCTTCTAAGGCGATAACACAATGTGCCGTTAGAATACGAGATGGGCCTCTATACAACCGTGTAGATATTGAATTTTTTTTCAGGTATTTCAACCTAGAATAGTCATTTCTTAATAATTTTATGTTATCTTCATTCAAAAAACATGCTTTTCTTTGAAAAATAAAGACATTTCTAAGTGACCCCAAACTTTTGAATGGTAGTTTTTATGACCACAAGAATGGTGGAAGAAGTACTAATATTGTTTTACTTAAAGGGCCAGCGTGTGGCTTTTTCAGTGAGGTATTGGCAATAATTAAATATGCTATTAATAACCATGTTTTAGTGAGTGTATAATAACCGGAGACTAAGAATCGCTTATAGTGATCTCTTCATATCTGGATAAAGGGAGCGGAGGGATATTCAGTCAGTTTCAATCTGCAACCACACCACGAGATGCCACCAGATCCTACACACTGTATTTACATTATTACATATTATTACATGTCATTTAGCTGACACTTTTATCCAAAGCGACTTACAATAAGTGAATGAACCAAGAGTACGAACTAAGTACAACAAGAATACAGAAAGTAACATTTCCTCAACATAGTCAAACTACCAAAGTACTATAAGTAAGAGCCATTGCTGTGCCACTGAAGTGCTAATCTGTGTTTTAATCCAGATATAGTTGGAAAAATGTGTTTTTAGTTTCCGGCAGAAGATGTAGAGACGTGTAAGATTTGACCATATCCCAGGTAGACCTGCCAGGAGGGAGTTATAATAGTCTAGGCATGAAATGACCAGAGCCTGGACCAGAGCCTGGACCAGAACCCGGACCAGAGCCTGTGCCGCCCTCTGAGTAAGAAGAGGACGTGTTCTCCTGATGTTGTGTAGTGTGTACCTTGAAGTAGAAATACTCTTTTACAAATACAAGTTCATCAAAAGCAGCAACAGTAGTATTCATTATCCAAAATGGCCTTTGTCAGAATTATGTGTATTATGCTGTTGGAGTATAATTAATGATGGATTAATATGTCCATTCATCATATTAATGTTGCAACTTGTAAAGATGGGGATCATTTTAATGGCTTTATAGGCTGCTGAGTAGTTAAATATTTGATATTACATAATAATTTCTTATTTTATTACATTTTTCTAGAAGAGAAAATAAATTAAAGATAAAAAAATATGAGTAGTAGAGTAAAGAGTACAATATTTACTATAAAGTAGTAAATGGAATTACTCAAAGTACCTCAAAATGATGCTGAAGCACAGCGCCTAAGTAAACATGCGTACTGGTAGTTACTTTCTACCACCTAAGAAACTGTCTGGATAATTACACCCACCAAAATAAACCGTCACAACATTCAGTTTCTTAATTTCCCTTTGAAAATATATTTAACTCCCATTAATTTGTTGCGAGGCCCCAAACGTGTGTCATCTTGCATCTCTAGCAACGTGATGGCCATGAAGCCGTACGCCTCATGCAGCCCACGCCTCGTGACGGCGCTCAGCTATTTGAAGTCTGCGACGTCTGTTCAATTAGATTCCTTCCACGATGACACCGGCCCCCGAGGCGCTCACGAACACGTGAGTCATCCATCAGCCCTCAGTGACGATGGACAGCAGCTGGAGCGGAGAGAAGGGAAGTAGATTGTCTTGTATACTGATCAAACGATGCTGAAAGAATACTACTTATAGTGCAATTGATAACCTTTATTGTTTTAGGCGTTACTCCTCCCTCACACTTCACTTTCACCAGACGGCCTTTGAGATTTTTCCTCAGAGCAACTGGGAAACTTTGAAAACAAAAATTGCAGATCAGAATCAGAATCAGAAACCGTTTATTGCCAGGAATGTTTACACAAACGAGGAATTTATTTTGGCGGAAGGTGCAACATTTGACATGACAAACAACAATCAACATACACTTAAGTACAAGACAATATCAAGATAAAGATAAAGTGCATAAACAACAGAGAACGTTTAAAGTGTCTAAGTGTGTGTTTCTAGTGACGTGTGTTTAAGTTTAAGTGTATGTTACATGTGTTGTGTGTTTAATCACAAATCGGAGCTTACTAATATTCCAACTAACAAGTGGTTCAATCGTAAAGTTGAGATGGTGGTAACAAGGAAACTGGATCAGCTGTTAAATTCCTGTTAAATTCCTCCTTCACCGCCCCTGTATATTTAGTATTAATATTAGTATTTAGTCTTTAGTATTCAGTTTTTAGTATTTAGCTTTTAGTGTTTAGTTTTGTGTTTTATATTTATTTTCATTGATGCTCTGATGTGCACCGCTGCTGTGATTTTTGAAATTTCCCCACTGTGGGACGAATAAAGAAATATATCACATCATAACATATCATATCATATTATGAATGTGTTTCTTTATTGTACTTCGGGTCAGGAATACACAATGTACAACACACACACATACACAGGACTAAAAGAAGAAAAAAAGAGTAGAATACAAAACAGTATCTCAACCGTAATTCAGCATCTACTTGGAACATTTTACTAAAAAATACATTTGCGTTTTACTTATATACTAAAATCTAATAATCTCCCTGAAAGATACTGAACATCCACCAATATTATGTCTTTACAATAAAACTGAAACAAAGCTATTAGCAGTTGAGTTAGGTCCAATATATAACGTCAATGTGCTGCTCCCACAACTATTTATATCCGTTTCTATGCATCTCTGTTGTCGTCTTGCTGGTTGATGATATATTCGGGATGGTATTTCTTTGGCAGCTCGGGATGTGACTCGTCGTGACGTTGAGGCGAGTTGACGTTTCTAGAAGAGGTTTCCCTTTGTTTGCTCACGCGTGACTCCTCACTATAATGAAGAAGACAAAAGGGTGTGTTTGAAGTTGTAATGGTGGTGATTATTTGGGAGAGTGCTTTGACAGTGATGTTCCCTCTTGATGAAAAGAGTAGTGATGTCTTTGAGGTCATTGTTGTGTTTAATACATGTACTCTTGTCTTGATGGGTGCCATGGCATCCGTAGATGATTATTAACAATATTAAATAAGGGGCCGTTTTGTTGATCACAGCTCCCTCATGAAGTTTGATCCCCCATAAAGATCCAGCACACGTTGAATGTTTATATCACATATTAATGATTATGTGAAGATGTGTTTTCAGAGAGGTGTTAAAGGTGTAAAATAAATTGTGTGGAAAAGTACACACCTTGGCTGGATTTATTTTCATTTGATTTTTTTTTTTTACCCAGTTGGACTTAAAAAAAAGGGGCAGATCTAATCAAGTTTAAGGTCTGTCAATGGATCACTTCACCATAATCCAGATTGACATATCTGAACAATAGTTAAATTGGTTAGCGAATACATTTGTTTTTGGACATTCATATCTTCAATAAATCCCTTTGATGATACCTCTCATATCAAGTTGTAATGTCCCTAAGTCTAAATGTCCCTAAATAGTCCCTAATGTTATAGATCTATCATATTAAAGGTTAATGATTCAGTTAAGTCATTATAGAAGTGTTTGAACAAAAGGCCATGGGGGTCAAGTGAGTTAACCTGCCTAGAAACATTAACTTTCTCTGAAACTGACAAAGCTAGACGTGATCAGATGAATGTGATCCAGTTGTTAGGTCGCATTCCTCTACAAATAGTTGGGGTGGTTAATCATTACGTGCGTGGAAAGGGATTCCCTCCCTCAGCATTCCTGACGGGTCTGTTTGTACTTCCGAGGTGTTTCCTTTTTCGCCCACTTGTCAGTTACTGGTCAGATGAACATCAAATTATATGTTAGTTTTAACAATCTCAACAGGATAGATCCTCATATCATTATAATTATTATTATTATTATTATTACCCGTGACCCCTTGACCTTTCCTCTGGTGCTACGCTTCTGTAATTCACTCATTGTTCTTTCAGTTCTGATCAATTAAGAGACATGTTTGGTTTCAATGCTCCACATCTACAACAACACACGGGTATAAACCCTGATTCATCAGAGTATTGGGTGTTACGTGGCTCTAAAAGCACTGGACTCAGTGGTTTGTAAGGACCCGTAAAGCTTTATGAGGCCAGATATCAAGATCCTTATCAGACTCACAGCTGTTTCTGTGTCAAGTCAGACCCACATGTCTAAAGATCAACGTCAAGGTCATCCAGACTCTCTCTACATGGGAGGGGGGGGGGGGTGAAGTAAAGTTGACGAGAGATTTTATTTTACGCCCATATAACACAAATATGTGGTTTTAGCTACACAATAGGCAAACTACTCGTTCTCTAAACCCCATCGTATCAATGAAATGGGAATATTTTTTAATTGTGAGTGAAATTATTATTAGATTTAGTACACTCGGATTTATTATAATTATACTTCACTGGAGTATATCAATTTTAGATGTGATGAGAAAAAATACTTTGTGTTATACCCCACAGCATTTATTTGAGATAGTTATTGTTATAGATAAGGATGTTTACAAAATTCATGTTTAGATATAGTGTAAAATGTCACTGTTAAGAAACCAGTGGTTTAAAAAAATAGTCTCTGGTGTAACTTTATTTTTAAATGGTGTTTTTTAATTAATTTAAACGTGAATAAACCGAGTGCTTCTATCCATCTGCTCTGTCACAGCTCTTCCGTTCGCGGTCCTGCTATTTCCGAGGGCACCTGAAGGCACCGCCTCTCCGGGTGGGAGGTGATGTTTATAGCACGCAGTAAAAACTCCAACACGCGCCACCTCCGTGTTATTCCCCGGCGCAGGCGGCTTGTGTAACTTCACGGAGCGGGACGGAGGAGCCCGACGAACACGAACCGAACAGAACCGAACCCGGACGACAAGCCACCCGGACGCCGTCTCGCCTGTCGATTTATTATTTATCGATTTTAGTCTTGACTTCAACTCCCCCGCGGCGACGCTCGTTTTCAGTGGGATTTTGCACCACCACCAGCAGCACCACCAGACACCGACATGCCGTCTCTGCGACACTCGTACACGGTGACGGTACCGGAGGAACCGGCCGCTTTCCCCTTGGAAAAACCCGACCTGCGGCGGAAGAGCCCGCCGTTGTCCCGCTCCAAGCTGGTGTCCACGTTCATGGGGCTCATCATCAACCAGGCCAAGGTGAGTTCCTCCTGGCTCCTCTCCTCTCTGCACGCGTCACCCTCTTCCACGCTTATGTCACGTGATCTTTAGACATACATTTTGGGTTTGTTTGAAGTATGCAATGTGTTTTACCAGAACCATATACTATATACACCTTTTTTGTTGTTGTTGGGGGTGTCTGACAGGGCCTGCAGATTATTTCGATGTTCCTATTGTTCACATGGCATAACTTAAACATTATTGTGGATATATTCATTTCATGAATGGGGAGGGAGGCAACTTTTCTTCAATTGTGTTTCTAATGTGATTTACATAAATGTTTTTCACCCCAGATGTGTTTTTTTTTTTTTTAATTTCTTTAACATTTTTAATTTAAGTTTGGGTTCATGGAAGTTTTCTCCAGGAAGACTGTAGATCACACAGTAGATGTGAGTGTGCTGACAGCGCTGTGTTTTCCACAGAAATAGCGCAGTGAAATGAGTCACATCCAGTGGGAGAACAAATATATATCATGGCTTTGCATGCGTCAAGCAAAAAACAACCAACCAATAGACGCTGTGAAATACAGGAGGTCACTTAAAGGTCATCACTAGTTTAATTCACGTGTTCGACGCAGATGAGTGAACCATTTGCACAAATATGCCCATTATGTCCCACTCTTAAATATATAATAACCATCTATAGATTAATTCTCATCATATTCAACGTTAAGAGCATAATTGAAGCCAAGCGGCCTTTGTGCAGGTCCAACTTTGACCTTTCAGCCGTTATCTGCCCTTAAGTGGCGAGGGAGGGGGAGGCTGTAATCGCACAGGCGCGAGCACAATGCCTGGGAGGCGAGAACAACGGCCTGCATCAAAGTAGCAATTCGAGTGGGACGTTTTGCGTAATAGCACAGAGCTCCGCTGATAAGGAGGCCAGACCGACACCTTATCATGTGCACAAACACACACACACACACAAACACACACACACACACACACACACAGCCTGACTTGTGGGTCTGATGTATTTACACAGCAGTGTGAAGGATTTTTTGGTCACAGGCTTTTTGTCACAAGGGGGATATTATTGTGCCGTCCACAGATGATCGGCGCTCACCTCTGGAATGCATGGTGTGTTTACCCGGGACATACTGGAGCCTATTGAGCTTCCAGAGCGGCTTCACGCGGCTCGTAGAGCCTCGGTACATCGCTTCGATTAATATAATCCCAAATTATTTTGGTGGAGATTTTTTTTTTTTCCCCATCTCGCACCATCCTCGGATTTTCATTGTCTCATAATTTACATGTAATCAGGGTAATTTGGGGTTTGTAAATCATGGTTGCTCATCGCAATTTCCCAAAATCGATTTTCCCGAAGCTCAAGGTGAGGACGAGCGTCCTCCAGCCACAGGTGTTCCTCTTAATATTCCATTAAATGACGAGGGAAGCGGCCAACCGTCCCCCGTTTGAGAGGTCGGAAGCAGCAAATGTTGGCAGTTTTTTTTTAAATACGATCATATTTATTCAGGATGGGCAGTTATTGGCGGCGTGGGCTTCGAGTGGAGCTCGATATCAATCAGCGAACGACCTTCTTAAGAATCCCATCGTTTTCTCATTTTCGAACGATGCCCGAACTTTTGGTAATGCCTTGGCCCGCTCCCAGCGCTGCTGTTATGTAACCAAGACGCATGTTTATACTCCCTCCAAGGGAGTGGCATAGTTGTGTGTGTGTGTGTGTGTGTGTGTGTGTGTGTGTGTGTGTGTGTGTGTGTTCGGTCGCACTTGATGCGGCCTTGACCAGGCGTCATGGCCGGTTTAGGACACGGCGTTCTCTCTCTCTTTCCGCTCTCTCCTTCTGAAGTCATCCCAACCAGAGGAGAGATTACCTGAATGCATCACCTCACCTCCCATTGGTTGGCTTTTTTTGGGGTTGAATACGAGCGTGCCAAGTCCCCGCTGGTCCGTATTTATTTGGGACTGGACGCCATATGCTCGCCTTCAGATACGGAAGTGGAGAAGAGAGGCACGAAACGAGGGAGGAAACGTTTGAGGTTTGAGCCAAGAGAACCGATAGTTGGTGTTTCTCACAGTTCTATTTTTTTGTTTTCGGAGCGACATGACGACCAACACAAGGCGCTAACGTAACGTAGGACATACTAACAATTAATCGAATTTAAAAATCGCAATAAAGTTTAAAATCACAGGAAGCGTGATCTTTATTTATCTGTGAAATGTAAAAAAAAAAAAAATGAAATATATATATATATATGCTGCTGCTGCAGAGAAGATGCTGTCCTCCTCAGCATCTTCTAAAGTCTTAAGAGAATTCTTTTTTGTGTGTGTGTGTGTATAGTTTCAATGAAGCACGCTGCAGGCAAATAAACAGTCGGACTCGGAGTGCAGTTCGGACTCGGCTGCAGATAATTTACCGTAAATGCAGGTCGCTGACGTTGCTGCTCGGCTTACAGGCGCCGTGCGTCAGCGCCTCCGCACGTGCTCTTTTCGCCGATTCCTCCGACGCTGTTATTTTCACTTGCAGCTCCTCGGCCGTCAGCAGCGGCGTTGACGCGCGACGGTGCTTAATTACGCCGCGTCGTCGAGTTACACGGTTACTATGTTCCCTCTTTCCAGATGGGCTACAGGTCACAGGCCAATACGTCACCTATTGGTACTCGGACGTCGGCACGCAATGATCGAAAAGAAGCAGCAGCAGTCTTTGACTCTGTGTTAAAGTCGGGCCTTGACTGGTCCAGTGGGACACAATATGTGTATTGCATTTTTGCTAATAAATCTAATAAACTAGGCACTGCTTTCACTTTCATTGTATGTGAGATTCCTGCTGATGATCAAATATCTGCATTAAAACATAGGTTCTTCTTTAATGAGCAGATGGACATTATTTCCATTATGTGGTACACTAGTTTTTCTTCGAAAACGTGCCCAAAAAGGAAGCCAAAACATCTCTATCGCCCCCTGGTGGCTGACTGTTGGGAAGCGCTTGTTACCTTATGTTTTGATCGCTGTGTATTTATTTGTTTGCGTGTTGTTCGCATAAGTCAAAATGTATTAAACCGAATCGCATGACATTTGGTGGGATGATTGGTTATTATCCGGGGAACATTTGATTAGATTTTGGGATCAATCGGGTCAAAGGTCAAGGTCATAGAAAGGTACCGCGGCGAAGGTATGCGCTCTACCGAGTGCCGTTCTAGTTTTAATACGCAGCGGTCGTATTAAATAATAAAAGTCCAGAGTCGATCATGTTTATTTAGTTGATGGAAACAATGTGTGATTGATATTGTATTAACTGCGTAACCCTAGGATAATATTTACGGGTGACTTTAAAAAAATCATATCAAGTAGCATTACAAATTATGCATTTTTTTTCTTCTTTTTTTTTTGGCGTTTTCTCTCTCAAAATGAAGCGTTTAATTGAAGGTCGGCCGTAGCTTTCCCAGCCTTGCATCAGTCCGCCCAGCAGATGATTAACACCACAGGTGGCCCCCGATACGTCCCATAAACATGTCGGCCCTCGTTTCGGGCGGGGACTTTAAACCCTGCGCGCAAACAACGTGACACCCTGTGTTCTGCAGTTTCTCAGAATCCTTTTTCTTCTTTCTTCCCCCCCCCCTCCGGGCCGTGTGGCGACAACGTGACCGTCAGATGGTGCGCGTCGTATCGAGGCCAGGCCGTCCTTCGAGGCTTATTTCACGCTTGAGGAATGTCCCGGGAAGCGGTTGCATCACACCGGCGGCGTGCGCGAGCGGAGCCGTTACGCGGGGACGCTTTTAGAACACGGCTGTGTTTCTCTTTAGCGCCATTACAACATCGCATTTTCGGTATAATGAAGGTGACATACAGACGTGTAACCCTCCTGTTACCTTTTGGGGTCAATTTGCCCCCATTCAATGTTTAACGTCTCTAAAAAATGATTGACAGTATTATTATTTATTTTTTTTGCTTTATATTTCATGACTTTTCCTCATTTATTGGGGACAACTGGGTAAACATAAATTTCACATGATATGTTTTCACTGTCATGTACAATTTGACCCCAGGCTGTTTTTCACTGTGTAAAACATATAAGAAATATAAACTTTTTTTATATATATTTAAAGGTCTATTTAGGTCGTCAACAAACGCACATAAAGTACCTCACACTTAAACTTGGGAAACAATATTAATTCTAATAATTTTCTTTTAATTGTGGGGTCAAATAGACCCCAGGGGTAAAATATGTTAGTACATTTAAAGGTAACAAAAGGAGGGTTAATTAATAAATGTGTTTTTCTGCGAGGTCTTCTTCACGCCTCTTTTTATTTTATTTTGCAAGTCTCCAATGAAAGCATGAACCTAAGCTCTCTTTTTCCTTTTCTCTGTGAACAGAACAAGAGTCCCCAAGGCCTGGTGGGGCTGAGGAACCTGGGCAACACGGTGAGTGCCTTCCCCTCCTCTCGGCTCCGGTGTCCGCCCCGCCGCCCTTTAGACCCTCGTTAACGTGACCCGTTTGTGCCGGTTCCTTCCAGTGCTTCATGAACTCCATCCTGCAATGCCTGAGCAACACGCCGGAGCTGCGCGACTACTGCCTGAGGAACGTGCACCGCGCCGACCTCAACAACAACAACAACTGCACCACCAACGCCGCGCTCATGGAAGGTGAGGGGCCGAAAGAAGCTGAGACATGAACACATGAGGTATAAACATGAGACATAAACACATGAGACATGAACACATGATCACATGAGACATGAACACATGATCACATGAGACATGAACACATGAGACATGATCACATGAGACATGAACACAGACATGAACACATGAGACATGAACACATGAGACATGAACACATGAGACATGAACACATGAGGTATACACATGAGACATGAACACAGACATGAACACATGAGACATGAACACATGAGACATGAACACATGAGACATGAACACATGAGACATGAACACATGAGACATGAACATGAGATGTAAATATGAACACATGAGGTATAAACATGAGACATGAACACATGAGACATGAACACATGAGACATGAACACATGAGACATGAACATGAGATGTAAATATGAACACATGAGACATGAACACATGAGGTATACACATGAGACATGAACACAGACATGAACACATGAGACATGAACACATGAGACATGAACATGAGACGTAAATATGAACACATGAAACATGAACACACAAGATATGAACACATGAGACATGAACACAAACATGAGACATGAGACATGAACACACAAGATATGAACACATGAACACACAAGATATGAACACATGAGACATGAACACATGAAACATGAACACATGAGACATGAACACATGAGACATGAACACATGAGACATGAACACATGAGACATGAAGACATGAAACATGAACACACAAGATATGAACACATGAGACATGAACACATGAACACACAAAATATGAACACATGAGACATAAACACATGAGACATGAACACATGAAACATGAACACACAAGATATGAACACACATGAGACATGAACACATGAGACATGAACACATGAGACATGAACACATGAGACATGAACACATGAGACATGAACACATGAGACATGAACACATGAGACATGAACACATGAGACATGAACACATGAGACATGAACACATGAGACATGAACACATGAGACATGAACACATGACTGGTCCGGGTTCGAGTCTCTTTACGGCTCGTCACACGGTCTCTCGGTGTCTGCTTCTTCTTTTTTAAATGTACTTTAAATGTTTGTCGTGACCCAAGTTGAACTCTGTGGGCGGGACGACTCCATCGCTCAAACCACATTCCCCCAGCGGGTGACTCATCCGGTCCCAATCTTCTCCTTTTCTTAAATTCCGTGTACTCCCAGCTATAATGTACAGTTAGATAAAGTGTGAAAGGGAGCGTTTCACTCCTCCCCCGGAGCGATTGGAGGGCGCGTTGAGACGCGATGTTCTCGGAGTGTGTTCATCGCGCTGTTGTCAGGTGTGTTTGCACATGCAAGGAATTTGGGATGGTGATTGCTCCGTGCCAATATCCGACATGATTAATAGAAGAATGACGAATGTACTGCATAATAAACAAACGATGTGAGATTGTGATACAGTAGGTCTGTTATTAAAGTGAACCGGATGTATTTTCCCAAAGGCCAATTAGTTGTGTCCCTATTTTTTTACTTTTTTTTCCACTCTTCCGGTTTTCTCAAAATGTATTTATGTGAAGAAACTCAAGGTCTCATTTAGTTTTCGCCCAGCGACGGGATGACTCTTAATCATTGCACAGGAAGTGGCTCAAGGCGTGCAGGAGGAGGAAAAGTAAAAGTCAAAACGGCCTCTTAGCACGTGTTGAATTATGTCGATTTTTGTAAAACTCTGGGACAACTTATTTCTTTTGATTTTTTTTCGGTCTAATTTTCTGTCCTTCTCCTCCTCCAGAGTTTGCGAAGCTGACCCAGAGCCTGTGGACCTCTGTGAACAACGAGGCCATCAGTCCCTCTGACTTCAGGAGCCAGATCCAGAGATTCGCTCCCAAATTTGTGGGCTGCAAGTAAGTCTCCCCTCCTCTTCCTCCTCCTCCTCCTCAGCCTTTTTCATTCGACTCAAATCCGCCGATTTGACGGAGGAAGTAACGATTCTCCTTCCGCCCGCAGTCAGCAGGACGCCCAGGAGTTCCTGCGCTTCTTACTGGACGGCCTCCACAACCAGGTGAACCGCGTGACGGTCCGCCCCAGCGTGTCCGTCGAGGACTTTGACCACCTCTCGTAAGTCGGCTTTCGCAAATTTGCATCCGTGACGCTGTGGCGAGTTTTCTCCTCGCCGTTCCCTCCTGAGCTCTGCGGTCCGCTGTCGTTCACAGGGATGACGAGAAAGGCAAGCGGATGTGGAACATGTACTTGGAGAGGGAGGACAGCAAAGTCGTGGGTAAGGGATGATGAACCCCTGATGGGCTGCGGGATTTTTTTTTTTTTTAGTTTTTTTTTTTATTATTATTATTATTTATTTTTTAAACCCATCTCTGAATTTCAATGCATATTGATTTGTAATCCAACATGTCTTTTCTTTTTTCTTTTTTTTTTTGTAGATCTGTTTGTGGGACAGCTGAAGAGCACTGTGACGTGCACCGTTTGTGGCTTCTGCTCCACGGTCTTCGATCCCTTCTGGGACCTCTCCATACCTGTTGCACAGGTCAGAACACACACACACACACACACACACACACACCTATACACACACACACACACATACATACACTCTAAATGTTAAGCCAATCCATGTGATGTGAAATAATGTCGGTAAAGCTCTAAAAACTTCTGGATTGCTTTTTGTTGTTTTTGTCTGTAATTATCTCGTTCTGACAATAAACCGACAAAGTATCCATGTTTGTCATGCTGCGTGACAAATAGCACAAATGCAAAGTTTCATAAAGTTTGCCGTTTCTTGACTAAACTTTCTTTATGTATTCCGTCTCTGCAGAAGAGCTCCGGGGAGGTGAGCCTCAAAGACTGCTTGAGGCTGTTTACAAAAGAGGATGTGTTGGACGGGGAAGAGAGACCGGTAAGAGTAAAGAATATGTATGTATGTATGTATGTATGTATGTATGTATGTATATATGTATGTATGTATGTGTGTGTGGATTATGAAACTGCAGTATCTCACGGCCCTCCCTGTCTTTGTTTGTCCCTCTCAGACGTGCAACAGATGCAAAACCAGAAGGAAATGCACCAAAAGATTCAGCATCCAGAAGTTCCCCCAGATCCTCGTGCTTCGTATCCTTCCATATTTACCAGCGAACCTTTATTGTACCTCGTATATGTCCCTCTCGCTTCGGAGCAGAGACTTAAAAAAAAAAGAAGAAAAACGCAAACAAATGTCGTTTTGAAACCAGCGTCGGCTCCTTGACTCGACGTCCTTCAGACCTGAAGCGATTCTCCGACTCCAACATCCGGACCAGCAAGCTCTCCACCTACGTCAACTTCCCCCTCAAAGACCTGGAGCTGCGGGAGTTCGCCTCGGAGTGCAGCGGTGAGTTGTTTGTCTTGTTGCCGACGGCGACGCACACCGCCACCGGAGAGGAGGACCAAGCGTGCACTTTTCCAAAGCTCGGACGGAATTTCGACGACTAAAGGTCTCTCTCTCTCTCTCTCTCTCTCTCTCTCTCTCCCCTGCAGAGCGCGCCGTGTACAACCTGTACGCCGTGTCCAACCACTCGGGAAACGCTCTGGGAGGCCATTACACGGCGTACTGCAAGAACCCGGCGCTGGGCGAGTGGTACAGCTACAACGACTGCAGGTACGGACCCCGGGGGCGACTCACGGAGTCGACTTTATCCAGTTGGCAGAAAGCGGCGCCGTGCGATTTAAACCGCATGAAGCTGCTGTCAACAGCTGATTTAAACGGGCGTCGACTTGTCGACTGATTACCCCCGCCGACCGGGCGTGGCGGCTCTCGGGGAAACAAAGCTCCGTACTAACGGCCCGCCGTGTGTCCCGCAGGGTGAGCCCGGTGTCCTCCAGCCAGGTCCGCAGCAGCAGCAACGCCTACGTCCTCTTCTACGAGCTGGCGCCCTCCCCGCACAGCAAATACCAGACGTGTCGGCTGTAGACGGCGAGCGGCGAGCGAGCGAGAGGAAGTCGGAGAGCCCGAACCAACGCTGCGGGAGAGCGCCGCCTGGTGGGGAGAGTCCCGCCATCGCAGACTGTGAACCCTGGAAGGAAAATCGACCCTCTGACCTCCCTCCCCCCTCCCCCCTCGATGTGATTTTTGTGAATGGGGGGGGGGGGAGGGGGAGACGGCACACTCGAACTTCAGGACGTTTTTCAAGCTGGACTCGTACGTGGGACGTATTTTACTTGCATTTAGAAAAAGAACAAAAAAAAAGGGTGTAGGATTGGTCTCCGAGCTCAGCTGTGTGCGTCGCACTTAAAACGCTCTTTTGGCAAAAGTGGACTCGATGAGAAGAAAAAAAAGAAGACGACGCTTAACGGCTGCGCCTGGAAGCTGCACCCAGTGGAGTGGATGTTCTCTGACCTCTCGTGCCCTCTGGACGTGGACTATCATCCGCAAGGACGTTAATATGCGACGGCATTGCAGAGACTGGAGAAGCGCCGCGCACAGCAAGTGCAGGGTGTAATTTATTCTATTTAACAGAACGAGGGTCCTGTAGACACGTAATTGAACAAAGCCTTATAGTGTCCTCTTAGAACAGAGAGAATCCAATATTGTAGAGAGGATGTTTTATGTCCAAGCACATGTTATTTTTGTACAGTATTTATGGACAGCGCGGTGAATGTAACTGTTCTTTGGGAAAGCCAGACATACCAAAGCAGCTGTTTAGAAATGCATCAACGACGCGTCTCGTGGCAATAATGTTTGCCGACTTGACACCCGAGTCGGTTCAGAGCCTATAAATGATTAAAATTAAATGTTAACTTATATTGCATTATGTGGTTTATTTCCATTTAACCCCTTCTTTTTTTTTTTTTTTTTTTTTTTGCAGTTTGTCTAATGCAAGTCGAGGAAAAGATGGAGGGTGAAAAATATTTTGGGGTGTTATGCTTTTTTTTTTTTTTACCATTCAGCTAATCCATGATGATGCTGAAACCGTACAAAAGGAAAACGCAGCGTATGACTTATTATATTATCATCTTGTGATGACCTTCCCTCTCAGCTGACCAGGTCTTTCTCTCCTCTGGCGTCCACACTATTTGGTTTTGTTCCAGTTCGTTCATCGTTACATTTCAGTCAGTTAAAATGAACTTTATTTTTAGTAACGACTCGGGTAGTCTCCCCTCCTCCGAGTCATGAGCCAGGTCGTGACCTCATGGTGAAGTGCTTTGAGGAGCTGTGTCTACTCTGAATGCAGATTTGAGTGATGGTCTTATGGGGGGGAATTACATTTCAGTCCTTTTTGTCTTTTTTTACAGTTTTCTGTCCACAGTTTGGTCACAATCTCTGACGGTGAGTTTTTTGCAGCTTTGCTTTTATTCAATTCAGTTTATATTCCATTAACACAAATTACAAAACTTACCTCAGAGGGCTTTACAATCCGTACACAGACATCCCAGGACCTCACATCGGATCAGGAACAAAAACCATCACAGGGAAAAAAGTGAAGAAACCTTGAGGAGAGCAACAGAGGAGGATCCCTCTCCAGGATGGACAGAACAATATGTCATGTGACCAGAAGGAAACATTAGTTACAACACATTCAATGAGTATGACAGAGTATGACAGAGAGTATGAATAGTTGTATTCTGTCCTTGAGTTGAATTGTGGAGTTTCCTGTGTGTTTACGTCCAGCAGTGCAACAATGGCGTGTGTTTATTATGGACGCTCCTTTTTAGCGCCGTCCTTGGTCTCAACCGACCCCCGGAGGGAACGATCTGGCAGGGGAAGTTTCTCACTGTATCTGGTCTAATATTTGGTATTTGGTGGCGTCCAGGCAGGGCACATTGTGATTACACACACCTGACTGCTGTAGCTGGAGATGAGGTACGTTGCAGCAAAGCTGTGGACCGGAAAAACTGAAAGCCCCATAGAGCTGAGGGAGAGTGGTGGGTGATGATGATTCCCACTTGGAACACGTCCGTCTGACCTTGGGGCCTCGTCAAGATGTCCCACTTCGCCCACTAGAAGGAGCTGTGTGCAGAGCTCATGAGCCGGTAGGGTCAGATGGCTTTACAATGTAGTCTAAATCAATATTGGAAGTATGCACCTCGTTATAAAAAGAAGAAAGGGATGACAGATGAAAATCTTATATTTTCTCTTTTTTTTTTTTTTTTTTTTTTTTTTTTTTAAAGGGCTCAAAATATTTTCCGAGCAAATAAAATTTATTTTTCCATCTTGCTTTAAGTCACACAAGAGGAGCACTTACTTAAATGTTTATTTTTTATTTTCACTGCAGTTTTAAAAGGCCATAAATCATCAAACTAATAACAATAGGTTCCCAACAAAACAACCTGAGAGGAACCGCCCACTGCACTTCGATAAACAGCAGAACTTATTTGGCATTTAGAACCGGTCAAAACAAATTCCCCTCACAAAGACCTGCCGGCATTAATTTAAAGCCTATTTTGATAAGTAATCCCAGACAATGGAACTCTAATCTGCTTTCACATTGTTTTGAAATGTAATCTGTGTTGATTAGTTATTTCTCCTAATCTGTTTGCGTAATCTCAACTGTGTGTTATCTGTTACCTGATGCTGATGCTGATATGCATTATATATTATTGAGTAGTCAGCACCTTGAAATGAGTACCTTTTTGGTTATCTGACGACCAACTGAATAATTTATAGATTGTTAAACGGGAAGAAAACTGAAGCCAGAAAAGGAAGAAACTGCATCAGAGTGACCTGGACTAACGGTTTACTGCGGGGCGTCTTTCCCTCTCTTATCCTCGAGCTGCTGAGCCAGTTAAAGCCGTAGGGGAAAGAAGTGCGTGTGTGTGTTGTGTGTTGCGCGCGTGCGTGTGATTAGGTTTCTGTGGCTTAGACAGAAGATCCGTTAGCCGGGGAGCCAATTTGTGAGGAGAAAAGATATAAAGTTATTGGAGCAGGGCCGAGTGCCTCTCACTGGGATGGTTGTGATAGATGCAGCGAGTGGGATCAATGGCATGATGGGAACCCGGCGTCCACGGCTTGTGGGAAAATAGGGCTGGTGTTAATCAGCCTAATATAAATCGGACGTAGTCCGTTGAATCAAAATTGACATAACAATATGACCCAGTTTGATGGATTGTATCCAAAGACATCGTATATCATGATGATCTATGGGATGGATTGCTGTGGCAGACATGCACGGCTCCCAGAGACCGACTCCAGCCATCACCTGACTCCTCTTGCTAGTTTTTTCAGTGAAATATATCAATTACAAATACATACACCCAACTGTTGGTATATAATCAATCATTAACTCTGATGAGAGATGTTATTATAAGGAGAAGGAATAAAAAAATCTGTTCATCCGTTTCACCCAGACTAGTGGGAAACATCAAAAATACACATTAATGTGCTTATTTTACTCCACCTATTTGCTGTTAGCTAATGCTTCATCTTCATATTTCAACATTTAGAAAAAGTAGAATACCCAAAAGTATTTATTTAATAGCTTAAGGACTTTGGGGAAGTTTTAATGCCAATATATTAGTTAATTTATATGTTTTTACCAATTCACAAATAGAAACGTCCCTTATTAGTTTGTTTTTATAAAAATGTGTGCATGTTTACAGCTACAGATAGGACGTTCCCCTCCCCCAACATGTATGCACACACAGTCCCTCTGGCTCCCATGCACAGCATATGGGCCGATCACACAGCAGGGAGCAGTGTTGTTTTCGCTCTCGTATCTAAGCGCTCTCTATGTTGACACTTCCACAGCTAATGACCATAAAACCGTGAAGGCCTCATGTAGGCTAAAGTCCACTTTAAAGTGCAGCTGTGATATCACAGGAGTCGTTGTGTTGTCGATATTATGTAATCAAATTGGTATGGTTGAAGTTAGTTTATTGGGAAATAATCTAAAATTAAATGTAGGCCCCTTTGCTTCTATGAAGCTGTAATCAGGTCAAGGCTAAATTATAAAGGATCTGCTTTAAAAACTCGTCCAATTCAAGAAGTCAAGAGGAAAACATCCCATTCATGTGGATCCCAGCACACTAGATCTCTTTGCTCAGGAGGTAAGAAGTGGGCAGTCTTTACGGTAAGCTTTGCATTATGAGAAAATATCCAACAGCGTCGTGAACATGAGACAGCCGAGCATGTAAAATCAAGTGAAATCTCTTATAGACGCATGTAAAAACTGACCATATTACATAATAGGATACTTTTTTCTCCCAGAGGGAGGCGCAAACGAGCAGTCATGCAAAGTATCTTCCGCCAACAGCCCTAAAACCACGAAGAAGAGGAGCTCGCAAGATCGTGACGCAACTTCCGGTGTACTTTTTATTATTATTTTGTTTACACTCTACGGTTTTTGTGTTTATATAACGCTAACTCACTACGTAAACGTATCTATTCTCTGAATGTATACATGCAAAATGCATGTACCATGTCACCATTTGTATTTTATTTTTTATCTCAGCGTTAGCTTAGCTGCTAGCTCAGCCTCTGTGACGCGGTTATTTGTGCTAATCGTGTTGTCGTTAAACAACCATCACCAGCCACTGTTTACTCTCCGTTTGGAGCCCGGTTTTCCCAACACGTGGTAATCTGTGGGCGCGACCGTCACGCAGGGACCGTCACCCGAGGAGAAGACCGTCGCATATCACTAAACAGTCGAGTCAGCGAGTGACGTCACTACACCGCCAGCTGGGTGTCTGTGTAATTGAAATAATCCTCCCCACAAAGAAGCGGTACTTCCCTTTTCGTGTGAATTTCATGAATCTACTTATCATGTCAAGTGGTCCACTATAAGCACCTGATCAAATTAAGGTCCACCAGCATGTTCTAAACTACATATCAACAGCATCCCAACAAGAAAGTAGAACGGGCACTCGGTAGAGTGCATACCTTCGCATATCACAAGATTTGCCATTGATTTATGAACATGTTGGCATTAGTTGACTGCCAATTGGATAAAAAGTGACCGTGCTATGGTAAAAAATAAGATTCTGACCTTTTCATGACCTTGACCTTTAACCCGATCGATCCCAAAATCCAATCAAATGGTCCCCGGATGATAACCAGTCATCCCACTAAATTTCATGCGATTCGGTTTAATACTTTTTGAGTTATGAGTGTAACACGCATACAAATAAATAAATACAAGGCGATCAAAACATAACCTTCCGCATTTTCAATGCAAAGGAAATGATGTTTTCATACATATCAAAACCTCAAACGCTTTAATGATTCCTCTGCCTATAGTCTGCATATGATACATTTGTGAAACATGGATCCATCATTACATGAAGCCTCCCCGTCTGACTTCACTGATGCCCTTTGCTTGGCTTAGTAAACTAAATGTACTATTACATTTTACTAATGGGGCTCTTGTGATCGTGTTTTACTGATTTGAATCGGGCCAGCAAGAAGATTAGAGCGCTTGTGTCATCGATCATAACTGGAAGTGTTCTACGTCTAAAGAGTGTGCTGAATAACAACTGTGTACTGCATGGGCAGCCTTTTCCTATAAATAAAAACCAGCAAGTCAGCAGTGCAGAGGCAACATGCGACAAATGAGTGTGTCTTAATTGTCTATTAATTTGATAATAAATCAACTGGGGGGGGGGGGTTGAATACTGTATATAACACACATGAAACCTTTTGAAACAATGTAAATGTGCCACATTTATGGACTATATGTTGCTTAATTTCTTGGAGAGGAACGTTGAGTGATTTGACTTGTGAGTCGTGACGTAAATTTGCTCGGGGTAAAAACCTCCACTCGACCTGCTCATTTCCCATCAGGCATTGCGTTCCTGCATGTCCCTTTGTATCTGATGATCGCCTGACAACTTCTACTCCAATCAGAGCTGCCGTCAGTCCCCAGAGGCCCCATCCCCTGGAATAACACCGCCCTCCCTCGTTTAGCCCTCCTGTCCTGACCGTTGGCTGGGATCTCTCTCTCTCTCTCTCTCTCTCACCCTCCCTTACTCCCTCTCCATTCCAGATGTGGACCTTCGTGGACCTGTGGACCTTCGTCTTCCAGGAGATTCCACCTTGCCTCCTCCTCTTCTATCTCTCTCTTTCTCTCTCTCTCACCCTCTCTCTCGTTTACTCACTCTCCATTCCAGATGTGGACCTGTGGACCTTCGTGGACCTGTGGACCTTCATCTTCCAGGAGATCCTGCCTCGCCTCCTCCTCTTCTCTCTCTCTCTCTCTCTCTCTCTCTCTCTCTCTCACCCTCTCTCTCCCTTTCTCCCTCTCCATTCCAGTTGTTTGGCTGTGGACCTTCGTCTTCTAGGAGATCCTGCCTCGCCTCCTTTTCTTCTCTCTCTCCCCCACTCACTCTCTCTTACCCTCTCTCACCCTCTCTCTTCTTTCCTCCCTCTCCATTCCAGTTGTTTGGCTGTAGACCTTTGTCTTCCGCCTCTCCTCCTCCTCCTCTTCTCCCTCTCCTCTCCTCTCCCTCTCCCTCTGTGTGCGTGTTCTCGGTCTCTTATCTGTGTGAATGCTGTGCCTGAGCTCTGCCTCCAGTGTGTGTGTTTAGTCTGTCCTCTTCCATATAGGCCTCCATGGTGGAGCGTGGGTCACGTGACTCAGCTGCTATCTGTTCGCCGGCACCTGGAAGCTGCTCGACGTCATCGTTCTTCTTCTTTCTTTCTTTTTACGATCTATAATGTTGTCATTCTAATAGTCTGTGCTGTACGTTTACTGCGTTGCTCTATTCTTTCCACAACATTTATTGCACTTCTGTTCTTCCTTCACCGATAAATAAAACAATCTCAATTGCCTATAAGCAAAGCACTGAAGCGATGCCATTGTGCTTTGTACCAGCGTATTAAACCCACAATCTTTGACAGTTGGAATTTGTATAACAAGTTATATTTCACTTGGTTTATATCAACTATCACAAACTATACCCTATAGTCCCTTACTTATGGCTAAAGAAGCATGTGCATGTTTAATATTAGCTCTCACACACACGCTGGTTACAACATAGAGCATAGTCAAAATTTGCCAATAAGGTTAATCTTGGTTATAAATAATAAGTTTGTACAGATCAACAGGACCTACAAGCATTATTATAACTTATAAGTGGTATATTTTTAAGGCTGATAATGGAGGTCACTGTTTTTTAGTGAGAGAAGATAAATATATCAGGTAGTTAACCCCTGCCTCATTTAGAGCAAACATATTTGACATTTTAGTGACTTACCATATCATAGTTATCTGTCTGACAAGGTATTTCATCAAGACTCTTCAGGAGCAAAGTCCATCGCCGAGATTGTCTTTGAAAGTTCAATAAAAAACAGGTAAATTGTCCTCTTTTTTAGATTTCATCAAGCTCCTATAGTTCTAATCAAGAAGGAATTTACAGACTCAGCACCGAGACGTTACCCACGTAGCTTTGGTTATTGTTTTGTAACAAAGATGTGATATTATATCACAGAAATCAATTAAGAGACCAATGGAAAACAGTCATTTATTAAATGTATAGATTGATTACAAAGCTTTTTTTCTCCGAGTCAACAGTCAACACAACATACTCAACTGAAAAGAATATCTCAAGGAGTATCTGTATTCATGTGATGTATTATTTAGTTTCTTCTGTCTTTGTTTAGTTCTCACAGAAGACCAAGAAAGAGGAGTATTGTTCTGCATTTCCCGTATCACAGTGGCATTAACAAAAGACCAACGTTATTAGATGTGAAGGATATTAAGATATATATAATAGATCAAACCTTCCCCACAATTAAATGTAATCCATTCTAAAAAAATATTTTTCATACAATTTCAAACTAAAAGCATCGTTTTCTATCACTGAATATAAAACATGACACAAATATAATAAGCATATAAAAAAACATCTATACCTCAACTGTTAGTCTTTATGATTAATATGATATGAAGATTATTTAGTAGTCAAATTTACTTTAATGTCTTCCTCTTGGCCCAAGTCGTTCATGTCATATTGTTTTATTCTGATTCGAGACTGTCAGACATTAAGATCTGGTCATTGTCCAGTTGAAGGGGTCAGGATGTGAATGGCCTCAGATCCTGTTTGTGTACTTCAGCGCGCCAAAGATACCTCCACCTGAAAGTAGAAACAAGTATTTTGTTATTGTTCAATCTAAACCTGCATGCTTTCTTTTTAATTATTGTTCTGTGTATGATTAGAATTATCCATGATTTGTGAATCTTTTTCTTTCTGTCTGTTTTCCTTGCATTTCTATCCAGGTGGACAGTGGATTGTTATGGAAGCCCCATCATTGCTAGGAAAATGTAAAACATAAATAAATATCAGGAATAATAAAGGAGAAATGCTTAAATCCTGGAAATGAACGAATGAATACTGAATTCCCAAATGATCCGATTATCTTAAGTTTTCAGATAATAAAGAAAAGTTAAAGAAAGCATTATAGGATGTCAATGTGATTTATTATCTTATCATTTTGATCTAGAAAGTCAAAGGTTTGATTGGGTATTTCATAATCTCAATTTAGGCAACGACCACTAAATTAGGATTTTGTGTCTCACAAGATCAACATTTTGATCATTTGCAATTTTATTTTTACGTTTGTTTTCATCTCACGGTGAGAATGGACTTCTACACAGTGATACCAGTACATTGGTTCACACTGGGCTATAACCCCAGTCACTGCGCATCTCTCAAAGGGTTATTCTGAACTGAAATCATGATAAATGGCTATCAGGATGATGATGTCATTGAGGACGCAGAAATGATATGTGTATGTAAAAGGCAGGATTGCGCTGTACTCACCAAGAGCAGCCACCCCAGCGATGGAGCCGATGGCAATGCCAGCTATGGCTCCAGATGAGAGTCCTTCTGGTGAACCTCCCACCACAGACCCGCCTGTCGGGATGGCAGGTGTTCCCGTAACAGTCACATTTTCTGTAGACGGTCCAGTAGTGCTGGACGGACCAGGGCTGGACGGACCAGGGCTGGACGGACCAGGACTGGACGGACCAGGGCTGGACGGACCAGGACTGGACGGACCAGGGCTGGACGGACCAGGACTGGACGGACCAGGACTGGACGGACCAGGACTGGATGGATCAGGTGTCGTGGCATTCAACTGCCCTCCACACGGGATCACTGCATCAGTGAAGACGAAAAGACAGAAAAGGGTTGAAGGATAATCATTAAAAAGTCCCCGATATGATAGCACATTCAAAATGCACGTTAACTTCGATTGAGATGTTCAGCAGTGCAGGTAGCAACTGCACACAAGTGCTGATTTCTTCTCAACTTTAATTTGTTTAATTTTGCGAATTTGTTTATTTGTTTATTTGTTTATTTATTGGATCCCCGTTAGCTGACGCCTTAGCGACCGCTAATCTTCCTGGGATCCACAGAAAGGACAAAATACAATACATACAAAAACATACAAAATAAATCGTGAAACAAACAGTTAAAAATTGTACAACAAAGTGAAGAATAGTGCACAGTACAGTCGAAGGATAAGATATATGTTCGCCAATTCAACTTAATACATACAAAGAAAAAGAAAAAGAAAATCAGATGACTAAAAAGCAATAGGTCAAGTGGTGAATGTTCTTAGGTGCGCCTTTAATTGTTTTGGGTCTTTTTGAAATTGGCCTTCAGTTCATCATAACTAACAGTATTCATGCAGCAATTTAATGTTTGAAGGTTAAGATTGTGGTCTCTATTGCATGTGCAAGAACTATATATTTTAAATTAATTCTAGGAACAATGTCAAAGATAATAAACCTAATCATTGACCAAATAGGGCCACAGCTTGACTAACCCTTTGAACAAACACCATCCACATTTATGACCCTGAAGCTATGACCTCTATCAACCTGCGGGTTTTACCCCAATAAAACGGAAACATTACTTTTAATAAATTGCTAAAATGTCATACCCAGCAAAATAAGTTATTTATCATTAAGTAGGAATTCAAACAGTGTTCCTCAACCCAATTTCACACATATCCTTTTTCTGCTGATATTTTGGGAGTGTCTTATATGAAGAGATCACAGAAGAGTCCCGTCCAATGTTCAGATGTCTGAACCCACTGATGTCATTCCCATTGTTATACATCATTATAAAAAGAAATTTGGAACCACTTTCTTTTGAGATATCACGTATAGAGGGGTTATATGTTCTTACTAATGTTTTGTAAATCAGTTAAAAGTATTAATGAGAATAACTTTTGGATTGCCAGGTTGTGAAATGTCCCTTTGACTTGTTGGACCGTATGACCACTTAGCTCCTAAAATAACGTATAACAATTACAAATGAAGACTTAATGACTGGGTGTCTTAGAATAATTCATGTTATTTTATATTATATTAACATTTTTTCCCTGAACCATGAACATTTATTAAAGGATTTCCAACAAACAGGAAACACATCTCTTGTTAATGATCAATAAAGCATGAGTAAAGCATGTATTAATCATCAGTGAAGCTATTGGTGACAACTTAATAACTCTGGGAACCGTATTTGATGGTGTTACCAAGAAAACTCTCTAAAGCAAATGTGGATATTGTTGTATTTCTTTACCTGTGCTGAGAAGGCAAAGAGCAAGGAAAGGAAGATTCAGCTGCATGGTCTCAGAGTGTCGGTGCCCCCAAAGCCGAGGATCGGTCCGTCTTGAAAGATGTCTTCTGGATGACGAGCAGCAGCTGTAATCTGCAAAATTAGACCGTATCTTGGTCATAAACAGTCAACGTATTCTGAAAAAAAGACATTTATTATATATACTTCTGCACAGCAAAAATAAAAACTTCATAAAATCAACTTGAAGTCACATTTTACTTGTCGAAAAGAGTTTCCAATGATCCAAAAATCCGTCATCCACTTGATATGTAGAGTCAACATCAGTTTAAGTTTTTCGAATTAAAAGGAATGCAAAATAAATGCATGAAAATGCTAAAAATCAAATCAAAATTGTGGTCATATGAGCTGCTGTTTGATGATCCTGCACTATCTACTGCCATAGCACTGTTCCTGACCAATAGAAGAAACCAGAAACATACAATCACAAAAAACATGTTACTTTAAAGATTACATTTTCTGTGGTCATATAGGAGAATGATTTTCTATGTAATAAAGATTCTATGTAGAAGTCCAGATTTCCTTCTAACTCTTGGAGGAAAGCTGTGTTACTCACCTGAGAGGCTGTCAATGATGACTTTCTTCTTTTACCGTAAGACCAGGGGATATTCTGCCTTTATGACCCCTTTATCACACCAGCCCATTGTCTCTAGCCCTCCCATTTTGCGCGTGTGTGTGTGTGTGTGTGTGTGTGTGTGTGTGCGTGTGTGTGTGTGCATTTGTGTTGTAATATATCACCACAGCTCAGCCAGGGGGACATGGCATGTATTGATTTAATAGGCTTATTATTGCTTACCACAGGGCTATATTGGTTTTTTTATGGCTCACTCACTGCTGCACATTTAGGAGACATCGGTCAGGAAGTACTTACCACCTCCCCATGATGCCTAAAGGTAAACGTGGAGCTCGGCGTGTGGGTGGAGGAAGCACGAGGAGCAGCCTGAAGTCGAGCTAACTGCTAGCGAATGTGTATCCTTTGATAGCATGTCTTTAATAGGAAGAGAAATAATCCAAAAAGTCTGTCCAAGCTCCCTGTGTCCTGGTCGCAGCCAATCAAGAACATGTCAGATGAAAGCAACGTGGAGGACGCTAACGCCAGAAGCTGAGACCGTCCTCACCAGAAGGATGACCACATGACCCTTGCCACTTGACCCACAGCGATGGGAGTTTCCCTTGACAGGCCCCTCTTGAATGAATTTGAACTTTGCTGTGACAGATGCAATAGCAGAGGTGATATATTGTAATATGTAAGCCGCCTGTGAATACAGGTGTGATAGTCTGGTTGTGATTGTGACACCGATCGCATCCTGTTTCCTATCAACGGTCAACATTGGTTTCATTGTACAATATCCATCTTTATCCAACCTTCACCAAATTGTTTTGCGGCGAAACCAAACCAGATCTCTACTGTCATAAAGAAGATAAAGTATAACAATACACCCAATAATAGGCCTTAGTTTGCAGAAACACTTACAGAGTGAATTGCCCTTCTCTTGCAGTCATAGCACTGTATTCCGTTAGCTTGTCCTTGAGTCAGCAGCGCTACCTAAACTAGCCGGTGTGCATCGGTAACTAACCGGAGCAATAAAGATTGATCCAATGGGCAACTCGGCCTTGCAGACCGAGGTTGCCGTCAACATGTCCTTCAGTTTGAGCTCTGCTCTGCAGACTGTGGCTGAAAACACACCGTCACCACAGCCATTTACATGGGAACGGTGGAGAAGAGTCACAGCTGCCAATTTTATCCGAGTGACCTGTAACCAAAAACAATCCCTGATAGCCCAGTAAGCATTTCTCCCCATTGATCGCCAGTAGAAAAGACACTGAATGTGTATTTTAAAAACAGTCTTTAGAAAACGTTTAGTTGCTTCGGTGTACACGTGTACATGTGTTGCCGTTATGCAGAGGTTGTGTCATTGGTCACATCATGTGGAGACACTTTTTTTTCCAATAATCACTTGGGGAGCAGGTTGCATTTGAGTTGCTGATTGTTGGATGAGAGTTGGATCGAGATGTCCCATCTACAGCGCATTACCAGCTGGTTAGCTGAACTCAAAGACTATAATGAGAGGGAGACAGCGAGCCTTGCCCTGTCCAAAGTCCTGCTAATATCACTGTAAAACGTCAAATGTTTGCACAGAAATACTTTAATAGTGTTTTATTGTTTGGGTGAGGTTGGGTGCAGCGAGAGATAAAAACGAGCTGCTGCTTGTCTGTCCTGGAGAATAGGACAACTGTGTTATTAAAGGAATGCTTCACATTTAAATGCATTAAAACAACAAACCTATCGATAGAAAAATGAAATAGAAGAAAAGATAACTAATCCATGTTATACAATTGTGATAGATGTCAGTTTATTCCAGAGAAAAAAGGACAATTTCACCAAAAAAGATATCTCACAAGATCTGGATCTCCCTCTTCAGTTGAGTACCCGCTTGCATGATGATCCGTCATGATTGGATTTGGTGGTAATCAGTGAGCAGCACACAAATGTACTAAGGAAGCCAAACCATTAAGTGCTTCATATAGTCGTTCTGTATTGCACTGGGAGCCACTGGAGTGGTTTGAGTACTGGAGTAATTCAGTGTGTTTTGACTCGGGCTGGATCTTTTGTGATTGTCTTTTTTCCAGCACGCAATCAAGCAGAAGAGCAATACGGCCGTCTAATCTGATTGAGATGAACGCACTATCATCTTGACACATGCATCTTCTTTAGATGTACCTTCCAATTGATAAAACGGTGTGCTCGTTATTTAATTACATTCAATTACATGTAGTACGCAAGCTTGTTTATGGGACAGAGATAACATTATTATCTTCGCATTGAAAATGCGGAAGGTAATGTTTTGATCGCTGTGTATTTGGACGCGTGCGTGTTATTCGCATAAGTCAAAAAGTGTTAAACCGAATCATATGAAATTTGGAGGGATGATTGGGTATTATCCGGGGACCATTTGATTATATTTCGGGATTGATCGGGTCAAAGGTCAATGTCAAGGTCACGAAAAGGTCAACATCTTCTTTGAATCGCATGAAATTTAGTGGGATGATTGTGTATTATCCGGGGACCATTTGTTTTGATTTTGGGATTGATTGGGTCAAAGGTCAATGTCTAGAAGAGGTCAAGATCTTCTTTTTTACCATAGCACAGTCAATTTTTATGTTCATAATTCAATGCCCAATCTTGTGATATCCGAAGGTATGCGCTCTACCGAGTGCCCGCTCTAGTTAGAAAGGGATTTGCTGCCATCAGAATATAAATGACATTCTGTTTTATCTCTACTTATATTATTATAATGTTGCCAAGCAGAAGCATGCTTAAATATAAAACAAAAATGGTGTGACCCTTGTGGAAACCCTGAGGAGGGAAGGGGGGGGACACATCGTTTTACTAGATTTAAAGCTACCAAACAAACACCGATGTGCCCATCGTTCACAGCCTGTTATTACCAGCGTGACGAACAGTCCGCTCTTGTTTGCTCTTTGACTGTTATGATAATATTTGTGGAAACTGTCGCCAGTTTGTTTTGGAACATAATATTAAGACACATTCCTCTTAATGACAAGTCGATATAGAAGTAGTGATACGGCAAGTCCAATTCTTTTGTCTGATTGAGTTGTTTATGACATTCTGCACAAGCTGTACTTTATACAACACATATCTTGGGCAACAGCCACAAGAGAGCAGTTTTCTGTAACCTTCACCTAAATACTCCAATACTAAATACTTGAGTGGCATTGTGAATTTGCATGGCTAAGAACTATATATGTATGTATTAATGTTTATAACATTGCAGTATGTGGCTTTTATGGTATTACACTTCGGTATTTGGAGTACAGAGACATCAATTAAGACAAAATACATTTAGATAAAATGTACCTTTATTAATCCCAAAGGTTTTGTGCGCCAAAGGTTATTAAAAAATACATCACCTAAACATTGCAAATGTATTTGTGTATCAGTTTGGTGAAATTGTCCTCTAAATTAATTTTTTTACGCCTGGCCGGATCTAGTATTGGCACAGTCCAAAATTCTGAATGATTAACACACAAAGACTATGATTTCTTTTGTCTGAAAGCCTGATAACCCAAGATTACACCTGATACGGATTAAAGAATCTACCATAAAAAAAACAATAAAAGCACTGAGGACAATTTGCTGAAACCATAAAGTAGTCTGTGGGGGAATTAAAACCGATCTCTTGGCTTCCGTGGGAAGTAACACTATTTCGTTCCATGTTTCTTTCCTATTCAAATATGTTTTCAATTATTTTACCCAGCAACTGGAGATCAGGCCGAAACACGACTGCTACAAGTGCACTACACATAATGGATTAAAAAACGCATACATCTTTGATGAGCTACGGTAAAGCCATTACACTTTTAAGGAAAGAGACATTAGCTCAAACATTATTTTTAATATGCTGGTCAAATTTGATATTTTGGGCTATATTTCCGGCATAATATGTCTTCTTTCAGACTAGCCGTGTAAAAAGAACAACAACAAAAAGACACATTTAGGTGTGTCTTTCTGTTTGCGTCTGTATATTTCAGCTAAATTCATCAAACGTTAGCATTAGATAATGCGTCATCTGCATATTTAAACAAAACAGTTCAGAAAACTTGTAATTCAAAAAAATATAGCCTTTTTTTTTTAAATGACTAGTATTTTCTGATTTAGAATTTGATAAATAGAGGTATCCAAAATTCCATATGTAAAACCTATTTATTGAACTTCTTTTAACTTTTGTACTCGCTTTTTTCAATTCAATATAATTCAGTTTATTTGGTATAGCCCAATATCACAAATTACGAATTTGCCTCAGATGGCTTTACAATCTTTACACATACGACATCCCTGTCCCAGAACCTCACATCGGATCAGAAAAACTCCCAAGAAATCGAATAAAGTCTTTTGCGGGGAAAAAAGGGAAGAAACCTTCAGGAGAGCAACATAGGAGGATCCCTCTCCAGAATGGACAGAAGAATATCATGTGTACAGAAGGACACATCAGATCAGAATCAGAATCAGAATCAGAAACCGTTTATTGCCAGGAATGTTTACACAAACGAGGAATTTCTTTTGGCGGAGGGTGCAACATTTGACATGACAGACAACAATCACCATAAACTCAAGTATAATACAGGATAAGATAAAGATAAAGTGCAACAGAGAACGTTTAAAGTGTCTGAGTGTATGATCTAGTGTCATGTGTGTTTAAGTTAAAGTGTATGTTACATGTGACGTGTGTTTAAGTTAAAGTGTATGTTACATGTGACGTGTGTTTAAGTTAAAGTTAAAGTGCATGTTAAAGTGTGCGTGAAGGAGGAGGAGGAGGAGAGATGAATGAATGAGGAGGAGGAGCCTGAAGAGGAGTTAGTCCTGGGGGTGACAGTGTCAGTCAGTGGGGGACCCGGGCTCCATTGATGAGCCCGACTGCCGATGGGAAGAAACTGTTTTTGTGGAGGGAGGTCTTGGTCCTGATGGACCGCAGCCTCCTACCAGAGGGGAGGGACTCGAATAGAGTGTGTCCAGGGTGGGAGGGGTCAGCCACAATCTTTCTGGCCCGGTTCAGTGATCTTGAAGTGGACAGGACCTGGAGGGATGGCAGGCTGCAGCCGATGACCCTCTCGGCAGAGCGGATGATGCGCTGCAGCCTGCACTTGTCTTTGGCATTACAGAGTAATAACACATTCAATGAGTATGATAGTGTATGAATAATTCGTAGTAGGCATGGACCACGATCCAGACCTCCACAATCCATGACACAGAAGGAGATAGAGAGGAGGGGGGAGGGGCGCATCAGCAGTGCCACGGCAGGAGGCCGGCCCAACAGGGGCAGCCAGGTCCAACGGACCCTATGAGACGTGAAGCCACAAAGACTCTGGGGAGGAAGCAGAGTTAGTAATGTGCAATGGAGAGATGTAAATGCATCCATAAGTAGAGGGAGAAGAGGAGAGAGGTGCTCAGTGTATCCTTAAATGTCCCCCAGCAGCATATAAGCATATATAGCAACATATCTAGGTTTGATCGATATATATATTATTGAGTATCATCTGCATAAAAAATGTAAGTTTATGGAGTGTTTCCTGATAATATTGCACAAAGGAAGCATATATAAGGTAAACAAAATTGGTCCAAGCACAGAACCTTGTGGAACTCCGTGACTACTAACGTTGGTGGTCATCGAGGCTTCAACGTTTACAAATACAAACTGAGATCGATCTGATAAATAGTATTTAAACCAACTTACTGCGGTGCCTGAAATGCCAATCGACTGATCTAGTCTCTGTAATAGGATGTCATGATCAATGGTGTCGAACAAAGCACTAAAGTCTAACAAAAAAAGAACAGAGATGAATCTTTATCTGTTGTAATTAGGTGATTATTTATAATTTTCACTAGCGCTGTCTCTGGCTGTGGTGTTGTCTTTGTGTTCTGGAAATGTGTGCCAATTAGCACATCTTTAAAGGGTTTAAATGCTTAAATGTTCACAGAAATTGTCATCCAAAAACATGTCTTAACGTAAGTAATACATGGGAAAGTCTTGATGCCATACCTTTTAGTTACATTTGAAAATGTGGGGGCGATCTCCTCTTTATCAGTTTGAGAACATCAGAGAAGCCTTAATCTTACATCAGCACACCCTGCAACAATAAACTTTATGACCTCTGGATTCTCTAACACGGCTTTCTACATTTTCAGACTAAATGAAACTCAACTATGTTCTCAAGGTAATTAGAGCTTATCTGAAGACATAGATGCCCTTCTCTTTAAAGTTATTGGCATCTGTGAGTCATGAAAGATTCCAGAGCTTCGAGAACCTTTTATTCTTTCGGGTGTGAAACTTAAGACTGTAATACTGACTGCATGGCGACTAAACTTGCTCACACCACTAGGAGCATGCCATTGTAAAGATTTGGCAGTTGTAGTTTATAACTGCACAATTTGGTCATTTGGAATATAGTTACCTTCATTTGACTTCACAATTGAATTGTTAATGTTCTTCTTCTTTGTTTCTTCACTGTATGAGATAAGGGTATGTCGTTAGAGTTTTCGACTTTTTGTAAGACAGAGCAAGTGATTTGAAAGATTTTGAGCTTTAGGAAAGTGGGACATTTAATAGACAATAGACAGCAGTTAAAGGTCTAGTGTGGGGGATTTGGTGACATGTAGTGGTGTGGTTGCAAATTGCAACTAACTAAACACTCCTCCGGTCACTACTTCCTTTTCAAGGCTGCAAAAACACGGTACTCGCTCCAGCCTTACAATAATATTTAACTACTTTAGGAACGACAGATGTCGGATGGGTTGACACTCTGTGGCTCACGTTACCGTCGTTTTCTCAGCGCACCAATTAAATTCAGTTTATTCTGTATCCAATATCGCAAATTCCGAATTTGCCTCAGAGGGCCATGGCGAGAGGCATCACACACAGCCAGGTCCCAATGGACCCTATTAGATGTGAAGTCACAAAGACTCCGGGGAGGAAGCAGAGTTAGTAATGTGTGATGGAGAGATGGAAATTCATCCGGAGAGAGGAGAGAGGAGCTCAATGTGTCCTTAAACGTCCCCAAGCAGCCTATACCCATAAAGCAGCATATCTAGGGCCTGGAACAGGGCAAACCTGATTCAGTACTAACTATAAGCTCTGTCAAAGAGGAAATTCTTAAGTCTACTCTTAAATGAGGTGACTGTGTCTGCCTTCCGGACTGATGGTGGAAGCTGGTTCCATAAAAAAAAGAGCTAGATAACTGAAGGCTCTGGCTCCCAAACTACTTGTTAAGGCCCTAGGAACCAGAGAACTAGGTTGCCATTCAGGCAACGTGCGGCCAGTGTTGGTTTGTCCGTTCTGGGCTACCGTAGTAACATTGCGGTGCAACACGTTGGACTTTGTAAAGAGGACCCGCTCATTATGTAAATATGAAGGGATCCCTTTAAACTAATAAACTAGTAAGAAACACATTTAATTGAATTTATGGTTACTGATTTCCCAAAAGTGCTACACTGTACCTTCAATTGATTATGTTTTGATATGGTGAGGTCATCATTGGACCTGTCTGTGGAAAAGAAAATATAGATGCAACTGCATGATCATGTTGCTTTGTGTGCTGGGTTTAATGAATTTATTGTTTGTGAAATTGTGGCAATAATACAGTTATTGAACAGTGTTGGAAATAGTGCCAACAAAGTTTCTTATTTCCCGAAACTAAAACAAATAACAACAACTTTAGTAGTATGTAATATATTAGTGCAAACCAGGTGTCAAGTCCTATCACTACAATGTGGACGCTTGCTTGGATTACATTACCAAACAAAGCCGGTCAAGGCAGGCAAATTGACTTTACATGGAGTGTTTACTTGATAGCTGAAAGCAACATCTGATCGCTGATAGCTTCAGTTTAACATGAACTGCAGATACAGAGACTGGGTCAGAGGAGTTGATTCTATTATCTCATTGTTTGGGTTTTAAGGCACATTCACAGTTGCTCTACTTACCTACCCAGTACCAAACGATTGACAATGTTTTTGCTGGATCCCTCTAAGGGCAACCTGACACCTTCGCCATAAAACCGTTATCAGAAGATATCATGTTAATAATGGGATTTAGAGTGAGCTACACTGATCCCTAAAGGCCAAAACGTGAATTTATTTTAGATTTTAACAACATTTTTAACGCCAGACTTTAATTTGTAGTATTTGGCCATTGTGGCAGGGGGCTACTTCTTTTACTTCTTTAAAAAAAATACATATATATATATATATATATATATATATATATATATATATATATATATATAAAATCCTGCATTGATATTTCAAAAGGTAATTTCCCCCAAAAAGTATAAATTCTGTGAAACATTTAACCTTCAAGTAAACTGGGAGCTCGAAAGACACCCTAAAAACAACAACATGACAACCTGATTGATTTACTATTAACTATTAACGTTCACGTTTGTATTTAGAAGAAGAAAATAAAAGTCGTTTATTACACCGTTTATTTCCAAGCGCATCTGTCAGCAACTGAGCAGACCTTCAAAATAAAAGCGGGAATTGTGTAACACGACTCCCTCGCCATGTGTAACTTCTCACCGGAAGCACCACCTTTATTCCGGCGCCGGGTCAGGACTTTTATTTTGAAAGCAGCCCTGGAAAGCTCCGCTAGTTTCCTCGCCTTTTAGCTCGACAGTGGTGCTGCTGCTGAGCCTCGGCGGTGTGTATGTGTGGATGGTGGACCGTTAAAACACCGACACCCCCCCCCCACCGGCCCGCATTAAAATGCCTTATCGCCGCGTGTAAACGGGCGAAACTTCGTGGGAGGGGAGAGAGTCAGGTCTCCGGGCAGGTTTAGAGGAACATTCTGGCAGGATGTTGCAAGTTTTAGCTTGTGGCGCCGTAGTTTTCCCGGGTCTCTTCTTCGCCTTTAGGAAAATCCTGCCGTGTGTGTTCAAACACTGGAGCGATGCCGACGTGGTGCTGGTCAGCGAGAGGTAAACCACATAATTTCATCCTTATATGTAACATTTCCTCCCCAGATATGGCCGAACACGGTTAGCTAATGTATAGCATTTGACCTTGTTTGGCAGCTTGTAGCTAGTAACGTCCCCCCCCCCCTTCAGTTAGCTAGCTAATCTTGTTATATTATTTTATGTAACGTTGGTATTTTTTTTACGATAACTGCTAGCTTTCTTTCTCGATTCACCAGCATTTGTGCATTTTGTGCCAATTTCATTTTCTGTATCAGTTTGTTCTCAACCGTTATTGCTTTTTGTGCTAAATTGGCACAGTAATCCCCCCCCCCACACACACACAACATAATCTTTACAAGGATGATTTTGCAAATATCACAGCTAAGCTAAACTATGGGTCCCTTTTTTAAGGAGTATATACATATACTCACCCCATAGAAAGACTAGAACAAAATAACGTTAGTGCTATTAGTAGTTGTATCTGTGTCTAAGTGTGTTCAATTGGTCCATTTTACATTACAAAGGGTATAATTCATAATCTTCTTACTTGCATGAAATGGTTTTAAGGTTTCTCACACGCAATAATACTAATAATAAGAAGTCTGGGACATCATTAACAATATTGCATCACCCAGGTGCTTAATAACTGGTCCCAGTGACAATTTATGTTGCATGTGAACAAACTCCAGCTTGATCCATGTGTCGTCATCAGTTCTGTGAACAGGCGAGTTATTTTATTATCTGAGATCTGCAGCCTCTTCATTAACTTTTAGACCACCTGGCATTGATACAGCACAGGATAATGATGAACACAGTCTGTGTGTGCGTGTGTGGGTCAGTGTGACATGCTCACATGTGCACAGCTCAGTTCAATGCTCATTTGTACGCCGTCACTCTTGCTAATCCTCTGAGCTCCGGTCAGGGTCGAATGCTGACTTGGCTAGGCGCTGGAAAACACTGAACCTTACTCCTGAATAATGCTTCTACTAATTTACTAATGTTCATCTAACGGAAAATGTTTCTGCACGCCTCAGGGGATATTTGGCTGCTTCTTTCGTGACTTGACCCGACTCTAAAGTCAACTGTATCTGCGCTGCCACAATTCTCCCAAGGCCAGATCACGCTTGTGTCTTTGATTACCGTGGAACAGTTTCAGAAGAGTTCATGTGAACTAAAAATATGATATAATTATCTAGCCTTTATGTCCTTTTGTGCCTTTTTATGCTAATCTAATTGTATTAAATCTATGTGTGTGCTCTGCCTTTTTAATTTAATGCATGTGGTAAAACACAACAGGCGGCACTTGTCAGTTCACTGTAACTTGGAGCTCATGTAAACAATGTAATGCATTGTGTTCAAAGTCACCAATCGAGTTATGTAGTCGGTAAGGTAGCAAACTCCTCTACATAAACCGTGAGATGTCCATTTAAGTACTTTGTGTTACTTTGACATAATTGGCTCCGAAGTTAAAAGCGTATATTTGTTTTGTGAGTTATAGGGATCTGGATGTTCCACAGCACTTGTGTGATACTGACTTTCAAATTCTAAATCATCAGCTTTTTGTTTTTCTTGCATGCCTCGTCTCAACCGGTTTTTCATGCACGTTTGCAGATAAAGAAAAAGCCACACTAATATTAGTATTATACTATTTGTTGGATGAGGCATCTTAAGATTGTTTCAGCCTTGTGTGATCCAAACATTTCCAATAACTCTAGCGCCTTGTCAAGTCCAATAGACGGTGTTTTGAAAAAGATAATGTTATCATTTCTAAAATGTATCTAATTGAATGGGTTTGCTTTTATCCATATTCATTGAGGTTAAGAAAATTCAACTAACTTTTCTCTTCCGCACCCAAAGGTAGTAACAGGGCGGGCTAACAACACCATCGTTCAAAATAAGCATTTATATCTTATAAAGTTCCTTCATTTAAATTTTTATGTATGATGACCTTGTAAAAATGCTGACAGTCGACGGCTTCGTTCCAAATCCTCGATAGTAGCTAAGAATGTACAATGTACGGTGCCAAAATAAGTTGGTTATTAACTTTCTCGTACTTAACTGACAGTCGGATGTCACCATCGAAGGACATCTCAGACTATCGTCAACCTGAGCTGGACTTGTGTATGATTGCCACACAGGGAGAACTTCCCTCCATGCGTCCAGCGTGTCTGGAAAAGAAAGAAGTGGGTAATGAGTGTCAGCAGTTATAATGTCTGAGCGGACACAAATATGTAATGGGTACTTGCCATAATACTTGATTGACGCGCGATATTAAATAGCGCTGAGACGCGACAGCATTCAGGGCCTTGTGAAAATGTAAACCCACATTGGCGACTGCTGAACACCAAATACAGGGCCATGGAAAACCTGGAAAAGTCATGGAATTTTAAAATGGTCATTTCCAGGCCTGGAAAAGTCATGGAAAAAAACTCGAATCATAAAAGTTTTGGAAAAGTCATGGAAATGTGTTATAATCACATGTTCATTTACGCCGAGTTTGAAATATAATATAATAATGTTTTTTTTAAAGAAAAACGCTCAAAATATAAGCCGGCGTACGCTCTCAATACGCACAATGTTCTGAATTGTTCATGTTTATACTGAGATTTCAGTTTGGTCATGGACATTTGGTTTAAAGTCATGGAATAGTCATGGAAATCCATTGGTCAAAATGTGTAAGAACCCTGCAAATCTGTTAAATCGAGTATAAGGATGTTGGTAGGCATGACACCATATCCGTCAGCATAACCGTAGTCCATCTCACCTGGGTACCTTTTACAATGGACACTTCATTGGGCAGCACCTGGTAGTTGTTCGTCACTTAATTGCTCAACCAAAAGAGACCAGGGAGGGATGATTTTTATTTTTTTATTTTTTTTATTTTTTTGAAATAGAAAAGGTTAGAGAATGTTTTTATTAACAATCAACACGACAGCTGCTGCGTTCAAACTGATTGCTGATTGCTCGCTCTCCTCAGTATGGATCTGGTAGCTGAACAGATAAAGTTATAACATTGTTAGCCACACTGACGTGGCTCAAAGGTAACCCGCCTTTCGTAAAGTAAATGTACACGCTGGCGACAAAGAAGTGCTCGTCTTCGCTCTTGAATCTCATTTCACAATATCTCAAGGCCAAACCGGCGGGCCGGCTGCGTCTCCATTAAAAGCCGAGGCAAATCCAGCCAATGGGAAGAAATGTCAACCACATCCTCGACGCGACCAATCAGACGACTTATTAAGAGGCCGAAGGGTAGCACTCAACGTTGCATGTTCACCACATCGAACTCACGCAAATTGACTGCAAAACTGCACTCAGTCGTCATACAGTAACTTCACTTATCGTCCGCTTATCTCGGGCCTTAATGCAATTGTCCTTTCATTAAAGTAATCCCATTGGAGGGAAAGGGAGATTTGTACATAGCTCGCCATTCCTCTGGATTATCGTTGTTGCGGCGAATCCATCAGGAGTTCTGCTGAATGCATTAACCTTTTCCAAGCAGCTCCTCATTTACAGTTAGCAAGGCTTTTCGACCTCTTTCCTCACCTTAAAAAACAAAAATACATGCTGTTTTCGACTGGTAAAGACGGCAGAACAGGAAGTGACTTTACAGTTTCTCTCAAGTGTCTGATTGCGAATCAATGATGGATTTCTACATTAAAAAAGGGTATTTATTAATTAAGTATATCTGCCATTCACAATACCAAAAACAGTTGTTACATATTCCTGTTTGACCGCTTAATGACAGCGTGACAACGATTGGTCCCCAAGCTGCGCTTATTCCTTGATTTAATTTGTAATTAAAATGCTGTCGTTTCATGTCACAATGACAGACGAGTCGGTGGTTTCTGAGGCCGGCACAGTAAATAAGATGTCAACCCCTTATTGTATCTCAAAGATATGCGACACCCCCCACCCCAACACAGTATTTAGTACATCTGATACGATGGTGACGTTCAGTACAATGACGCTACAATCCTTAGATGACTTAAAAATGCATACATACTATTTAGTATGTAAACAGTTGGTTTCTCTGAGCTAATATTTACCATTGACAAGTTTATTACACATTATATAGGCTTTATGGGCTCCATTACATAAAGGGGTTGTAGGTCACACGAGTTGCATAACTGTCTTTTAATAGATTTAAAAGAATTTATACCTAGTTTGTCTTTTTTATTTTAGTGGTGGTAGTTTGCATTATGACAACCACAAACTAGAAGCCGTAGTTTACCCACATTTGCATATTTGGTAACTCGTAGTCCATAAAATGACAGAATATTGTTAAATCTTTGAGCGATCATCACGTATTCAGATCGCTTCCTTCTGACCGTGTGACTGACGTGTTTATGTACTCCCACCTAATTGGTTAAAAGCAACAATGCAGTGAGTGAAGGAGCTGCTTCCAGAGACGGGGTTCCCACTTGCCCGTGAAATGCACCCCGTTTCCCTTTTCTTATTTCTTGATTTTTTTTTCTCCCTCTGCCGTCTCTTTTTTTTTTTTTTCTCTCGCTCTGCTGCGGCACCGATGCAACGGCGGATTACGTCGCCCGTTCACTGGCGGAGCCAAAAAAGCACCGCACGTGACCGGCACACACCGAGCGTTTCACAGGACGTGAAAAGAGCAAAGTCGCCCGCGTGTGACGGAAACGTCCGGAACGAGAGATTTGGGTTTGCGAGTGAAAGGGAAGCCGGGCTTGTCACCGGCCCGACGCCGCGGGGCGGAAAAGACAACATTGACGAACAAGGCAGCGAAGCATTCTTCCCTTTTTTTCGGCCCTCTCCACGCCACTCACCCCGTCAACCTCGACCTTTCATCAGCGGAGAGAGCGGGGGGGGTTATTGGCGGACGCACAATGAATGAGTTGTGTAAAATCTGGGTCTTGTGATCGAGTATGCAACCGTACAGCCCTCGGAGGCAGCGAGGCATGGGGGTATAATGTGTGTGTGTGTGTGTGTGTGTGTGGAGATGGAAAGAATCCAGTTAGTAATTTCCAGCTCGGGCCTTTTGGTTTTATAGTTGCCGGTCACGTGGCCTTTGTTACCTTGCCGCCGCCATGGCCGCATTCCCATGGAGATTGGTGCGAGGTGACGGCAGGTTCACGCCAGGAAACACAAATGCGCTCTTTGTTTTCCCGATCTGGCCGTTTGCAACACATCATTTGCTTGTTAAAGAAGAGAAAGAAATGCCCCCTATATTGGCGCTGTAAAACTGGTCATTACTTAACAGCTGGACTAAAAGTCTAAATCCTTTCAGGTCTTCTCGCAATCGAGGCTTGACTCGAGACCCGAGTCGCAAAGAGTCCGAATGATATTCAATTCGGTTTATATTCACTCTAAGCAGATCTTACTCGGTCCTAGTTGTATTGACCAGGACTTTGTGACACATGTCCAATGTTTGAGTGGATTAGGAATGTCGAAATTGCGCAAAAATTCCACTTGAGTATTTGTTCTTTAAAAAAAAAAGAAAAGCGTAGTGACCCCGTTGTGTATCAACAAAGGTCACTGGCGGCTCCTGCGTGAAATAACCGAAGCAATGTCCAGTTTGTCATGTGAAAGGTTATTTATTTATAGAGTTGAATGGCTTCCAACACAATCCAAAAAATACGTTCTTTGTCCAAACCCATTTGTCTATTCCCATAAAATTAAACTCCTCAAAAGCCTCTGACTTCTGTCTTAATTGACAGTGACCTACGTAGGTCACTGTCAATTAAGACAGAGGTCATTACCTCCTGTCAACTGGCAGGAGGTTAAACAAAACAAAAACAAACAATGGCTTTTATACACAGGTTCCAACTGCATTATCTCCATAACTGGGTCCTCTCCACAAGCGCCATCTTGAGCAGAACCTTTGTCAGAAAGCCCATCTCTGTTTATTCCTGTCGCTTCACACTAAGGACCCCCAACGGAGGAGCTGCTGATTTGTGAAGTTGAAATGTGGTGTTCTCTTTGCGATACCTCCCTCATTTCACTGCAAAAGGCCAGATACGGCGGCAGGTGGCTGGAGGGAGATTGCCTGAAAAGTTTCCGACTCGCCGTTGACCTGTTTCCAGTAGATATCACAATCCGATGTGTTTTCTATTCAAACATAACTGATGTTGTACGACGGCACGTGTTGCCCACCCGTCTTTTAGGCGGTTATCTCCAGTATCTCGAGTGCACAGCTGATAGGCGTGCGTCCGTTTGCATGGCGTAACGTTTGGATACAGTATCGCTGCCGTTATCGTCTTTGTTTATTTAAATTTGTCTTCGTGCAGCTTGACCAAACCCTTGCAATTAAGCTTAAATTAATGAAATTGAAGTTGCGTGACTCCTATCTGACAGTGCATTCAGTACACGAGAGAAACGGCTGCATTTTTAAAAGAAACACACACATTTCTTTCACCATTTACCTCATGATATGAACATAAATTCAACTATTGAAAGTCCTAGAGAGGATCCATAGGCATCAGCTATTCGTTCTGATCACATGATCTATGAATAGTTCATGAAAAATTACCTGAATGTACCGCCGCTCCTTTTTAATGCTTTATAATTGACGGATCATCATCACCAGTGTTGGTGTTCTCTAGCTAGTTTGTATCTTGGAATTTAATCATAATGATGAATAATCGGCTATCTTTATCTTACATTTTCTTCGGGGGGAAATAATGATTGATACCTGAGAAAATGACTCTCTACTTGCTGATTTCACATCCTCTCAGTAGAGGGCTGGACCTGTAATGTTTCCTTAAGGGCGGCCAGTGAAATAAAAAGGGCTCATCCCTTTTGGGAGCGTGACACGTCTGGGAATTTCATGACAATCTGCGACATAGTGAGAAAACACGGTGAACACCTACATGTATGATGGGAGAGATTGTGGATCGCCCAAAAGAGATTGTTGTTAAATCAAACTTTGTGCATGAATCTCAACATGCGGTCCTGACGATTCATATTTAGTGGTCAAATTAATTGATACTCCTGACCTCAAATTTAGTTCTGAACAGTCCAAATACAGTATCGACACTAAAGCGGTGTAAATTAAAAATATTTAGTTTCAAGAGTGGCTGTGCCCACCAGATGGACTCTCACGAGGGAACACGCCTGCCTCCGGTCCCCGTCGGGCTTGGCGACTGCAAAAGCCCGAACGCAAAGTGCAACGAAAAGCCGAAACATTTTAACAGCGGCGCGTTAAAGGGCCGACTGTCCATTACAGCTGCAGCGAGTGTCGGGGAATGAATTCCATGTTTTCTGATTTCAAAGCAGCTTACTGTCACTGCTGCCAAATTGGAGAACAGCCAGGGGGGGGAGCTCTTCTGAGCAAAAGCGGCTATTCATAGTTTGAACAAATTGGTGCTATAATTCAACGTCCCGTTTTTAAAATGTCCATTTTTCTTTTCTTTTCGCCGCCGAACTTCACGGGCGGTACGGGTTTTGTTTTAATGGCGAAGTTACTCTTGTACCGGTAGTTCAGGGTTCACCACTATGTCTCTGAGGTTGTGCCTCCTGAATGTGTGCGCCTTGTGCCGCCACACGGTGACACTTCAAATAGAGATGCGCCCACTTCTCCTATGTCACGGCTGTTTATAGACGAGGAAAGTCGAGGCCGGCCACCGCTAATCCCACTGAACTTGTAGGTCCGACTTGCTGGTGTTGTTCACCTGAAGGGACTCCTTCTCTAAACTTGACCCAGGATGCATCGGGTTTCACCCGGGCGGCGACCGCCGGTTCTGAGAAGTGAAGCCTACGCGGGAAGCGCCCGGCTCGGTTGATACTTATTGATAGCCAGCAGGAAGCGACGCCTCCGGTTGCAAAAACAATTTGGATTGTACAGAAGTCTTTGAGAAAAGGATCCAACTTCTCAGGTTATTTATTAGCTCGGTCAACACGAGTCGAGGTTGACGTCTTCTTCAACGCAGCGTGACGCTCGGTTTGTGACTCGTGGTCCCATCGGGAGTAAGAAACGGTTTGGTGAAGTGTGCGTTAGGGGCGTGGCTCTGGTGATTGACAGGTTGCTACCACTGCTGGCTGGGCTCCGTGTTTACACATCCCTCGTAGCGTATGCTCAGTTCGCCAAGTAAATTATAACATTTTGGGCACCCCAAAAAAAGTTTCGGCCTCAACCCTCATGTTTCACTTCCGGTTGCAAAAAGATCAAGATGGAAATGTGCAAAAAATACTGAACTAAGGCTTCAAAACAAACCAGTGGGTGACTTCATGGTGATTACGTCCACTTGCCACGCAATCATGGCTTAAAACGAGTACCGTCATGTTACATTTGCTCCTGTAAGGTATGGTTATTAACTCTCCGTGAATGTACGTCATGTTTATTTTTATTTTTTGTGTTTCTTCCTCAGACTGGTGTCCTCCCTCCACGCCCTCATGGCGACCACGGTGGGAGTCATCGTTGCGTCATCATGCCGGGAGAACGTCATCAACGACAGGTGAGACGACACGCACACACACACACACACACACACACACACACACACACACACGCACCACGAGGAGCGTTGCAGAGTAATAACATGCTAATGGGTTTGGTGTTTAATAGCATCATTAGATGGGGGAGCACGGCGCCGGCCTCTGATCAAATAATAGCCTTTTAATTGCTGCATTGTTTGGTCATGCGGTAACTTAAGAGGCGATTTGTCCTTATGTGCTCTGATTCATGCTGAACAAGTCGTAGGTTAGTTCAAAATGAAAACTCCTTAACGCTCCTGGTGTTCCTCACTACTGTGAATAACAGGAAAACAGGAAAAACCGGACGAACCAGCTTTAAAAGTCACACGTTGACGTTTTAAACGAGCGCAACGAGGTGGACCGAATTCATGCCGGCGTGAAAATGAGTTAATGTGTATTAAAAAAAAGTTAAATATTTGAAAAACTAACCGCTAAATATAAATGAATGGCAAGAATCTTTCAAGTGTTAAGATTGTGAACGGAACTTAATGCGTTGACTTTATGTCAATTTCCACACATTTAGTTTTTTGTTACTTCCTATATATTTTTTTACTATTTCTTTATTTCTCTGAGCGCTACCTCCACATCCGCGCCCTGGTAGCATGTTAGCACAGCGTTAGCCAATGCGGCGCTAAGCTAACGCTAGTTAATCCGTCAGGCTGCTAATCTCCACCGCCCCTCCCCTTCACCCACAGGCCGTAATTCCCCCACAGCGCTGCTCAGTCCGGCGGTCCTGTGCCGTGCACACCGCCCGGAGCTTATGGGACACACGCTGCAGAGTCGGACCCCGTGAATGCTCTAATGCTCCATCGCAATCTGTCACTTTATTTAGCCTTCATCGCCTCTCTCGCAGGAACGTTTTTGCAACGGAAAAACATCCAATACTGAGGTTTGAGTTTTATACAGCCCACATTGCGTCGCCAGAAACGCAAAATTTATTTATTTTTAAAAAATTACTTCACTTTTCATGGGATTCGGTCGCGCTAAATAATCACACCGCTTTTGGTGTGAATGCACCTTAAGGCTACAAAAATAAAAGGCTGTACTGAAGTGGAATTGTCCTTTAAATAGTGCAACCTACAAACAAAAACACGGAAATCTTGCAAAAATGACATGGCACATATCTAGTTGTGGTGCAACAGTTCAACAAGAGGTTCGGTTTGTATCGCAGTTCTTGGAGTTTGTTTTTTTAGCATTTTAGTGCGAAGAAAACAATAATTTTCAACGTTTTTGATCTACTATCAAATTATTATCAGGCCTATATTTATTAGTGATGCAACGGTTCAACAAACCCACGGTTCAGTTTTTATGTCATTGAATGCTTTATGGTTTTGGTTTTTTATCCCTATTCGCTCGTATAAAATGTCAAATAAATTGTATTCCTCTAGGAAGTTTATAGGACGTCAGCAGTTAACTTTGAATTTGCCTGCTTTTTAACCCGTTTCTTTGATTCCACACGTTTCCTAACATTTGCGGAACTCAAATATTTGAAATGGAAATTCAAATATTTGAATTTCCAATTCAAATATTTGCTCTTAATGAACCTATAAGATGACATGTGCAACTGGTTCAACGTTTTCTCTGTGGTTAACCATTTCCAGCCCTACTGGTACGCTTGCAACTTTGGAGATGAATGTGGGGGGTTAGGGTATAAAGTGTACATATTTTGCAGAGGGCAATTTTTTTCCCCCACTAACTGAATTCCAGGGGTATTAAAAATTATATTGACGGCACTATTTTAAAACTTAACTCTTAATAATAAATATACTTATTTAGGCTTACAGTATATTATCAAATGGCAATAATCAAACTATTTAAGCAGTAGTCAACAGATTCAAATGCAATCTTTTCTAACAAAACAAACGGGTCAACAAATCAGCCAATCAATTTGATTATTTCTTGGTTATTTCTTTAATTATTTATACAACTATTAACAATATAAACTTATTGCTTAGTTTTTTAAGAATTCAAAATGACATCTATTGAATTTGTTTGTGTTCCTACCTAGTACAGGCAATACAGATAAGACGGATAAAACAAAGACCAGAATGCTATTAAAAAGGGGTATAAGCACGCCACAGGATCGATTCACGTAGCCCTCCTTTCCTCACTGAGTGCTGTGTTGTTCCCTCCTGCTCTTAATCGCCATTCGCTGACCTAAAGAGCTGAAAAGCCCAGTCAGAGGTCAGTAGCTCAGCTCGGCTCTGCAGCTTTACTCCGTGCTGTCCACATAATTAACCATCACAGTAACTGGTGCTCATTAGAGGGCTGCAGCCGTCCACACTGTTTATTACACTGTACTTACATAAGTCTGCCCTAAAGCTTTTGTAAGCTTATGTGAGAGAGGCAAGGCCAATAGGTTAAATGAGTCTGTGTGTGTTCTTTTACTTATACTAAAGGTCGTTTAGTGCGTGTACTGTACTCTTGATACTACATAATCATTAACTTATCAATGGCCAGTATTTGGCCTGCTAGACTTCAGTAAGACGATTCCGATCACATTAAAAAAACATTGTTCAGCATTTATTCATACACTTATATTTATTGAATGTGTTGTAACTCTGTAATGCTTCCTTATTACAAAAAAAACAACATGACATCTATTCTTCTGTCCATCCTGGAGAGGGATCCTCCTCTGTTCCTCTCCTGAAGGTTTCTTCCCTTCTTTTCCCTGTGAAAGTTTATTTTACATTTTTGGGGAGTTTTTCCTGATCCGATGTGAGGTCCTGGGACAGGGATGTCGTATGTGTGTACAGATTGTAAAGCCCTGAGGCAAACTTGTAATTTGTGATATAAAATATCATAAAAAAACTGAATTGAATTGATTTTGATGCAACCGATCTCCCGCTGTCGCAAACATGACGACTGCGTTTAAATAGGAAAAATGAGACGGAGCCATCTATCGAGAGTCGAGTACAGACGTCGAGCGTGTTTGACGACACGTGTTTGTTTTGTTTTTCTCGCCCTCAGGCACTGGCTGGCCACCTACTTTATCATCTGGTACGGCGTGCCCTACATGACCTACGACATCTTCGCCATGTACCTCAGTCACTACCACCGCTTCCGCGTCAAAGGGCACGAGGACTACAAGCAGCATTCCCTGAGGACCGTGAAAACCTTCGTCCGCAGAGACTTCCTGCTGGTGCTGCATCACATCGCCCTGCTCACGATCCTGCTGCCTGTGACACTGGTGAGGAGGGAGGGGTGAGGCAAATGAGGGTGGGATTGAAGAGGCAATGATGAGGTCTTGTAGTCGGGAGTCGAGGCCAATAATTAAGATCAAACTAATGCAACGCAGGCAGTATCGGTCGTGATGGATCACTAGCTGCTGGAAAAGCAATGAGCAGAACAGATTACCGCCCGTTTACTACAACTCATGGATGCACAATATTTAAAAAAAATGACATTGCAGTCTTTCCTGCAATCTTTTTTTTTAAAGACTGACATTTTCACCCTAAATGTTAAATTCTGCGATTTGGTGCACTTTGAGAGATGAACAATCGTGAGCTTTTGTAAACAATTTAATCTTGAGCACATTGATTGTGCTCATATAAATAGTGATGACACTGTCATACCTACAACATATAGATATCCGATGTGAGGTCCCGGGGAAAGGATGCCGTATGTGTACAGGCTGTAAAGCCCTCTCAGGCACATTTGTGATATTGGGCTATATAAAATAAACTGAATTGAATAGTTAACACGGTGGGCTCTGTTTCCAGATGTCTGAAGGGTTGCAGACTCCTTGAATGAGGAGAGTCCGACCCAACAGAAGTGTAAACGTGTGCTGTTCAAATTAGGTTTATTTGCCAAAATTACCAAGTTTTAGCACAATAATTTAACACAACTAATGCTACAAATAGATTCTCCCAATTCAACACAAACTGACTCATTTAATGACGTCTCACTACGATTCAACCCCTTCACGAGGAGCATCTTTAGTACTCAGTCGAGCGCCCTTTTGCCGTCATGACCTGATGCAAACGTGATGCATAGCCAGGCACCAGGTTCACGTCAGTTTGTTTGTATAGCCCATTTTCACAAATTTTCTTTACAATCTGTACACATAGACACGTTCCAGAACATCACATCGGATCAGGAAAAACTCCCAAATAACCCTTCAGGGGGGGGAAAGGGAAGAAACCTTCAGGAGAGAACAGAGGAGGATCCCTCTCCAGGATGGAGAGAACAATAGACGTCATGTGACCAGAAGGACAGATTTAGGACATATGTAGGACAGGTTCTGACGGTGTTCCCAAGGAATCTGATCCCATTCCTACTGGTGCTGAGGACACGATGCGCTGAACCAACGAGAGTTGTGAGAAGTCATGTGTTCTCTCGCTCCTGTCCACTGCCAGTAATGCGCCGTGTAGTTTACGCCGTAAAGTAGTGCAATGTCTTCAAATCAATCCTTTCTTTGAGCCGCATTATCTCCTAATGATTACTTAAGTGGCAGCGATAAAACGGGCATGATGCTCAGTGTTCTGGGTGACCAATCAAGAGATTTTAAAATACATTAGAGAGCCAACATGCTAATCCCAACTGCTTCTGAAAGCATCTCTCATCTCGCTGTGCTACCTGCATCATGACCGCCACGTTTAGTACAGCGTGAAGATATTCATATATTCTTGGCTTTTACAGGCCTTCTATTGTATTTTAATGAACTGAAAGAAAGCAGTTGACTGAAATTACGGCTGAACTCGAGCCTGAAGACGACGCTCATCAGCAAAGTGGTTGCAACTGTTAAGTGTCACTAAAACGGGTCAAATTAAATCACCTTGTGGTTAAAGGGCTCCGTGGGCGTCTGAACCAGAGTAATTGTTGGCTTCAAACGGTCTCGATACAACCTATTTTCTTCTCTCCTCCCTCCTTTTCCTTCCTTCTTTCAGTCTTCGCACCTTATTTTTCATATCGGCATCAACACTGTGAGCCTTTTGAGGAAAGCTAGTCTGAGAGCTCGCACCATTATCCCCGTTTGGACAGTTAATCGTGGATTACACTTATGAGCCAGTATCCATTTTGTGAATAAATCCCACGACTGAAGTGTCGGTCAAATTGTAGGCGTGGATTGTAACCAGCGGGTTGATGCAGCAGAGGGGAACGCTTCACTGATTTACTGTGCGGTCCGCTTAAAGTACAACTATGAATAACTGCTGGTCGAACATGACAGGAACGGGTAGAGAACTGTAATGAAGCGGTAATTATTGATGGCTTTTGCAACCGATAATTGGGTTTTTTCTTTTAAATTCTTGCATCCTAGTTATTGCAAAGAGACCGACGCATTAGGAATAGACAGGAAGTGAGTTAGTTTAGTTTATTTTATTTCGGTTATATACAAAAAGCAAGGTTATTTTTTTTACAACAAAAGAAGAAAGCGGCTAACAGAACGGGTCAAGGCTGAAGCTATCAAGCTTATAAGTGCCCTAACCTATGATTTCACCAGAAAACTTAATTCAGAGAATCATATACTGTACATATACCCTCATAAATATATACACAAACATAGTGTGAAAGTTAAAGATGCAGTTGTTGTTTTTTTAGGACAAATGGATGAATATAGAGTCAGAGTAACACAAAAGGAGAAGCACTGTGAGCCGTGAAGCCTTCTCCTGCAGTTTTTAATAGCAAATTGGAAAGCTATTGAACTGTAAACAGCTGGAGCAGCGAAGCATGCAAAGAAAATTCAAACTAGAGCTCCATTTTCTGACTGATGATGGAACAATAGAAGCCATTAAATACCGTAGCGCACACGTGAAGAAGTTCAACTGACGACGGTGTTTTATACGTCAAAGAGCCGCCACCGTCTCTCCGAGTCATGCCCAGGTAAGCGGGCCAGGTGCAGTGGAAACCCGACCCCTCTGTTGGCGGTGGCAATACGAGACCACAGCGCCCTACATTATTCAGCTCCCGCCGCACTCACCCTCTATTTTCTCTAAGCTCCCCGCCCCGCCCTCCGACTCTGCTCCCGTTCCCTCGCCCGTCAGCTTTATGCCACCGACGCACGAGACGGTCGAGTCATGCAGCGAGCCCGTTAAAGGCGCCTCGCTGCTTTATAGCTGCAGGCTTTACGGGGCTCGTCTGAGGAATATCGTGCCACCGCGCCGATGTTAGAAATTACAGTCGACGTTTGAATTGGGCCTTTGCCTTTTTTTTATTTTTTACAGTAGACTTTTGGACATGTTTTAGTAGATACGCACAGTATAATGTTCAATTGCATCAAATGATGGCTGCGTTCCATTTGGACGTGCCAGTTTAAGTTATTGTGCATGCATACTCACGGGCCTGGCTTACTGCAGGGTTCGTACGGTCATGGAAAACCTGGAAAAGTCATGGAATTTTAAAATGGTCATTTCCAGGCCTGGAAAAGTCATGGAAAAAAATTAAATCATAGAAGTTATGGAAAAGTCATGGAAATGTGTTATAATCACATGCTAATTTACGCCGAGTTTAAAATAATTCATGTTTTTTTTAAAGAAAGATGCTCAAAATATAAGCCGGCGTACGTTCTCAATACGCTAAACGTTCAAAATTGTTCATGTTTATACCAAGATTTCCGTTTGGTCATGGACATTTGGTTTAAAGTCCTGGAAATCCACTGGTCAAAATGTGTAAGAACCCTGTTACTGGGATAAGCATAAATGGAGCAATTATTATAGTTTTTTTTCTCAGGCCGGTACTTTTGCTGCTATGAGAAGTCCAAAATGTCCACTGTGAATAACATTTATATTTACAGTGGACTCCTGAAATGAGGAAGGCACTCTCAGATGACAAGGTCGTACCAAACGTCGTAAACCATACTTTGGTGTTTCATTCGATCCGCTTTAAGACTTCCTTAAACTTTTTTCAGATCCGATGAATTCGACCCTCAGGATGTGAGCGATGCACATTACAGACATTTGTTTCTGTAATGTCTGGCAAACTTTTTATTCATTCAGTAAATCTTTCGAAATCGAGACTCTATTGGCCGGGGCCCGACCTTAAGGGTTGCCAGAAAGTCTTTGGGAAACTATTTGGAAGATTGGCCACCAATTCATGGCGTTTTTAACCAGCTTATTAAGCTGATTTATATCTCAATTCTAGCCAAGAGGGTCACTAGAAATGGGATATGAGCGTTGAGAAGCTCTTCCACCAACCTGATCATTATATTTCAGATGTATACTTACTCGGGGGGTTTAATGGCGGGTCACATCAACATCTCCTCAAGGCTGCTGGCTTCTTCCAGATGGTTCGTCTGCCGTGACGCACCAGATGGAGTCGATGTTCGCGTCGACCAGTCGGCTCGTGGCTAATCGTGATTCTCGTGTCGTAAATGCACACGGGCGAAATGTATAGAGCGGTTAGAATACATTCTTGGACCGATGGGAAGCATCGGATGCCAAAAACCACAAATGCAGCTTTCGTCGTCAGCGGCTGAATGCAAACTAGTCGAGGGCTCTGGTGCGTCAGAACGGTTTGTTTTCGGATTTATTGACTTCAGTAAACAGAAGAAGTTCTGTATTTTAAAAGCGCACTTGAATAAAGTAAAATATAGGATAAAATGTGTAGCATAAAACCACAAATGTGCCTCAGCGGGCGTTAACGATCCGTTCACGCATGGCGTCCTCTGTGGGAGGCGACGGCCCCGAGGAAAAAACCCGAGATGTGCTCAAAGTATCAAAAGTATTATTATTGGCTGTTGAGTTTTTAGCCCCTTCAGACACGTCTCACATTTCGGTCCCCGGGGGCCTTTACGAGGCCTTGTGTTTTCAGCTGCGTGTGCAAGTTTGAAATGTGTATTTGACAGATAATAACACGTGCGGGCCAAAGTTCAAATGGCGCCTTCGACGGCGTCTTACGACCGTCGCCGTCGGCAACGGTAACGAGCAGCCGCTCGCCGCGTTAGTCGCGGTGTAAAGTTTCCCTCTGCAGACGGCAGGGCTACGTCCAGAGCCGCTCATGCTTTATTCATCGTCTCCGCAGAGCAGGCGCGTGCACAGATGGACCCCTAGTGGCGCTCAAGCTCCTCCCCTTTTGCCTTGGATGAGAAAACCGCCCCTTTTTCTGGAGACACATTTTTTTCTCATTCATCCATATTTAATATAAATTACTTTCTGTCATCAATTCCCTCCAAATGTTTTTTTAAATATCTGACGGGGCTTTTATTTATCACCCATTAGCCAATCAGAACCCTTGTACTGTCGTTGCCATGTAATAACTCATATTTATTCATAAAGACAATGTAAGGTAGCTGTCTAATCGGCATAGAGGACGGCATACTTAGTGTAATGCTGCTTATTTTTCAATTCTGTCATACAAGGTTTTTTTGACGACGGGTGCCCTTTTTGGGGGGGGTTTGAGCACCTGCCCCCCTAATTGTCTGTGCACGTGCCTGCAGACGGCGCTGGGCTTTTGTCTGGAGTCTCTTCACTCGTCTCGACCGACTCGCCTATTTCAGGACGGCCTCTCACCGTGCCGCTGGTCAACATTTGAAAGCTTCATCCATTACTTATGCACAGGACATCTCGGCCTCCTGACTGAATCTGCCTTTGCGGTCTTGCGGTCTCGGACAAAGACGAACCCCCCCGGAGGTCGTCAGACCAACATCCGGTCAAGGATTTCACTCTGGGGGTCGCTTTTAAATTGAATCCTCCTAAATCTACTCAACCCTCCTGTTACCTTTGGGGTCAATTTGACCCCATTCAATGTTTAACGTCTCTAAAACAAATGATCATCAATTCTTTTGCTTCCTATTTCATGACATTTTTCGAATTCATTGGGGACAACTGGGAAAACATAAAGTTCACATGATGATATGTTTTCAATGTCCTGGACACAACTTATACGTATCGGTGTTCTTTGGGGTCAATTTGACCCCAGGCTGTTGTCAAACATAAGAAATATCTACTTTTTTATTTCAACTATTTATTTAAAGGGCTGTTTAGGTCGTCAACAAACAAACATAAAGTACCTGACACTTAAACTTGGGAAACAATATTAATTCTAATCATTTTCTGTAGGTTTTAATTGCTGGGGTCAAATTGAACCCACAGGTAAAGGATGCGAGTACATTTAAAGGTAATAGGAGGGTTACGGGGTGAAACATGCTCGGTATGCCTCTGCACGTAGCGCACAAGGACATTACTTTAACTTTCAGTCTCTCGACAAGACAACCGGACCGCGGGGGACTTTTGTGTTGAGTATTAACTGGAAAGTAAAGAGAAACTTTCACGTTCACTGAGCAGACAACCTGTCCAAAGTCCCCCAAATCGAGACGTCTTCTTTCGCCTGTCTCAAGGACACAAGTTGAGTTCTCCATCGTGAAACTTCTCCTTTATTGTCAGGCGGGTCTCCTCAACTCGTAAAGTTGGGAAGAGTCACGCAGCCACGTCGGTTTACAAGGCATTTGTGTTTTAGTGGTTACCAGTGAGCGGTAAATACTTAAATTAGACCAATAACACATCCACTGTAAAGGATGTCATCCCACCATAAACCAGCAACACTTTAGATCTTCTTATCAGCCTGAATATGTTGCCAGTAACTAGAATTGATCAAATACAATTTACAGACATTTACTATCGAGAGTAACTTTTATATTTTTCTACCTGGACTCTTCTCTCGCGTGTTTTCATGTCCATCCGACTAATGAAACCATCTGTGTAACTCGTTTACTGAGCAAAATGAAAACTTCCTGTCCAGTGCTGGTTCCAGAGCGCTGAACTTTTCTAAATTGAACAAAATATTCTTGTTGCCGAAACCTAAATTGTTACCGTGGTGACGGCAAGGAATGTGCAGACTCAGCTTTTTCCCTTCAGCCGGGCTCACGGGGCCACGGCCGCCCCTGGACCGGGACACGCGATGGACTGTTAGTAAGTCGGTGATGGGATGAGACTCCGGGTCTCCAGGGTTGTCGAGCGACCGCCTGGATCACGGCTCAGAAAATGTTACCGCGATTTTTTTATTGACGTTTGATCCCCAAACAAACGAGAGCAAGCAAGCATTTGGGGTTTTTATCTTTGTTCCAGGGAGGTCCCTCAGGGGATTAAATAAGAGATGCTTTCCAAATGTGTTAATTGAGACGGATTGTGCGCCCAATTATTGTTTATTCATTTCAGGTGTGTGTGTGTGTGTGTGTGTGTGTCATGTGACCACGGTCTATATAAGCTGATGCACCTGCAGATAATAAAGCGCTTGAATACTATTCTTACAAAGTTGCATCCAGTGTTTTTGTCCTCCCAAGTTTCTACATGCAGTCAAGCTCTGCTTAATAAAAGTGTATATTATTATTATCTACCATCAGACCCTAACATCGTCTCAACCCATAGTACACAAATATACAGAATATTATATATAACTATCGGTCCAAATCCGTCTGAATCAACCTTGAGAAACACAAGTGTTTATAACTCGATAATGACCCTTTCCAGAGCCTCTCTCCACCGGATCTGTTCCATAAATGGTCCTCGCGTGTCGGCGGTGTTGTGCTCCATGCTGGTGTTTGTGTGCTCACTCTGCGTGTTCTCTGTTTGTCTGTTCCTCAGTTCCACAGAAAGGACCAGGGGGATTTCTTCATCGGCTGCTTGTTTCTAACGGAGCTTAGCACTCCCTTCGTCTCCCTGGGGAAGATATTTATTCAGGTGAGAAGGGCTCTCGCATCGTGCATTCAACACACCGGCAAGTCGCAGCGCACCTGTCGTCGTGCTCTTCACGCCGTCCCTTTTAAACCCCCGAAGAAAAATGAAGAGGAGCCAAAAGTTTTGAGAACACGTCGTTTTTCGGCCGCCGTTGCTATGACGGACGGGTCAACTGGCATTCGGCCAATTTGGGCAATCATTTGCTAAAAGAGCGGCGTGTGTACCATTCCAGCTGAGCAAACAGGACCGCACGTGTTAAGTGGTACAGTACGCATGGAGCTGCAATAAGAGCGAGCTTGTCCCAAAAAATATAATACAAGTATAAGAAATAGAATTAAAATAGTTTTTCTGCTATAAAGTGAACTGCTACTCTTTTTATATCTGGCTAACCATCTTACTGGCTGCATTTAAAAAATATTTTATTTTTATACTACAAGCTCTCAGATGTCACCTCAGATTTACTTAAAGCCCACAAATCCAAATGATATAGGCTGCATTTAAAAAATATATTTTTTTTATTTTTATACTACGAGCTCTCAGATTTACTTAAAGCCCACAAATCCAAATTATCTAGGCTACATTTAAAAAATATATTTCTTAATTTTATTTTTATACTACAAGCTCTCAGATATCACCTCAGATTTACTTAAAACCCACAAATCCAAATGATATAGGCTGCATTTAGAAAATATATTTTTTATTTTTATACTCCAAGCTCTCAGATGTCACCTCAGATTTACTTAAAACCCACAAATCCAAATGATATAGGCTGCATTTAGAAAATATATTTTATATTTTTATACTACAAGCTCTCAGATGTCACCTCAGATTTACTTAAAACCCATAAATCCAAATAATATAGGCGCTAAAGTGGCTTGTGAGACTATCTCTCCAGGATATGAACTGAGCCGTCTGATAACCGACGCCTCCGCCCCGAGCCAAAGAAAGTCTCGCTCGTGCTCAGGTGATGTCCGGTGTCTTGCATCATCAAAAAACCGGAGTGTCTCCATTTCAGTTGGGATGTAGCTCGTCACCGGACCATCAATAATTAAAGGTGCCCGGCTCGACGAAACCAAAAACAGAAAGCACTTCGGTCGGTGGCATTCGGCTCCGGAGCCCAGGAACAGTCGGGGCCTTCGTCACGTCGAGCACACAGGCGCCGCAAACATCCGGTAAAGTCGTGATCTAAAAATAGAACGGCCTTGCTGTGTGTTCCGGGGGCGTCCAGGCCTCTGCTGACATCTGGTGTCAACTGAGGAGAGAGAGCAGAGCGCCGCTGCTCGTCTTTAAATGAAGAGAACGCTGCCCTCCTTTGGACTGGAGCAGCACCTACACACTCTCGTTGAACCCAATGATCTCTGGTGTGAAGTCGCTGTCGGCGCCACCAAGTAAATGCAAAGCTTCTCCAGTTATGGCAGACTTTCCGTTTTCAATAAATGCCCGTATTATGATTTTTAAAAAAGTATTTTAAATCTTAATGAAAGCCCCACAAACACACACACACACACACACACACACACACACATCAGAGATGAGAAGAAGATCATAGGATCGGTTGTGTTGTCGTTTGGTGTGACTTTGTAAAGAATGGTGAAGCGGGAGCAACGCGCCATCCAAGAACAGACGTTTGTTCTCGATTAGATCTCGGTAAAAAAAAAAGATTGAATGCAGGTATCGCTTTACTACTGCTACTCCTTTTTGGTCCTGGGTTATTTTGCTCAATACCTTGAATGTATACCTGGTCCCAACTCCAGCAAATGGCCATTTGACTCAAAAAGCCTGACTAAAAAGTTGAGCCAGAAATCAATATATGTATGTGTATTCTGTAGGGATGCACCGATCTGATCGGCGCCGATCCATATCGGCCGATATTGCCATGATCGGTTTTGATCGGCCTTCTCGAAACGGCCGATCATAACCGATCGATCAGATGACGTCACATCTGCGAGAAATACTATCAGAGACGTTTCAGTCGCGCCGCAACTGAGACGGAGCGCCCGCCGAGTGCCGCAGAGTGAGAGGTCCGCGAGGGGATCCTCCCGCAGCGAGCGGCGCCCCGTCCCCCGAGCTGAACCTCTGGGTCACCGACACTCACATGTCCGAGTCTATATAGACTGATGCTCACGGCACACGCGTTCGATCAGGAGCGCGAGGGTTTTCATAAAGTTACCCGCTAACTTTATGAAAACCCTCGCGCGCTCCTGATCGAGTGCTGTTAGCGGAAGGATTCACGTGAAACAACATCCGTTTTTCAAAATAAGATGTCGACAAATCATACACTAACATATACAAGTAAACAATGAACTGATTTTGTATATTAATAGATCGTTTCTGAGATTTAGCTTGAATTATGCTAACATTAAAACATTGTTACCGTACCAAGGAAGAGTTTATAAAAATAAGTCAGACTTTTGTATGTTAAAAAAGTCCTGTATATAGATTTCCCCAAGAGTTCCAGGAAATGAATAATGCAGATGTGTTCCATATATATCTGAAATCAATCCCCTACAATAGCAATCAAACAATTGTAATGTATGAATTAGGACAGTTTTCAAAGTAAAAGTCCTAAATGTTTAAAGAAATCTGTAATTTCTTTAATGTTTGAGGTGCTTTAGATGTGTATTTCCTCATAGTCCGAGGCAATAATGCTACACAATACATATAATGCTTCAATCGACACCGTAATTGGTATTATGGGATCGGCAGATACTATTTCAATGATCGGTGATCGGTGATCGGCCCAAAAAACCTGATCGGTGCATCTCTAGTATTCTGGTGTAAGACAAGTGGATATTTTGTCCTGCGCTTACTCGTGAAGTCAGGTGACCTCCAAGGTTCTGTCTTCATCCATCTTTTTGGACTTTTTCGGTGACTGTTCGTAGAGCTATTTCGGCCCAGTGGACTTTAGGCCTGAAGTCAAGACATCCATATTGGATGAAGGATCCCAACTCTCACCTCTGACCCATGAAAGAGTTCCACTAGCTAACAGTCAAAAGGTTTGAAGTGATGGGAAAGTTAGCCGGTCTCCCAGATCACAGCTGACAGGTTAAAATAATGCGTAAGACCCCCGAGTTTGGGATGATTTCATCCCCCATATTCTACAAGAAGAGGAAAGAGAAACGTCGATGCTTCTTTTGTAAACGTATAGTTGTAAACCGAACATGTAACACGGGGAAACATCATTTCTCTGCTCCTTGAAAATGCCACCATAACATGTTGTCATCGCCCACCCCCCCTCTCTGTCTCCTCCCCCGTCCTCCCCCCCCCCCCCAGCTCAGCCTCCAGGAGTCCTGGCTGCACAAGGCCAACGGCGGCATGGTGATCCTCACCTTCTTCCTGTTCCGCATCGCCCTGTTCCCCTACATGTACTGGGTGTACGGGCGCCACTACGGCATCCCGCTCTACAGCGTGCCCTTCCACCTGCCGCTGTCCACCAACCTGGGCAACGTCTGCATCCTGGCGCCGCAGGTCTACTGGTTCGTCCTGCTGTGCCGAAAGGGCCTGCGTCTGTACCGACGCAGCCGCATGCCGGACTCGCCTCCCGCGGCCGCGGCCGCTGACAATCCCAAGGCCGATTGATATCGATTTTCACCTCCTTTTTTTTTTTTTTTTTTTTTGTTCGCCCCCTGCTCAAGCCGCACACACTCTCAGCTACTAACGCAACTACTTCTGCAAAGGCACAAGTTTGACTCGACACATTTCACCCCCCCCCCATCCATTTGTACTGTAGTACACCAGGACACTGCCTGCTCTCGTCCCACAACTCCTGGGCATCTTTTTTTTTTTTTTTTTTTTTTTTCTCCGCACACTTTAAACTCCCTCTGTTACGATCTCTGCTGCCCAGGTGGACCTCTCCACCCAAACGGCTCTACTACTGAAGTTTGATGATTTAGCTTCTTTTTTTTGGGGGGGGGGGTGGTAGGGGGGGGGGATATGTTGGCTCCTCCCTGGATCTCGTTGAAGTGCTCTCTCCGTCAACATTCACGACGCTGAAGAAAGGTCGTTTTTTTTTTTTGTTTTTTGCTTCACTGCGAGAGAAAAAAGAAGAAGAAGAAAAAAACGTGGAGTAAGACGAGCACCGGAAAATGGAGAAGAGCTTCCATGGATAGACGTTATCCCCCCCTCCTTTACTCCTACTGTGTTTACGGCCTCTGCGGACTCTGAAGGTCTGTTACAGTGTTTGTGTGAGTGGCTGCTGCTACGACAGGTTGTATTTATTGGGATGATTTTTCTTTTTTTTTTTTTTTGCTGCCGAGTGTCGGACGGTCGCGTTTCTCTCCCCTTTTCCCGTCCGTTCGAGAAGGATTGGGAATGTTGTGGGTTGGGGGGGGGGTGCATATACGGGCAGCATTAGCAGGAAGAATAAATGTTGCCTCCATTCACGTTCGAGAGCTTAAAAAAAAAAAAAAAAAGCTAACAGCTACAGTTTGTCGACACCCCAGTTAATGTGACGTTTCACCTCATTTTGTTTGTAGTTTTCCCTTAGGGCATGTTACAGTGGCATCGTCGATCCCACTCTCTCTCTCTCTCTCTCCCCCCCCCCCCACCCAAACTGTGACATCACGTTTACTACCGTGGCTCACTTATTTTTCCAGAAGCCGTCTCCTCTCAGCAGGGTGCGAGCTCTGTATGCATGGTGCATCCCCCTCCTCCCCCTCCTCCCCCTCCTCCCCAGATTCAAAGCTGACACTCATGTTCTTGGGAATACGTCCACTTCCATTTTTAAGAAAAGCTTTCAGGAATTCGGTTCGGCAATATCCTCCCGACGTCGGAGCTGGAGAATGGTGGCACCGACAAGGAATCAGCCTCGGTTGCGGAAAAACCATTCTTCATTTTCCACACAAGGTCATTTTTCCCGATGTGCATGGCGTTTAACAAGTCCGTGCTAGGTTTTTTATTTTCTTTTAATTTTTAGGTGGATACTATACAAAGTGCGGTCGAAGACCTCAAATGAATCACCTTTGGAGAAGAGAAAAAATAAATAAAATAAACGACCCGACTGCTCTCGATGTCTAAATAAACGATGTAAAGCCATGATGGGATAAGATTAAAAAATATGTTGTATTTGGACTAACACCCAAGTGCAAGGTTTTTAATTTCTGCAAGGTTTATATATCATTTGCATGCATGAGTTCTATATATTTTTTTATAGCCACTTTCAAAAAAAAGCAGAGTGTTGGTCAGATTGAGAGATTCATCTTCTGAATCCACGAGCTCCACTCCGTCTGACTGCGGGGCGTTTTTTTGCTGCTGCCATGGCAACGCTGCAATGCTGCAGTGCTGCGATGCTGGCAGCGGTAGATGATGCAGTCTTTGAGGACGGCTCCCGGTCAAACGGGAAGGACGTTGGCGGGATTCTCAGTTTTTCTCCTGTAAAAAGAAATTGAAAATAAATCTTCAAGTCTGCTCGTCGGTCCTCGGAGAGGGGAGGAGGCGGGGGGGGGATGCCCAATGTGGGATGCCCAATGTGGGACGAACTCAGGGCGGCGGTCGGAGCAATAAGGCGAACTCAAGACGGAGGGTTCAAGTTTATGCGACGGGTCTCAGGAGCGATTATTCCTGGAGGCTCCACACATTTATATGCACTTGTGTGCTTCACACAGGGCTGTACATAGCGAATGTTTTAGAGATCTGAATCATGTTTTAGTTTTTACACGGGAATCTAAAATGATTTTAAAACAAACATATATCTCAACATGGTAATTAGACTCTTTTTTTTTTTTAAAGCGATCTTTGTTATTGCTGTATTCACAGTTGCGTAACGACATTAATCTAATTTATTAGAGGAAAATCACATGCGTCACTTTCAAACTTTGAGCATATTTTTTGTCATATCAAAGAATACAAAGTTTTTTTTTTATTATTTAAGAATGCACACAAAATCTAAACCCGGAGGTTAATCCAACTCTTAATATTCTTGGTCGTTCAAGCTTTACTGTGAAGTGATTTAAGAACGGGGTTATGGCCTTTTTTACGTCCTGCAAATTCAATCTATGCAAAAAGGCTGCGGTGCATGTGTGCAACACTAATATCGAGTAATTTGGGATTGATCCACGCCTCGTTATTCTTCTGGGACCATTCCGTTTATTTCTGCTGTACATTTCTCCCGGGACTGCACACTACAAATCACGGTCTCGCGTTCACTTTTCTTTCGGGTTTCGTTCGCTCGTCTTTACAAATTGACCTCGGTCGCGTTCTTAATCATATAAATTAATGTGAAGCTGAACAAAAATAAGTGTATATTAATCATAAGTAACAATTTTGTAGCAAACGCCAACAAGTTTACAACTGCAGCTCAGTTGGACTCATTGGTGAAGTGTTCTTGTTTGGATACTGACGCGATAGCTCTCTCTCTCTTCTCTCCCTCTCTCTCTCTCTCCCCCCCCGAAAAAAAGAGTTTGCATGCAACTAATAAGAAAATCTTTTGAAACTAGAACCGACTAGCGAGCGCCACAGGGTTTTTGGTCCCTGTCCCTCGACTGTAAGGCAGGCAGTTCCATTTGTGAAGAGGCCGCACACAGCGTTGCCTTTCACCCGGGTCTTCTCTTCATCTTTTTTTTTTTCGATTTCCAAAAATTGTGTCAAAAATAAATCGATATCTATATTTTCGTCCACTTTGCGGTCAAAGCGCCGTGGCTGTGACGCGTGAGATCGTCGTGAAAGATGGAGAGCAGCGTGACACGAGTGGAGAGAGAGATGAGAGGACGCACGACTGACTCAGTCATGTCAGTCACGCGACAATGCGGATGAGGCGTGTTGCCATCGGTAACGGAGACCACCGCGAGCCACTGGTCCCACCGCGAGCCACTGGTCCCACTGGTCCCACCACACGGCCGGGGATGTGCAGAAATGAGCCGGGGTGAGGTTTTATTGCTGAGGAATTCAACTTTTCTATTTATTTTTCTCTTTTTCATAAGTTAGTTTCAAGGAAGATGACAATTGTCTAGTTTACAAAGAGCTAATTTTAGCAAGACTTTTTTTTTTTTTTATAAGAACCAATCACAAGGGAGCCGTGGAGTGATGGACATGTTCGGCCTCCTCCGATGCTGAGCAGCCCACTTCTTACTGGAAGACATCCCAGGTCCTTTATGCTGCTTTCCCACCCTCCTCCTCTTCCTCCTCCTCCTCCTCCTCCTCTCTGCCGCCATCTGTCGTCAGGATTATCTGCTCGTCCACTCAGCAGTTTACAGGCGTTTGTTTCCTCTTAAATAACGTGCATGTCTCTTACGTCGTCGGCTACGTGCATCCTCACCGTCACGCCGTGACCTCACTGTCCTCTAAATACAAGACAACCCGGCACACGGAGAGGTTTAATGCTTCAGTAAAGCCTGGTGTTCGGGGGGATTTCATTCTTGTTTTTATCTCGGGTGGAAAAGCCCTCGAGAAAACTATTGGAGGAGTCGTCGCAGCTCTTTAAAACGCTAAACGCATGTTGTGTCACTTTGTGTTTTGATTTGTTTGCTAGCATCAATGTTTAGGAAAAGTCTCCAAAAGGTCTCTAAACCTCTCAAAGGTGCCCAGGACGTTTGACAGCTCGTGGAAATCTTCAAATTTGAAGTCTGTCCACTTTAACAGAGATTTGTGGGAACTGTTAACGAGACAAATGGAGGTTAGATTTGAGGTCATTAACATTTATATATTGAAGCTCTTAAATCCTGGAATAAGTATAGAAAATATATCATCCCACTTCTTCTTTTTTGTCACAATTTCCTAAAATTGGCCGTCAAAATTAGTTTTCTGTTCTTTTTTGAAGCAGTTCTTTCTTTTCATTGTGTCCCCCATGGCAATTAAAGCGACATCATATATTTTGTAAGTGACTGTCCAAAATTCACCTGTAATTTCTATACTTGCAGAAATATTACCCATATCATTTTATGACACTGCCTTGCCGATACCTGATATTTGATAATAATAAAAAACAACAACATCTGATTAATTGGTCTGATCTGATCACGCTGACCTGACTACATAGTTCTTTTAACTTTTACATTACATCACATGTCATTTAGCAGACGCTTTTATCCAAAGCGACTTACAATAAGTGCATCAACCAGAGTACAAACTAAGCAACAAGAATACAGAAAGTAACATTTCCTCAACATAGTCAAACTACAAAAGTACCATAATAAGAGATATTTAAGAGCCACTGAAGTGATAATCTGTGTTTTTAATCCAGATGTAGTCGGAAAAGATGTGTTTTGAGTTTCCGGCGGAAGCTGTAGAGACTTTCTGCTGTCCTGATGTCAGAGGGGAAGACCAGACACATTATTTCTGGATGGATCACTGCCACATAAACATAAACTTAAACATAAACATGCCCTCCAGTCTCAGATCTTTTCTCTGGGTCCTGCTCACCCAGTGCATTTAAATCTACTTTAACTCCTACATAATGATTATACTGATACACGTGATGCATTACACAGTAAGAAATAAGGAACGCAATGTATTACTTATACATGGGCTTAGCAGAGGTCACCCCTAACAAGACTGCACTGTCATTTCTTTCAAGACTTGTAAGGATCTGCTTTGAAATAATAATATAATAAATATAATAATAATAAATTTAACTAAAATTATTTAATTTTTATAAAACACACACATTAATAATCAAATAATCAATAAGCTAGCAGAAGTCAGCCCCTAACAAGACTGCAGTGTAATTTAAGTCAAATAATGTGGATCTGTATGTAATTCAATTCAAATATTGGCATAATAATAATATTTATTTATAAATAATTTTAAATATTTATTAGTCAAAATCCACATAATAATCTCACAAAAATATCATAAATAATCAGGGGGAATATAACAAGACTACAGTGTGAACTCTTTTGTGACAAGAGATTTTTGTGTAATTTTTCAATTCAATTATAATTCAAATTCAATAAAAAATATATATTTTTATATATTTAAAAAACTTTTTTTTTTTTTTTTTTTTCAAAAAACCCACAAAAAAATCACCACTCCTTTCCGTTGGTCTTTCGTTTCTCTTCGTTCGTTGTCGTTCATTCTTTCCTCATGTTTTCGCCTGTCGTTTCTGTTGGTTCCTTCATCTTCATCCTTTTCCTTACACAAGTCCTGGCTGTCAGAAGCTGAACATTTAAGCGAAGAACATTACATTTATTTCAAATGACAATGTGAAAAAATGAACATGAAATGATGACCTTAGAAGGAGAAGCTTATTAATGAGGAAGTGCGATGCGCGTGACGATGTGCGTTGAAATGCACGGAAGAGAGAATGAAAAGAGGAATCAAAGAAATCAGAGAGAGAATGGATGAGGGATTTTCGGATGATTTGCAGCAAGTAACTTTAAAAAAAAAAAACGACAACGAACCACAGTCATCATTTGTGTCTGCTTGAATAAAGTTTGTGCACATGTTCTTCTTGCATCTTGCGTCGGGTGAGGGAGCGTTCTCTCGAGCTGCACTGTTCAGCCGCGGCCACCCGGAGGCGCTGCTGGCTCAAGCCGGCGTGAACCATTCCGTGAAGGTCGTCCTGCTTCTCCGATTGGTCGGATCGTGCCTAAATCTGTGGGTAGAGTCGTGTTTTTAGGGTCACTTTCAAAGCCTCATGTTTTTTTTATATGTAAACTATAAAAAAAGCAACCTGGAAATAATGAGCGTGACTTCCTTTGAAGTATTTGCAGATGCATCAGAAGGTTTAGACGCCGGACATCATGTGACCTCCTCTTCACGAGCAGCTGTAACAAGACGACGTCTACGCGTCTCTTTATTGGTCCATGATGAGGATTTATATTTAAGTTTAAGATCCGCTTTCCTGTGCACTGTATGTTACCTATTTATACATTCAGCGATATTATTTTAGCAAGTGCCTTATATGGGGGAAATTACCTCATGTCAGGTATTTGGGTGAAATGTACGATGACCAAGAGATCTCAAACTCGGCTAATTGCTTGGAAATGGACAAACAACAAGGAAACTTAACTTAACAATGCATGTGTTAACTAGAACGGGCACTCAGTAGAGCGCGTACCTTCGCATATCACAAGTTTGAGCATTGAATTATGAACATTTTGGCATTAGTTGAATGCCAATTGGATAAAAATTTACCGTGCTATGGTAAAAAGAAGATTTTGACCTTTTTATGACCTTGACATTTGACCCAATCAATCCCAACATCGTATCAAATGGTCCCCGGATAATAACCAATCATCCCACCAAATTTCATGCAGGTTTAATACTTTTTGAGTAATGCGAGTAACACGCATACAAATAAATAAATACACGGCGATCAAAACATAACCTTCTGCATTTTCAATGCAAAGGTAATAATGGCACCATAGAGACAGACAGACACTTAGGATATTTATTTTAGATTATTTTGTTCTGCTCAGACATTTAGGGATCTACAGAGTGCCTAGCAACTCCCAAACCATGAAGTAAGACTACAGTTGGAGTGGCCTTTCTAGATCAGACATTCCACACGTCATTCACCTTCCTGTCTCACACGCCGGCTCATCACAATAAACATTGTGAGGAACTCGAGTCAATCCATCCAGCACCAGTTGTATCAGCAGCAAAGAGACAAAACCTTTTTGAATAACCCTGGCTCCTCCCCTTCCCCATTTGATCTTTTCCAACCCCCCCCCTCCTCCTTTATGTCCAAAAATACCGAGGCCAACCTTTTGCTCCCGGGCTGAGGAGACACAGATAGCTTAAACGACACACTGGCAGCCGGGGGGAACATCGAGGAAACAAATGGTCGATGCACCGCCGTCCGTCTGACCCTCCGACTGGAACCCCCTTTCCGAAAGGTTAGCGTGACCATCCCTCCCAGAACCCGATCCGCCCGCGCAGTACGTAAGCTCATTTCCCAAGACGACGTTTGTGCGTGGCTTTTCCACGACTTATAAATAACAACTGCTCCTGCTTCCACCAGATGAGAGGAGAGCGCATTGAGAGAAGTCCTCCATGGAGCTTGATGGGGCTTTAATGAGTGGCCGCCGCGGGATCTCCTTCGCCTCTGCAACCTAACCGAGAGATCGGTATCGGAACATAGACGACGTCTTTGAAGGAAGGGATTGGAAGAGATAAGAAGAAGAAGAAAAAAAGTGGTTTGAGGACGTGAATCGGAGAACAAGCTGAAAAAAACGGACTGTTAAAGACTAAAGATTTGGTTTCTGAGCTTTGAACTCATCTGACTGGAATCTGGGGCGGTGAGGGTCACTCAAGGAGCCATGGAAGGAGCCACCGAGGGCGGGGAGGCGATGGTCCAGCTCCGGGCCACGCTGCAAGCCGCCGTGAGGGAGGTGCACGTGGACGTGAGCGCCTTCAAGCGGCGCATCGAGCAGAGGGTCGAGGGCCTGTGCGTCGCCAACGAGCCGCTGGCCGAGGCGGTGGCCCGGCTGCAGGAGGAGAACCTGCAGCTCAGGGCCAAGATGGAGGCCCTCGGCCGCCTGGTGGAGGGGCTCCAAGGGGCGGCGGCGGAGAGGAGTCCGGACGGAGCGAAGGCGGAGGACGGTACGGAGACGGGGATGGTTTACTCCGGAAGATCGGAGAGCAGGCGGTCGAGCCGGACCACGACAACGTACTCTGAAACATCAGGATCGAGTCACGCCGCTGCTGACGCCCCCGCCCCGCCTCCATGGAGAGCAAAGAGACAGGCGGAGAATTATGTGAGTACTGCAGGTTCATTTACAGAAGAAAGGCTCTATTACGACAGAGAGAGGGATGAGGAGTGGGTGATGAAGAGGTGTAGACTTACCTCTATCTTCCTTCTACCAACCTGGATTAGGTGATGCTCTACTGAATTAACGAGTATACTAAATGAGATAATCATGCAGAATCTTTGCATGCAACGACTTAGTACACTGCACAACTTTACTTTAAGAGGCACGCAAATTGTAACTTATAAGAATCTAGATCCCCAGCATCATGCTGCTGTGGAGACGATCAATAACAGACGTTTACTTTAATAAAAGAACAAAGACGTCTTTAAGAAAGGGACCTGACATTACTGCTGCTGTCATCTGGAGGATAGAGAAAGTTACAGGGGGCGAAGGAGATTTTTTTTTTTTTTTTAACTCAAACTCAAAAGAGTCATATGCGTCACCGGAAGAGCCATATATGGCTCAGAGCCAGAGGTTCAGACACCTGATCTATCGTAACTGGGTATTTACCACACTGAAGTACACGTTAAATACCTGAAGGGGGCGCTACAAGGGAAACACTACATTGTGGGGCTTTAAAGACTGTGTTGTCCTTGATTCAGGGAAAGATGAGATGAATCACAACTGCGCAAGAAAAGATTTCTTCTTTCTTTTCTTTTTTTTTTAAACGACCCCATTTCACCGCCCCGCTTCTCGAGCGCCCCCCTCGGCCGCTCTGGAAACCGAAACCGTCCGACCTCACATCTCGGCTTGTCAAAACTCTCACTTCACAACATGTTGCCTTTTGTACGATTCTTCAAAAAGTCACAAAAGATCCCCAAACCAGAAAACCACGGGACACGTTCCAGAGACGTGAAAAACAATTCCCCGTGCGTGTGAAGAAGATAATCCTTCTTACGTTCAGACCCAATTATGAATTGAGCTGTCCTGAGCCATGGAAAACATAGGTACTTAACCTCTGACCTCCGTTTCACACATTTATAAACGGCGGGTTCAGAACTGCTGAGCGGACATCGGCATTCTCTCGTTTTCAATCGCGGACCAATCATAATGTAACGTCAATAATCAGTAACCCTGAATATTACGGGGGGTTATATCTTTACATTGGCTCAAATGCATTTAAAAACAACCCCCCACACACACACACACCCTCCCAACTCTCCTGCTTTTGAACCAGCAGGTCCTCCAAAGGGCACATGTATTCTGGGGTCTTTGATGTGGGACTGAGCTCTGGAGGCGATATATGCCGAGCCAACAAAACCCTGAAAACTTTGGAAGTGGAGTCAGGGATGTGGAACCACACTTTGTGACTTTGTGTTGCCCCCGTACGCTCAGCGTTTCATCACGTAACTCCCATCTGCACACTTTGAAAAACAGGTACATGATAAATCACCATCGCTTAATCGTCGAGTAATCCTGTTTGCCGGTGTTCTATCATTTCATGCTACTTGTCGAGAACTGCTACCTTGTGTTATCGCGCATGCGCCGAGTCGATTTGTTTGACACTTCCATAATGTTTTGCCACCCTGTCGATGCACGTCTGATAACGGGTGAGTGACATCCTCAAAATCCCGATTATTTCCCTAGTTAAAAGTACATTCAGCATGTATATTGTACAGGTAGTAATAATATGTAGTAATGACATGTAGATTAATGAGTGATGAGCAGTTGCTATTTCTTTTGTGTCAACAAATTATTGTAAACATGAGTTTGTTCACATTATCATAATAAAGCACTGGTTTATTATTAGGGTTTTTAGTGTTGAAGATAAACACTTTAACATTGAAAAGTGAAACATTGAACTTTGAAAGAAAAGTTGATAGTACAATAACATCCTATCAGATGGGGTAGCATGAATCGATAGACACACCTATCGGTTTATGCAGCGGTAGCAAATTCTGACAAAAAATGACAGAACAACGGCCGATCCAAGTTTCAAATCAACTGATGGAAAGTTGACCGGTCCCCGTCGAAAACACCCTGAGACGCACAAACAGCTGTGCTGTCAGAACGCACACCCTGCCCACATTCCTCTCCGCTGAAATCATCAGGTCTTCTACAACCCATCAGTAACCCTCCCTCTGACGTACTCTAGATCAACCACACACACACACACACACACACACCACCGGTACTAGTTTAGCCTTCACTTAATACTCCGCTGCATCATATTCAAACTTGACATCATCTTATCTTCAATGTCCGTCGAGGGGCGCTGCCCCCAAACAGGTGACGTCGCTTTCCGAGGACGACTGCTTCAGTGAGTGAGAAGGTCTTCGCCGTTGTCCCCATTTGGTCTCGTCTCGTACCCCCAGTGGCTCGGCAATCCGTCTCCCGGGAATCTCTGTTGTCATCTAAAGATGTTGTGTTGGTGGACGTGTGACCAGGAAGCTTGACCCCTGTGGTCAAAGTCCAATACACACTCTTGTTCAGATGTTGGCCTCCAGCGACTCTTTATGAGCACCTGCACGGCTCTTCAGCTGCGGGATGCTCCGCTCTGTGGTTCCACTGCTCGCTGCTGTGTGTGTGTGTGTGTGTGTGTGTGTGTGTGTGTGGATTGGTAGAGCAGAGTTAGTTCTTTTAAAAGTTTTAAAAGTAAGAGGAGAATCCAAAAAGCGATGCGCTGTAAAATTCAAAACTCAAACATTTTAAAATGCTCCGTAGATGTGAGGGGAACGGCAGCAGCAACGTCTCCCACATGCCATCATGTCTTCTACTGTTAATATCATTATTAGAGTTATTTTTTAGTATCACAAAGTTAGATTATTAAATTATCCGATTGGGCTGTTTGCATTTTCTAAATACACTCTGAGGACACAGAATAAATTTCATGGGAATTTTAGATTTAAAAAAATAAAAAAGTGGTAAAAAAATGTATGAAAAGTGTCACGGGTAATGCTTCATTTCACTGCGTCTTCCAGATTATTCATCAATGGCGATACATATATATATATATAAATAAAAATATTTACAGTATATATACATATATATATAAATATATACAGTATATATATATATATAAATATATACAGTATATACAGTATATATATATATAAATATATACAGTATATATATATACATATATATATGTAAATATATACAGTGTATATATATAAATATATACAGTATATATATATATATATATATATATATAAATGGTCTTTGTGCATTGGTCAGGATGGATTGTTTGCATGCTTCTCAGAAGGAGGTAACAGCAGCCGAGGTTGGAAGGCTCCATAAGGTCAGACGGAGTCGCCCGGTGGTATCCGACAGGAGTTATTGTGAAGCGGCGGGATCACCGGGCGCTGATCCTCCTGACGACCAGCTGACGGGCGGCCTGACACGGCTCTATTGAGTCTCTGGAAAACAAAAGGCGGAGGAGGGGTTGGGGAAGGGGCCAACGCAGGCCCGAGCTCCCTCCAGGCCCAAACACTTGAATGGCCCGCGAGGCCCGACGGGCCGGATTTCCAAAGCATCCATCGGGGCTATATTTGGGATGTAAGAAGAGTGGAGCGGAAACTCTTGCAAAAGGACTGATTGCGAAATCCAGAAATAGCTTCTCAGTAGGAACACCGGGTTTGTTGGCCTCAGCTGTCATTTAAGGAGAAGCTTTCAGCTGTTGGCAGCTGAAGTTCTGCACGTTGGGCACACACACACACACACACACAGACCGATTTACCACGGGGGATAAAGGGCTGCAAATGAATTGTAGCTCCGCAGCCGTCTGACACACGTAAAGAGCCGTCTCTGTTTGTTTGCTGTTGGTCAGTGAGTGACGTTGCCACGACAAACGTATAAATAAACAACGTTAGTGGCGTGTCTTGCATAACTCATGCCGGGATAATGGCTGGCCAAGCGAATAGGATTCATCCTACAATACATTATTGCCATGTGTCTTTTTTAAAAACATATACAGCAGGTTTTGGGGAGATTATTCGCCCCCATCTCCTCATATATCAGCCACCGGCATTTTATATAAATATCATCTCCAAGGCCGGTAAATGAACTTTTTTTTTTGAGGCACTAAATATAACCGGCTGTTTTCTGGCTGTGACATGACACCCAGGAGCATTTCAGAAGATGTTTGCAATTTCACCACATCAAACAAGTTATTAGGAGCACCTTAGCCTACTATTAATAAAGTGCTTAAATCAATTAAACATCTATCGCTGCACAATACACCCGTTAACCCTTAATAATAGACATGTTTACTACTTTTTAGAAGTAGCTGTGTTGCTCTCAGAACCACCACAGAGCATTGTGGAGGAGGAAACCACCTTATGGATCAATGATGAAGCTCTAATTGTCTATAATTCAAAATACTAAGATGTTCCCTTGAAAGGAATATATATATATATATATATATATATATATATATATATATATATATATATATATATATATATATATATATATTTGGATCTACAAGGTAAGGGATTCTCTTCTAGCTAGGTGGAGGATGTGGAAGTTTATTCCCAAATTAATAATATAACTGCATGCTTTGATCTTGTCTTTACTGAACAGGCCTCTGATGCAAAAGGAGAGAAAAATGCTGCCACACCTGCACGAGAGAATGAGAACCCAGGTAGGTGGATCATCAGAGAAGTGCCACACATTTAACCCGACGACCCGAGCAGCCTTTTGTTATGTTTGTTTACCTCCCATCAACCTCTCACCACCGTCATAAAACGCGTCACTCTCTCTCCTAAGTATACCTCGGAAACCCCCGACATGTCCGATCAGTAGATGAGTGAACATGTCTTGAAGTTCACACTACATTGAATGTTTTATGTGCTAGATTCATTCACAGGAGTTTTTTTTTTTTTTAGCTCAGAACATGATGTGATCTAAATATAGGAGGTGAACTTAAACAAGGATCAACATTCAGTCAGGCGGCGAGAAAAATGGTGTGACAAATGCCGTGGAGAGAAGTGGTTTAATGAGGAGGTGAAAGCGAGAACGAGAACACGGTTGCTGCTGGTCACACAACAACACTGACGTGTTTACATGAACACAATAAAGTGTATTATTCCTGGGAATACTGAGTACTGGACTGAGGACTGTACCTACTGCAGCGCAGGTGTGAACGTTTCTTAAAGCTCCACAAGGGGGCGCTGTTGCAGCAACAGAAAAAAGGATAACATAGTTCATAGTATGTCCAAAAAGATGTTCCTGGATCATAAAATATTATGTACAAAAAGATGTTTCTGGATAATAACATATATTGTACAAAATATGTTTCTGGATAATAAAATACTATGTTCAAAAAGATGTTTCTGAATAATAAAATATTATGTTCAAAAAGATGTTTCTGGATAATAAAATATTAGGTCCAGGAAAATGTTTCTGAATAATAAAATATTATGTACAAAAATATGTTTCTGGATAATAAAATATTATGCACAAAAAGATGTTTCTGAATAATAAAATATTATATACAAAAATATGTTCCTGGGTAATAAAATATTATGTCCAAAAAGATGTTTCTGGATAATAAAATATTCAGTCCAAAATGATGTTCCTGGATAATAGAATTCCAGCATTCATTTTTTTTCTCAAAAATTACATTTCTGGCAAATAAAAAATATAAAAAATACCACTTAAAAATTCTAACCTCTAATTCGTCACATGGTTACATTATTGTTGTGTGTCACTATTTTCATTACAAACGATTGATATTGCTTATACCTGCAATCATTTCCTTAGATACACATATAGTGCCACGGAGGTTATGTTTGGTTATGTCTGTCAGCAATAAATTAAATATAAACCACTGGCCTGATGTTCACGACCCGTGGTGGGAGGTCGTAACGTGGGCCGAGGGAGAACCCGTTACCAGGGAGAAGCATCCGGGCCTCTGACCAATCCCCACTACCCCCTCTCTGCAGTGATGAAGCCCGGCTCTGAGGCCCCGGCTGTCCCACAGTGTCCTGCCCCAGCGCCCAAAGAGACTCCAGTAAAACCAGTAGAGTCTCCCCGTGGTGAGAGGGACACACCTTTACGCTTTGACCAGTACAACCAACCCCGTTCCTTAAAGTCCCTCGCTTTCAGACGCCGATGAACTCAAGCCCCATCTTCCCGTCAGTGCCATGAAAACCAAAGCCAGTCCTGACGGTGCGGTGGCCACCGCTCCGTCCCAGTGTCCCGCACTGGGGCCGAGAGCAGCTGGTGCTTCTGCAGCAGAGGCTCCCACAGGTAACGCAGGGCAACGCTCTTCTGTAAGAGGACCTTTGGTTCAATGTCCCGACGGAGATTTGATCCTGTGGGCACATTAGTAAATAATATCTATGGGCTTTGGAAGCTATATACATTTCAAAGTATTACTTACCTGGGCTTTACTTGAGTATATCCACGTGCTACTTCATACAGCGCGTGGACATATTATCAGACAATGGGCCGCTCCATCTTTTCTACAAAACAAAGACTCTTTGATGCTTTTGCTGTTTTGCATCTCTTTGTATTTTTGTGTCTCTTTGCGGTTGTTTTGTTTCTTTTTTAGATCGTTTTGTGTCTCTTTGTAGTTGTGCATGTTGTCGTTTCTTTGTGTCTCTTTGCGGTCGTTTTGTGTCTTTTTGAGGTTGTTTTGTGTCTCTTTGTAGTTGTTGTGCATGTTTGTTGTTGTTTTGTGTCTCTTTGTTGTGCATGTTGTTGATTCTTTGTGTCTCTTTGTGGTCGTTTTGTTTCTTTTTGAGGTTGTTTTGTGTCTTTTTGTAGTTGTTGTGCATGTTGTTGTGATGGTGTTGTGTCTCTTTATTGTGCACGTTGTTTTTTCTTTGTGTCTCTTTGCGGTCGTTTTGTGTCTTGTTGAGGTCGTTTTGTGACTCTTTGTAGTTGTTGTGCATGTTGTTGTGGTTTTGTGTCTCTTTGTTGTGCATGTTGTCGTCTCTTTGTGGTCGTTTTGTGTGTTTTTTGTAGTTGTTGCTCATGTTTGTTGTTGTTTTGTGTCTCTTTGTTGTGCATCCTTCGACTCCGTTAAATTAATTTTGACATGTACAGTTATTAAACTATAACATTAAAATACTCTAGAATCATATAATATTCTATAACAATATAGAATACTATTTTAAAGGAGCCTGCATAATGAGCCCTTTTACTATTGATGCCTTCAGCTAAAGTATAATTAGCTGGAAATTACATTTATGATTCTTTTTATCTTTTTTTTTCTTCTGCTCATTTGTTTGTATTTCCCACTCAATTTACTCCTTTTTCCTTTCCACTTATTGTTCTATTCCATCTTCACTCGTGCAGGCATGTCTGGAACCAAGGAGCTGCGGTCCCAGCTTTACCAGGAGCAGCCGGGCTCTGTGTCCCAGGCGCTGGTCCACCATCCTCCCACAGCTGTGACCAAGATGACTGGTTGGTTTTTCTGCTTAGATATCTTAAAATATCAAAAAGGAGCATCGAAACGATAATTTTTGGGAACTGGTTATTCGTGTGCCTTCAGACGTCACTGAACCCAAGCCACACTTGCCTCATTCGATGATGAGCAAACCCAACTCGGAGTCTTCATCGCCTGCTACGACAGGACCGTCCCCAGTAAAACCCGGGGAGTACCCCTTTCAGCGAGGTGAGTTCAACCTGGCATTCAAGAAGCCGTCTCTCAATAAAAGTTGTGGGTATTATGCGTATTTTTTTAGTTGACGCATTTATTAAAAATGATTGTTGTTTTTGTCTGGACTCACATATTCAGTGCCAGTTCTCAAGACACCCAGTCCCAGTCTGAAGAGAAGTGTGAGCTTTCCTCAGCCTGCAGGTACATTATAGTGACATCACTATGCGCAAGTATTACAATCTGTTTTGGGGTTTGGGGTTGTGTGTTGTTTCTGTCTCTTTGTAATCTATCTCACACCATCTCTTTTTTTACAGAAAAATTGCTTCCATCCAAATCAATAATAAAATCGGGTTTTTCGCCAAATTTGGACAAGTAAGTCACGGCCATGAATTTTTTTTGTCAAATGAAACACACTTGCTGTTGATGGATGTGGTGTTTTGTACATTTAGAGCACGGTGTCACGTCACGTAGCTGTCCCTAGGGTGGGGCAGTGCAAGGGAGGAGTAACTACAGGCAAAATAGATGGGTTTAAAAATGAAGGGGAATGTTTATTCATTCAAACAAATCAAAAAAGAAATATGCTTACTTTGCAGAAACAAAAACTAGTTTAGATACAGTTCAGCCCCACGTTGCCTTCTCATGATTTGGGTTGTATTTCTAAAAAAAGGGGGAGTAACTTTCAGGTGTGTATAAATGAGCATGAGGCCTTTTTTCAAATGCTGAAGCTTATGCCAGAGACTTTATTTCCCAGTATTATAATTGCGTATTTGCACATATGTTGTGTATATAATTATATACATATATATTTTATTTCATTTGTATTTTATATTTCACTTTGTGCACAGTCACTGTTTCTGTTTCGTACATGTATATTTCATTCTCGTGTGTTTAGTTTATTGGTGCTACTGTAACAACACATTTCCCCTTGGGGATTAATAAAGTATCTATCTATCTATCTATCTATCTATCTATCTATCTATCTATCTATCTATCTATCTATCTATCTATCTATCTTTCCCGATTGACATGGAGCATCTTCCATCACGACTCTTATGGCGACTCAGTCTGAGTGTAACTGTGTCCGTTTCTCCAAAGTAAGGCGAACAAGGCGGGGGGGGTGGAGTTTAAGCAGGAGGTGATGAAATCACAGACGCTTCCCCGCTCCACCGGGGCTCAGGCCAAGAGGGCCCTCTTTGAGAGGATGAACTCGGAGCCCATAAAGTAAGTGAATCTAGAATGCTTTACTATCGTCCTGATGCATCACAATCAATAACATGTGGTCATATTTGTAGACCAAAGGATTCCAAACCTAAACTGAAGCGCTCTCAGAGTTTTGGAGCTTCCAGCGCCAGTGGTATAAAACAGATCCTCCTGGAGTGGTGCCGCTCAAAAACCATCGGCTACCAGGTATGACCCTCATCAAAGGTGCCAAATAGTATGAAATGAAATATTCTGAGTATTTAAAGTAGCAGCAAAAATACGGACGTGTTGAGAGGCAATAGAAATATTTATAACACCAGTATACTGCAATTAAAATGTCCTTCCTATTATATAATGCTGTATGGATATTTTTGGAAGCTTTTTTTTTTTTATATAAATATTTCTCAAAAGTTTAGGTCCAGCTGTTTTAGAGCTTTTGATGATCTCACACGATCTTCATCGCCACGTGGAGTTTCCCAGTTGTCACAGACGTGTCAATATTTTTCAGAGTACTTTAATGACTTCTGGTCCACGTTGGATCAAAAGGCGAGATTCAAAGTTCCTTGTTGACCTTGAACGCATCTGCTTCTGTCAACAGCCTTGGAGCTTTCCTTCCGGTCACATGATCCTCATCACCAGATGGTCATTGTCAGATGAAATAAAAATTAGAACATGTCCAATTCCATAACAATTTTTCTACAATAGCTACAAGAGGAATTTCAAAATAAGAGAAAATGGGCCCAAACACAACAAGATGATGAATTAGCTTAAAGGTGGTTCCCCCTCATCTCACACCGGAGTGATATTTTGCCAAGAAATACAATTTAAATGCGACTCAAGAACTAAATGAAAATAACATACATGAAGGATTTAAATGTGATGAGGTCACCGTCTTTCTTTTTATTCAGAACATAGATATTCAGAACTTCTCGTCCAGCTGGAGCGATGGGATGGCTTTCTGTGCTCTGGTGCACTCGTTCTTCCCTCTGGACTTCGATTACAACGCGCTGCAGCCTGCAAACCGCAAACACAACCTGCAGCTGGCCTTCACCACCGCAGAGTAAGATGGATGAGACTGATGTGTGTGGCTGTGTGTGAGTGAGCGTACTTTGAGTACACAGTACATCGGGACCAAAATGATACCTGGGAGAAGTGTTTCATATTTTTAAAAGGTAACGCAGATTAGTTGATTTGACATCAATTCAGCCAATATTTTGGAATTCAACATTGAATAATTACAACAGGAAATAGAAATGGAAAGAGAGTATACATTCAACTCAGTTTATTTTACATCACATGTCATTTAGCTGACGCTTTTATCCAAAGCAACTTACAATAAGTGCATCAACCTAGAGTACAAACTAATAACAACAAGAATACAGAAAGTAACAATATAGAGCCCAATATCACAAATTACAGATCTGCCTCAGCGGGTTTTACACATATGAGATCCCGGTCCCAGCACCCCCCTGAGGGAATTTAATTAAATAAAGGTGTGTTTAAATGATATTGGCTTTATTTGTAAGAAAAAATAAACAAGTTATTTTGAATCAATAGTTATGAAAACTATTTTTTTAAATTAGAACATGGAAAAGCTATTTCTCGACAACCAATATTGTCATTTTTAGGCTTCATTTATTGTTTGGATTACACAAACGTACATAACGGGAGATTTAGAGGCCCTTAGATACTAGACTTTGTTCCCCATCATGCACAGAGCCATGCTAGCCAGTCCCATCTGTTTCCACTCACTGTGCTAAGCTAAGCTAATATTCTAAAAAACGATGGCATCAAATGCATCATCTTACTCTCTACCAGAAGGCAAGAAGTCAAACCTTTGCTTTACGACCACTGACGGGAGGCTCGACTTGGACTTGACTTGCATGAGCGGAGAGACTTCTGTGTTGTCTTCTATGGATCTGTTGCACTTGTCTGTATTTGACATCGATCTGCACTCCTACGTTTTCAGGGAGCAGGCTGACTGTCTCCGTCTGATCGAGGTGGAGGACATGATGATGATGGGGGACAAGCCGGACCCCATGTGCGTGTTTACATACGTCCAGTCCCTCTACAGCCACCTGAAGACGTTTGAGTAACTCTGTATCAGAGGACATTACCCGCTCTAGATGTTAGTAACCACTGTGTGTCATGAACACGTTGAGTGAGCACAGCGTTGGCCTCTTGCCAGGTCGACTGATAGAGAACCACTGTTGTGTGAATCACATGAACACAGACTTTGATGTTTTTCTCTGCCAAATCAGTTTTATACTGTATGTGTGCCTTCACCAGTTTCCCCCCATTCCCTTTATATTGATTTGTGGTAGACTGACACTGATTCTTAAAGGATAGTTCCTTATATTGTATTGGGACATGTGTGGCGTTACAAGATGGAGGTTGGTTTTAAAGTAGTTCTTAAATCAATAACAACGCTCCAATTAAAGAAGGGAAGATGAACACTCTATGTAAAACTAGCTTGTGATGGCTGGCAGCTCATGTGTTTGGCAACGTGAGCAATATTTACAAACCGAAGAGTTATGAACCAGCGCAGAGATGCTGGAATAATAATCTGGAGTCTTGCGTGAGTTGTGCAATGTGGCGAAATAAAGCAATTTTATAATCATTTTTATTTTTTAGTGTGGAGTTTTTACATCAATGTGACAAAGTTGACTATTAATTAAAGACGATTGCGGTCAAGAGGTGGAGTGTAGTTGTAACTTTGTGAATAGACGAAGCTAGTGACACACATGACAAAGGATTGCAGGGCGATGCCGATGATGCTCGAATCTATAATTCATTCTAAACTTATAATTTTTGCTCATTCTGCTTTATTATAAGAACTCATTAATATGTATAATGCTTTATAACAATAATCACAACCCATTATAAAGCATGTTATAATGACTTATAAGGTCACTTGTCATGATACTCCCGAATAGCTGGTTACACATTGACATTTTATTTTTGCAGGGATAATAGTGTCTTAGTATTCCCATTGTTGTAGTACATTATAATCATTTTTCACAATGCATTACAATTACTTGTAATTGCCGTGATGGCAAATTGACGTTTTTTTTAATTAGATTTTCCTGCAAACCTTTAGAAATAATTGAACGAAGTTCCATACTTTGATGGTGTCTGCTGCCCTCTACTGGTAGAATGAGTGTAGTGCAGAAGGCCACTGACAATTATTTTCATGGTTATTTTAACAAATCTTAATTTTAACTATGTCAATATCCTCCACGCATGTGTGAGATGAGATATATATTACATATTGGAGGGGGGAAATAACCCAGTTTCAAATAGGTGTGCTACTATATCATAATATTGTTCACATAGGTTATAAACGTGACATTACATTTGGTTTGACGGTCTCAAGTGAATTTGAGATCACAACTTTGAAGAAGAAAAAAAGGTTTGTGTTTTAATCGGCCTTGTTTTCTTTACTTAAACACAAAAACGTCACACTAGACTCAAAAAATGCGTGTTGGTGAAGTGTTTAAAATCTATTAAAAGCTATTAGGAGCAAAAACCAACACATCTGCAGACACGTTTTATCATGGTGCGTTTAAGGTCCCTAAGTGAGCATACCATTTACCAAAAGCAATTAAAAAAGTAGTTTAAACTCCCCCTTTATTGTGGGTTATTTTAAATATGATTCGTACGGTTATAATACATGTTCAATATAAAATGCTAGCAATACAAATAAAAAAGTGTTGTAATCTTACATGATTCAGAGTCTTTAAATCGTATCTACGGTGTTTTTTAAGGGGCGTGAACGCAGCGCTTCCCATTGACCAGGCATCCCTTCCGGTAGATGAGGTCAACTTTTCCCTAGATCCGCCATTTCAGTCCCGGAGTTTCTTGTTGCACATTAGTTTTGAATTTATTCTTTTGCTATTTTAACGTTTTAGCAGTCGAGCATTCGCTCTCGTGGCGTCGCGCGAGTCCCGTCGTCTTAAACGCCCTGAAATTAGTCGTGGAAAGTTTCAATAGCGGCGGTATTATAGCGGGGTTTTCATTTTTTTTCCACGGGGGAACGTTAGTCAACCAAAGTTTTTGTATGAGTTGCGGATAGGGAGAGGCGGCGGGGAAAGGCCTCAAGCCTCGGACCGGATTTCACAGCCATGGCCGGTAATTTTGATGCCGAAGACCGCTCGAGCTGGTACTGGGGGAGGCTCAGTCGCCAGGAAGCGGTGTCTCTCCTCCAGGGGCAGCGGCACGGTGTGTTCCTGGTGCGGGACTCGATCACCAGCCCCGGGGACTACGTGCTGTCCGTGTCGGAGAACTCCAAAGTGTCCCATTATATAATCAACAGCATCAGTAACAACCGGCAATCCGGCTCAGGTAACGTCGCATTGTTTGTCGCATCTGTAGGAATATGATCGAGCCTGCCACTCGGGTTAAATTGATACCAACGTAGGGGCGAATTGTTTAATCTAAATGCGGAATTGCTTTGATTTGGCCCCGATGTGCGACGCGCTCTCCAAGCCGCGCCAAACGCCCTTTGCGAAATCTCACGTTTAACGCAGCGGTGGTGTGTCTGAAGACGTGCCCGCGCTTTATCGCACGAGCCTGCGTGTCCTCGGTGTTTTAGAAAGACACGCTCAAAGTCGGCCTATATAGAATCGAACAATATTCACTCTTTGGGGCGCAAAATAAAACTTTTCCAGGTGGTTCTCGCCGCTCCAGACCGCCCACCGAGGTGTGTGTCGGACCAGGGAGAGGTTAGCTACCCGGCTAGCTGCTGCGGGCGGAACCGGAGGGTCGGTCTGGAAATATACTTCACAGTTGTATTGCTTTTGTAACACTAAAACATAAAGTGCAACACGAGTCACGCTAAAATTGTGCGCTTTCTATTTGGGCGGTAACGAGTTGAGGAGGTTACTTTTTTCAATGGAGTTCGCTGTTAGCTAAGCTAGCTTAGCTAGCTATCAACAACCAATCGGGGCGTTATTGGTCGTTTATGAATGTGTTCTTCCCCCGGAGGAGAACAGGCGGCATGTTGTCCCGGGGCGGACGAGGCTGTCACCGGGGGATGACTGGTCAGCTCGGTGTCTCAGGAATGTCTGTGATGCTGTTGCACAAACACAGCCAGACGTACAGGTCTGCCGTTGGGAATGCACCTTTATGGCGGGGGCGCACTGCGTGTCCCTTCTGGGCTTCCGTATTTATATTACATTACATGTCATTTAGCAGACGCTTTCTATCCATAGCGACTTACAAGAAGTGCATCAACCTAGAGTACACACTAAGAACAACAAGAATACAGAAAGGAACATTTCCTCAATATAGTCGAAATACAAATGTACCATAATAAGAGATATTTAAGAGCCACTGAAGTGATAATCTGTGTTTTAATCCAGATGTAGTCAGGAAAGATGTGTTTTTAGTTTCTGGTGAATATATTGTATCTGTATCCTCCTTTAATACATCTTAAATAGTGACTCATGTGTTGGTTACCCAGTATCAATTTGAGCTTGAAGAGAATGCGGGGAGATACTTTAAACAGAAACAAGCAGTCAAATCATTTGTTTTAATGCATCTCTCTGCCACCACCACTCAAACTGATGGCAATGTTTGGTGTATAATGAATCCAGTTATGTGCCGTGTGAATTCAAAGGTAGATCGAGTCTGTTAGTGCTGATGGTGTTTATGCCCAAAAGGCGTTGGTGTTTATTTGATTGTGGATTTCTTTGTTTCTATTTTTTTCCCTTTCACAAACTAACACTGTCGCCCTTCCTCTCACAGGTTTGGCTCCCCCTCGGTTTCGGATCGGGGATCAGGAGTTTGAGGCGCTGCCAGCCCTGCTGGAGTTTTATAAGATCCACTACCTGGACACCACCACACTCATCGAGCCCATAAACAAGGCCAAGCACACAGGATTCATCAGCACCTCGGCCGTCGGCGTCCCGTTGGACGAGGCGGAGTTCGTCCGGGCGCTATTTGACTTCCCCGGCAACGACGAGGAGGACCTCCCCTTCCGCAGGGGCGACATCCTGCGGGTGCTGGAGAAGCCGGAGGACCAGTGGTGGAACGCGGCCAACCAGGAGGGCCGCGCCGGGATGATCCCCGTGCCCTACGTGGAGAAGTACCGGCCCGCCTCGCCCACCGCCGCCGGCCCGGGTCCCCCCGTTGCAGGGGGTGGACCGGGGGCGCCGGCGGGGGGGATGGGGGGCAGCACAGACGCAACGGGGGCCCCTCAGACGAACCCTCTGGGGGACCCTGGCCAGTACGCTCAACCCGTGGTCAACGCGCAGCTCCCCAACCTGCAGAATGGTCCCGTCTACGCCCGAGCCATTCAGAAGAGGGTGCCCAACGCCTACGACAAGACGGCGCTCTCTCTGGAGGTAGCCGTCCCGCCCGCCGCTCGTGTTTTCCGAGGCCGCCTTTCTCTCCGCCGTTACGCCGCTCTCGCCTCTCGGGGCCCAGCCGGGGCAGTGTAGATTGTCCCGATGAGTTAACGGCTCGCTCATGCGTGTCATCAGGCACACAGAGTATCTTCACAAATGCGAGTCGACGGCGTACGTGAAGACGCTCGCAGCGGGGATGGCGCTATAGAGAGAGACGCACACAGATCCTCTTCTCTTCACAATGGCACCTCTTCATGTACACGTCTCTTTACGGCCCATTGTGAGCGTCGCATTGTACATTCATTACCGCTGTAGCCCGCTGGAACGCGCCGCGTTGTTATGAAGTGTTCTGGGAACAGACGCGCAGTGTTCGCTGGGATTACTATGGAAACGCAAAACAATAGTTGAGGTTAATTGAGAGAGATTGACCTAATCTGGTATGTCGCGGGTCCTCTAAGGCCGCATACGGATCTAACTGAAGTGTGTCTACGCATTACACACACACACACACACTCACACTTTGACCATCTCGCTGTCGAAGCTGATGTTGAAATACAACTCGAAGAATATCAGCACTTAAAGTAGGAATATTTATAATGATTTTTTTCTGTTCATGTTAATCCAGTAGTATCTGCATGTGAACGTCTACTAGTAGCGAGTGATGGCGCTCCTACAGGACGCCCTAGGAATACTTGGTTGTATCGGTGGTGGTGGTTTCACGCGTCTTTCAAAATCGCCATCGCCCAAATGATTGTCATCTCAGGCGTACAGCCGGTCTGTTGTAAACTCGGAAGAGCAGATTCTATTTGATTCAGTTTTACTGTGAAAGTATTTGTTATCAATCTACTTCACACACACGCTACCAACTTTCAACACAGCCAGATCGTAAAGTCCGTCGCTGTTTATCCGAGTCCTCTGAAGCAACACGGATGCCACCATTTTGTTTGAATGAACAAGTGGAAGACGGTGTGCGTGTGTGTGTGTGTGTGTGTGTGTGTGTGTGTGTGCGTGTGAGAGATAGAGCAGACCCGATGACACTGGGTTTATTAACCTGCTGCAGCTTGTTAAATGGGTCACGATATATTTGCGCAGCCTCCTTAACTGAAGACTATTGGTTGGATACGCTGAGTCAGGATTCCTGGTGCTGTACACGATTATCTCACTGTAGGCCAGGACTATCACTTATTCCCTAATTTACAACTCACAATGTTATTTTGAAAGTTGTCTGCAAAACGGTTTAGAACCGGGAATTATTAACACACTTTGAGTTTGAACTACTTTCTGTAACGTAATCTACTTTCCCTTCTTTTATTTGTTTAACATTAAAGATAGACGGGTATAATTGGGCCCTGCATGAGGACTGGGCAGACTATATTTTATTCATCTTTTTTTTTAATTCCCATGTCAAAGCGACGTCTACAGAAGCCTCCAGTCCGCTCAGCCGTTTCAATAGTTCCAGCGTTGTGCACGTCATCAAACGTCCGACATGCCACATTCTTTCTTGCTATATCCGTGAAAAACATGGAGGCAGAAAAATGTCTCAGATGCAAGTCAATGCACCCGAAAACATGAAATGCTTTTCTGTAACTTCTACCGCCGCTTCGGTCTGGAACACGCCCAACGTTGTTAGGATGGATGCGTCACTGAAAAAAAGGATTTATTTAGGGCAACGCACTATTTTCTCCCTGAACAAAAACGGCCTGCCACCAACAAAATGTCAGGCTGGATGAATGAAGTGTAAAGAATTTCTATTCAGTGTGACTATTAACTAAAATGAAAAGAGTCTCTGCACTTGTGGCAGGCTTGTTGAAACCGTTCTGCATGAAATAAGCCCTCAGACAAGTAGTTCGCACTTTAGTGCATAAAATCGAACGTGGGAATCGACGTGTACGGGATTGAACCTCCAACCCCTCGATTGAAAGACGGACCTGCTACCCACTGACCCACAGTCGCCCCGCTACGTTTAACTTGTAGGACCCGGTCCGGCCCGTTCTTACCGATAGGAGAAGCAGGGGTCGCACGGTCATGGAAAACCTGGAAAGGTCATGGAATTTTAAAATGGTCATTTCCAGAAAAGTCATCGAAAAAACGTATATCATAAAAGTTTGGGAAAAGTCATGAAAATTAGTTAAAATCGCATGTTTACTTAGTTTGAAATAATGATTTATTTCTTTTTTTTAAAAGACGCTCAAAATATAAGCCGGTGTACGCTCTCCATACGCAACATTTCCTACAGTTTTCACGTTCATACCGAGATTTGAGTTTGGTCATGGACATTTGGTCAAAATGTGCAAGAGCCCTGGGGAGGGAGAGAGCGGCTCTTGGTATCGTGTGCACGCGTTCATCATGCGCCTTCTCCTCTCTTTGCTGTCGTCCTGCAGGTGGGCGACACGGTGAAGGTGACCAAGATCAACGTGAACGGCCAGTGGGAGGGCGAGTGCAAGGGCAAGCGAGGCCACTTCCCCTTCACCCACGTCCGGCTGCTGGAGCAACACCATCCCGACGACGAGAGCTGAGGACCGCTCGCTTCCGCCCCCCACCCCGCCCGCCCGCCCTCCCTCCATCACTTCGACCGTGTCCCGCACATCCCCCTCTCCTTTGGTCGTCATGTCACGCTCTGAAAGAAAAAGGATTTGTACAAGCACACGATATATGAACCTAAGAGCTCGACCCGTTGCCATGCCGACGCGCCACGCGTCGGTCGGTCTTGCCTGCTGTCATTTTGAAGAGTTTACACTACGGTCAGACTGATATCGGTTCGCCCGTACAAAGCCTTGTTTATTAAGTCGGTGTGTCGCGCACTCTGCTGTGGTCGGCTCCTTGCTTGACTACGTCTCTGAAACCGACAAATTAAATATAGCTATCGTTGAGATACATGGCAGCCTTTATCGGTTTAGTATTTAATAATAATGCATTATATTTTTATCGCCCTCTTCCTTCAAGAAGCTCAGAGTGCCACACAGATGGTAAAAAGAAATAAAACCGATTCAAACATAGTTAAAAGCAACCCATAAAAAAACAATGAATTTAAAAAAAAAGTAATAGCTGACAATTAATTAACTCAAGGTGAAAAAATATGCCTTCCTGAATAAAAGGGTTTTTAGACTTAAAATAGGTCGGTGTCTGAGTCGCCTAACATTTGGCTTCCATTAATTCCAGAGCTGTTTAATTGCTTTTTTTGTATGAAGCATGTAGCAACTAGACACTGTTTTAAGGGGCTTACACACCTAAATATCTGAATAGAGAAGGTTTGGAAATTGTACTTTCCTTCCCGCTGCCATGTATTTTAGCAATTCACTAGAAAGTGTAACGGCGACACTAACTATTCCCCCGTAATGTTGCAGCACAAAACTCGTTCCATCCTGTTTCTGTCCATCATGCGTTCACTTTTTCTTTTTATTCCAGTTGCAGTCTCAACTAATAATGCTTATAATCCAGACTTGCAGTTGGCTATTGATTTTTCCTTTCGGGCCCATGTAGCGCTGACGATGCAGTCGTCACAACTGTCCAATCAATGAGCTCCCTGCCGGTCCGTATCCCTTCATGTCTCCAGTCTCTGTGTAATGGAGCCATGTCTCGATCGCGGCCGCTAAACATGAAATATTCAGTCATTTTTGGATGGAATAGAAGTGAGATATTCATCTTAAATCACCAATTGTCAAGTTTGAATATTGGCTACATGTCAGTTTCCATCCATAACAGGCAGAACAAGGCGGCTAACCGATATCAGTCGAACCGTCGTTTACCCGTCTCCAGCCCAGTATTGAAGTCGACACGCCCACTCTGCCCTTCCTGTGTTTCCCCCGCTGCATTTGATTCATACAGAAGGGAAAAATCGATTGCACATCGGAGACAAAACACTCGGCTTCTCGCACAGAATCATGAATCAGTGAGTTTTTGTAGTGCCAGACTGTGAACCTCGGGAGCCAAAACGAGCAAAGACTTTTCCTGATGACTCCGTCTTGTGGAGACGACTACTTCACCAACGTATACGACATCCCACACTACACACAATGTTGTCTTTTCTTTTTTTTTAATGTACCAAAAGTGGGAAAATATTGTGACCGAATTGACTCGCTGTCTCTCGACACACCTTACATGCTAAATACTGTTGGTTTTCTTTAACTATTTGTTACCAGACATGCATCCAGTGTGTTGTGTTCCTCTTCTAAAAACACTATTCAGCGCCAGCGTGGATGACTTCGTGTGGAACGTTGTAAAAGAACAAAATAAGAGTCCTTTCCGGGAGGAAGAAGAGAAACTCTGGGGCGCATTTTAAAAGATGAGAGGAAACAAAGTAGAGGGATTTTATTTTTGTCTTCCAGCAGGGTTTTTATGACGTTGTCATTCCTAGATGCTATTGAGATAAAAGCCACCTTAAAAACACTAAATCCTCTTGCATTTTTTTTTTTTTGTATAACTGCTATAAAAAAACCAGGCGTGTCACACTGTCATTTCTCGTGCCATGGTTCACACGTGCTGCAGGTGAATTGTTTCCCGTCTGCCACCTTGACTCCACATGCTATTATTACATGGAAAAGCTTTTTATAAACACTGAGCTTTATGTCGGTATGAAAATAAACCATTTAATGGTCTATGACTGCTCTCAGATCCTTCTTCGGATTAGACCTCCGTCAAAAGCACATGAAATGGCTCGCAACTGTTTGTAAACGTGCTTAACGGCGATTCAAACTGGTGTAACGCTGTTACCAATGACAATAACACTGTTTTAAGAAAAGAAAATCCCATGTGGTCACACTCTTTATTACTCGTGTATCATAGTAAACCTTATACTCGCATGTATCGACTTTCCCGTGATGCATAAATGCAATGGATGCTTCCTGTATGATGTAAATGGTCCGCTACAGCAGGAGTGAGAAACCTCAGCTGCACACACACACACACACACACACACACACACACGTTTGTTTCGGTTTGTTGTTGTTGTTGTCGGTCAGCAGGGAGGATCGGTGGAGACGCGTGCTCTTTACCTCATGTTGTGTACTGGAAGCACGTGGTTGTGAGTAGGAAGCTACGGGTTGATCGGTCAGTTTCGTCTCTGATATGTTGAAACGAACAAAGCACACCGAGCGGTTTCCACGGCACTCGCATAAAAACACCACGTCGGTCTTTTTCTCAAAAAATACACATTTATTGACGCCTGGGGTCAGATGTGTGTGTGATTTCTGTGCACACAGATCATTTGTGCTGAGACGGCAAAAAGCATATGCATGGTCTTCATAATGAGAGACGTGACCTTAATACATCATTTTCGCTTCTAAGACAATTTAACACATGGTTGCAGTCGCACACAAAAAACTGAATTTATATTATATGCAATTAAAGGTGCAGTTATTAATTTAAATTCCTTTGGTTGGCTCCATGTGCCGCTAGTTGCTGTACACTAGTGGAGAACTTTAAAAAAGAAAAGTAACAATCAGTGGAATTGTGCTCTTTTGTGCTTCTTTTCAATGCCATGTCTTAAAGTCCCGGTGAAAGAAAAGTGTTGAAGTGTCTTTATCTTCTGTACTGTGAGCACAAGATGGATTTAACTATCATTTAAAAAGTGGGCATGCTTAAAGTTCAGCTTAATGTCACGATATTATGTTAAAAGTTTAGATCAGTTGCTACCATCGTATATAGGCACACTTCATATTTTGTTTTCTAGGAAAACAGGATGATTCAATTTTAATGTAAAATATGTAGAAATATAATTTAAAATATATATTTTTCCAGGAAGACAGGATGATTCAATTTTGATGTAAAATATGTAGAAATATAATTTGTTTTAAATATGTTTGCATATATTGATAAATAAGGTCACAATATAACAGGATGAGATAATAGAGTTAAAAAGGGCATTTAAAAAAATTGTATTGTTATTTCCTTAAACTGATCAAAAAGAAGTATTGATTTGCGAAGAGTTTGAGCAACTCAGGGCTGTGAACCTTCGCACAATTTCATAACTAAATCTATAAAAACGGATGCATGGAGAAAGCAGATGCCTATTTATTTTCCGCATCCTACAAGGATTGAACACAGTTGTTATGCATCTGGCCCCAGATATCCTGAAATGTTGTTGGAGTTTACAATGCGTTGTGGAAAGTTTCCCTCCATTGTTTTGTTATTGAGACTCAAAGGATTTTTTTTGTATGCTAAATTAAATGCCATATTTTTTATTACCGTAATAAATGTTTATCAAATATTTTGAGGCACGTCCGTGAAGCCCTGGGTATATAAATAAACAAATGCAATAGTTTTAATCCCCATATTCCACGTCTCTTTGTTGAAGTGAAATATTTGAGCTTCTCTAAATTATTGGAGTTAATTACTTTCTGGGTTTTTATGTAATGATCCATTATTTCACTCCAAACACAGAGGGCCTGTGTGCTGCTTACATGGATACATAGTTGACCAAATAACACTAAAGTACGGTTAGTGACACAAAAAACGCACAAAACTACCATATAAACTGAAAATGCAATGTAAATTCTCAAGTATAGTTATTTGTTTTACATCAGTTGGATATTAAAAGTTCTGATGTTGATTGTTGCCACGCCCCTTTAGTCATCTCCTGTCTGAATGGAAAGAAGTGGAACACCTTTTTCTATTTTTTTTGTAATGACTATGCAAAGGGTCATCTGGTATTGCACTCACAGTTTTGCCTTTTACAGAAAATATTCTCATTTCATAGTCATAACATTATTTTAACTCTACAGTTACGGAAACAAAATGTGTTCAAGAAGATACCACTGATTATCCTTTGATGTGCACCTTGTCTCCTCTACAGCTCAAGAAAAACAACGCATCAAGTCCCCTGCCAAATCATTTTTAATTGTTCTTGTATTTTTTCAATGATCATATATTTTTGTTTTAGTGCCATTTCAACCTCACTTTGAAGACGACCAGGACAAGCAACACCTTTTTTTTTATTAAAGAGATTATAAAAGGTGTCAACATTTTATGAATATATATTATTTGAAGTCAAAATGCTTATTTTTATTTTCTCAAGCATGTAATGTGTTAATACACTTCGTGAATAAAAACATACCAAATTGTCGGTGTGGGCTTAACATTACTGCACTATACACTAAGATGGCACAGGTGACTGTGAGTCAATAACACTTAACTTTGTTTTTTTTAAAGCGTATTATTTATAGTTTATACCGAATTTATTTATTATTTATGCCGAATGGAAGAATGTTAAGAAATAGAAAATGATACATATATATATATAGAACATATATATATAGAAAATATATATTTATTAATAAAAAAAATGCTATATATATATATATATTTATTTTTTTTAGATATCAAAAAATCATTTTCATCATAAACATTTTTGTTAGTTGTTGTAATTCATTCGAAATTCAATTGACACTATATATATAAATCAAATGCATTGACAATTCACTTTATACTGTATTAGCCATTGTTTGGATTGAGTTTGTGAGAGTAATCTCGGGAAAGTGGTTTATTTCGGGACGGAGGGCGGAGGGCGGAGGCGTCGGTGAGGCTGCTGCGTGGGTTTCCCGGATGGAGTAGCGCCGCCATCTTTACGCCAGTGTTACCGGTGGGTGTTCAGTCCAGCGGAGCAACGGTTGCTGTCGCTGATCCGCCGCCAGCCGATAATTCTCCCCCTTTCTTACTGGGACGCCACGAGCAGCCCCCCAAAACCCGAGCACCATGGCGGACAGAGAGAACCTGGTATACCAGGCTAAACTCGCCGAGCAAGCGGAGAGATACGACGGTAAGAGCGCCACACCGTGTACATAATGGTCGTTTGCAGCGGCTCCTCTCTGCCCCCCGCTCGGTGTCCCTGCGCAGGGGGCTCGGAGGCGCAGGTACACCACCACACATGCATTTGTTGAGGGACAAAATGGCGGATGTATTTCTCCAGCCGAATGAATCGGTAAACGTTGAAATTAAATGTTCGCAGCCTTCTTTTTTTTGCTTGGTGGAAAGAAAAAAATGCGTTGTCGCGTGGCCTGGTTAAACGTTAGCTCACGTGCTAAGCTAGTTAACAAATCAGCGTCAGTTAGTTAGCGATAACTCCAGCTATCTATCGCCTAACTAGCCGTTCCTTCAGCCACAGCGACGCCAAACTGCATTCAATAATACAGTGATGTATAAAGATGATATTCTACACCCCGTCGCGCAGTGTGCGCCTGCGCTGAATTCATTGGAATAAGCTGGAGCTTGAGTCGGAGGATATAATGTTATATCCCGAAAATGGTGTCCGTACCACGGGTACGTTAAAGCCAACGCACCGCCCACACCGAGAGAGAGAAAAGACAAACCAGTCACAGCCAATGGTACCACTAACATTTGATACCAACGTTTGGATGCACGCCTAATTTTTAAGGGTGACATTTGCCTTTTCAACACCCGTTTTTAAGGTCCGCATTATGTGTTTTGAAGCTGGAACAAAGGCGTAACAACTGACACGAGAAGTTCTCTTTGTGTCGGTCCGTCTGCGGTTGTAGTTTAACAAGGCCAGTGTTGTCGTGCCGGTGTTAAGGTTTAAGAAGCGACCGTGTTAACTGGCGACTTTGAGCCTAATTTGTTGTCGTAGTTAGACAGGTGTTGAAAATAGGAAGAAAACACGTATCTATACCCCCGTTAATGCCGCATTGTTTAATTGGTATAGTACATATTATTATGTATAGGGTGTGACACCATTAAACCAAGCGGCATTCACGAGGACAGCTATACATGTTCTCTATCCTATTTTTCTCTAACGGCCGTCGTAACCACGACAACGACGGAGGTATTCGGCTGAAAAGTCGCCAGTTAACAGGGTCGCCTTTTAAAGCGTAACACCGGCTAATCGATTCAGAGGTGAAGCGCCTGTGGTGAGCAGGCGAGGCACGGGCAACTTTTCTTTGCCGTCTTTGACGCGTCTTTTTTCGTGCAAAGGCGACGTTAATTGAGCTCGTTGTCACATTTACAACATGGTTGAATTATATGTTCAGTCCATACCAGTCTTAATCCTCCCCGCGGTTCACAGAGGCCTGGTCACTTGGTTTGGTGTGATCTATTTGACTGATTTAATTGATTTTTATTCTGCATAAACAAACATTGCATGTTGCATTACCGTATGATGTGTTGCTGCATGTCACAGGCGGCCTCATCTGGGTGTTGTGAATTTAGAGGAGCGGACACATTACTTTCACACCCTTTTTTTTCTGTAAGCAGAGGAGAGAAGTTGTCTACTCCTTTTTATTTTCTTACTCTTTAGTTGCTTACCAATGCATTCTGTCATGCATTATAATGCAACAGGACACACACATTTGCGTTCTTCCCATCTGCAACAGGACCCCCACCCCCAATTGACACTACACATTACACAACGTCTACATGCATTACATTCACGTACACATGTGTGACTATATCTCTGTATCCCATTTATACTATGAACATTTCTATATTTCATGCAACATTCTAGATATATTTCTCTTAATTTTGTCTACCTGCTTTTATTCTTCATTACATTTTCTGGTGACGTGTTTATGCCGTGCAACTCTTAATCAAATCCCTTGAAGTCGTGAATGGCCGCTAACTGTAGTACATCCTTTTTATTCAACACGACCCCACAAGAGACCGACCACACCTTGTGTTTCATCAATTTACGCCGATAGCGCACATTGAATGTGTACACAAGCCGGCCTCTAGTGGAATACAGGCTCAAAATATATAATCTTAGAAGAAAAACTCATGGCACGACGGCAACGATTCCTTAATATTTTTTTACATAGCAAGTCATTGAATTGATATTGTTCCACTAAAGCCCTCTGGATGCGACTGCATTGTGTCTCAGCGGTGCTTCAGTGTGTCTGACTGTTAAGCACAGATCTGCTCTGGTTTCTACATGCATCTCGTCTGGTTTTAAATGTATTTAAAGACCCATGTGGCTTTGCAATTAGAAACAACAAAAATTAGACTGCGTTTTATGGGTTCGCGTCCGTGAAAAAACAAACAAGCCGCTGGGGGCTATTTTTAGGGAGGTTTCTCTTTCTTGTGTTGAAGTGGTTGAGAGACTGATGCATACTGTTCAGCACCTAATTGATGCCTAGAAACCGAGGACAAATGCATAACATTTCAACACGTAAGCACAGGATGTTTGAATTGTTCTTATTTGACATTTTGAGTGGACATTGGATGCAGTGATGCAGCTGGACAGTTATGTAATCATCAGTAGGTTCATGGCATCCATGATTCTATATTCATTTTTTTATTTGCACCATTGAGTTAAGAGGGTGTCATTTCCCAGACGTGTTGACACCCTTTTCGCGCTTACAGCTTTAACTGTAGCCAAGGCACCCGAGCCCATCAAACGGCCCCAAAAGAATAAAAGAAGAGCAAGGGGTCTGACTGGAGCCTCAAGTTGCATGCACCTCCCTGTTTCTATTCCTAACGAGCAGACGCCTCATCTTACATCCATCACAAGGGACAAATTAAATCTCTAAAATATCACTCCATGTCATCTTAGCTCTTAACAATTGAATACTTGGTTAACAGATACTCATGCGTTAATATGTAATGACTCTGTAGAGCGCATACCTTCGCCGCAGCCTCTTCATGGCCTTGACCTGTGGCCCGATCAATCCCAAAATCGAATCGAATAATAACCAATCATCCCACCAAATTTCATGCGATTCGGTTTAATACTTTTTGAGTTATGCGACTAACACACACGCATACAAATAAATAAATACACAGCGATCAAAGCGTAACCTTTCGCAGAATGCAAAGTTAATGAAGCCCGGAAGAGGACTGCTTTCTATCGCATACATGTCATCGTCAAACCCCCCCCCCCCCCCCCCCCCCCCCCAAAAAAAAAAAACGGTGTCTAAAGAGGGAGCCCCGCGTGTCGGCAAGCGGCCGAGCACAGAGGGGTCGTTGAGTGTGTCCGAGATCGCTCTGGTCCGCAGGGGGAGCGATCAAAGCGGCAGAGTGCTCCTCTTGGCCCGAACCCATCGCGTGTCGGGTTTCTCCAGTATGCTGCGCAGCACCCTGCCGGATGACGCCCCGTCTGTGCAGGCGAGACGCCGTATGAGCGGCGCGCGGCTCTCGCCTCCAGGGCGGCGTCGGAGGCGAGAGCCGCCTGCAGCTCCACGCGAAGATCGCAATATCACGTTGTTAAAACGATTATTTTGCATATCACACTCTGTACTATTAGTAGACTTTTAGAAATCAGCCCACGTGTTTTTACATTTTGATGGCAGCATACAAGTCGCACTATTAAAACACAACCCTGAAGGCTTATCGAGCGCCCCGTGTTGCTGCGTCAGTGTGCAGGGTTCGTACGGTCATGGAAAACCTGGAAAAGTCGAGGCATTTTAAAATGGTCATTTCCAGGCCTGGAAAAAACTTAACTCAAAAAAGTTTTGGGAAAAGTCATCGACGTGTTATATTCACATGTTCATTTACGGCGAGATTGAAATAGTTTGTTTAAAGAAAGACGCTCAAAAACGCACATTTTCTAAATTGTTCATTTCAGTTTGGCCGTGAGCATTTGGTTTAAAGTCATTTAAGAGTCCTGTAAATCCATTGGTCAGAATGTGTGAGACCCCTGCGTGTCGTTTATCTCCCGTCTGCGCCCCTGGAGCTGCTCCTGGAGACGAGGTCTCGGGCCCCCCAGAGCGTCTGTTGGTGAAACCGGGGAAACGGCTTGTTGTCCTAATTAGCAGCTCCTTCAGAGCGGAGAATTAAATTGTTGTTTATCGTAGATTCTCCGCGAACCACATCCTCCCGACTCACCTTGAGAAGGTGAAGAGCGGCGTCGCGTCGTCTCCGCCTCCTGGTCCGTTGTTCTGGCTCCGCTCCCTGAACCCTCTCCAGGGCGCCTCTGGCTGGTGAATCTCCGCATTAGGAGAGTTCTCACCTGGCCGTGTTCCAGCGACTCCATTAGGATAATAGCGAGGACGACGGAAAGCTTTCTGGGCGTCGCTCTGGGGCTCGGCGCTTTGCTTCACGGGTCGTTTTTAAAATGAATGCATCAGAGATGAGCGTCTACACCACGAGGCATTTGCATTACACTTTGTTGTAAAAAAGAATTCCTATACGTTGTGTGTAAATGTGCTCGTACTAACAATAAAGCTGTTGCTATATTTACGCCGAGATGACATCATCACCTTCCGCATTTTCAATGCGGAAGGTGATGTTTTGATCGCCGTGTATTTATTTATTTATTTGTATGCGTGTTACTCTCATAACTCAAAACGTATTAAACCAAATCGCATGACATTTGGTGGGATCATTTGTTATTATCCAGGGACCGTTTGATAAGATTTTGGAATCGATCAGGTCAAAGGTCAAGGTCATGAAAAGATCAACATCTTTTTACCATAGCGCGGTTAATTTTTATCCAATTGGCATGCAACTAATACCAACATGTTCATAATTCAATGCTCAATCTTGTGATATGCGAAGGTATGCGCTCTACCGAGGGCCCGTTCTAGTATTTATGTTATTGTTTTGATGGAGCAACTACAATAAACTCATTGGAAAATAAGCATTTCAAATATTGTTTCCGTGTCATGTTTTGTACAGACATGAATTAAGATTCATTTGTACATCTTTTTGAACCGTTTATTGCATTAGAATCACAGCGACGTCTCTTTACTTGGTGCCGCGGTAGAGCGGCAGGCGGTTGGCCGGGGAGACGAAGTGTAAAATGCTCAGTGACGCGTTGGTGAAAGTCCATTTTTCACACGGTTCAGGTCGTTGCTACTCGTGTGCCGGGGGAGAACTCGAGAAGCCCCCGCCTCACGCCGTTTGTTTCCCCCGTGTCTTCCAGAAATGGTGGAGTCGATGAAGAACGTGGCCAGCATGGACGTGGAGCTGACGGTGGAGGAGAGGAACCTGCTGTCGGTGGCGTACAAGAACGTGATCGGAGCCAGGAGAGCGTCCTGGAGGATAATCAGCAGCCTGGAGCAGAAAGAAGAGAACAAAGGCGGCGAAGATAAACTAAAGATGATCCGGGAATACAGGAAAACGGTCAGGCGCCGATATCATCTGAATGTGTCGATTGTCTTCTCGCAATTGTTCTGAAATGTTCGTCCCTCTCGTTGGTAAAGTCAAACGTGGAGCAGCAGCCGGCTACTTTCTGCCCATTCAGCACTTCATTTTTCACGCGGCTGCAGTCGGTCCTTCCTGACGCCTCCAACGGATCATTTACAATCTTCTGTGACTCTTACTGTAATGAACCGTCCGCTCCGATGAGAAACCAGACAAAGCATCGTTTGTTTGCCTTATTGCCGTCGCGTCTGAGCTTCTACGAGCTCGTAGAGCAAACCTCTCTGGCCGCAGCCTCTGATTTGGATCCGTAGGTCACCGCTCGCCTCGTTTCACGTAGAGACGTGTCGCGAGAGGATCTCATCTCCATGAGGAGGAGGCAGCTGGCCCGCGGTGCCCTTGGCTGCTCTCTCCAAGGTCTCTTCCACATTGAGAGGAAACGTTGAGATCTCAGTGAATTAACGAGCGGCGATCGCCCGTCGACTGTAAATCCATTGTTCCTCCTTTCTGCGGCGGAGCAGCTCCCCGTCACCGACGGCGACCGCTCGGCTCGTTCGGTGGAAAACGGGAACGTACTTTTGTTTTCAGGGTTTGTACGTGTGCGATTTCCCTTCTCCCCCCCCCCCCCCCCCAAGGCTGCAAACCTTTCATTAATCTGTTTGGTATCCATTTTATTAAAGAGCTCAGGGAGGACTCTCTTGAAGACTCATTTCAGTGAAGATGTTATTGAAATGGAGGTTTTGTCCAGTGATTATTTCACATTGGCTCAAGCTTAGTTATAAGGGAAGCTAAGTCATCTTACACATGCTTTGCACATTTAAAAAAACGAGTACTCTTCGGCTCTCGCCCTGTTTTATAAAATGCAAAAGGATCTGAAACGTCATCTACACGTTGATAATGACTATTCGGTTTGACTGTCCGGGATCCCGTTCTCATACAGTCTGTATTTTATTTGCTGTACAAGTGTTTTTTTTCTAAACTGCTCTACTATTTAGAAGCAAAATAAGACAAACGTGGGAGTTGACATCACTTCCCAAATGCATTTGCTGCTAGTTTGTTCTGGGAAAGCTGGAGATATCCAGAGAAATATGTTTTATTTACGAGAACAAGCTTCCGTAAAGTATCGTTAAACATGTCAGATTTACACTGACCCTGGAACTGAGCCACGTTGTCAGCTACTGCCTAAAAGCTGCCTTGTGTTTATCTGCCTCTAACTATTGTTTTGCCTGGCACATTGTGCGTGCATTGTCTGACCATACACACCGTTGACGGATGCGTCTGTGTTTTTTATCTGCAGGTCGAGAAAGAGCTGAAATCGATCTGCAACGACATTCTGGATGTGCTGGACAAGCACCTCATCCTAGCTGCAGTCACGGGAGAATCTAAGGTGTTCTACTACAAAATGTACGTATCAACACGTCTTTTTGGCTTCATTGTGACACTTTTGTAAAGTTTGGTGTGACTAGGTATCCGCCAAAGGAGTGACGCAAACGCGTTCCTGTCGTATTGCCCATCATCAGTCTGTTGGTTCCCACCTCAGTGCAGGTTAGGATGAACACCAGATGCAGAGCGGAACGCGTTTCTCCTTTTATTTAATTAGAAAGGATATTGCTGCACGCTGCTGTCCATAAAAGGAAGTTAACATACTTATTTATCTCACTTCCTTCCAATCCACATCTGAGCTACTTCCTGCTGCGGTGGCAGTGCATAGGATCTGAGTCGCTCCATAACCAAGTAATACAACATTTGTGTTTTGGGAGGAACCTGTCCGTTAGCCGTTATCTGAACCTCACCGTGGCTTTAGTTGGAGATATTCAGTCGGTGTGAGTTGTTTAATTCACTTGTATAGTGTGTGTTTTAGTTTTTTTTCTACATGCACAGATTGTATTGAACCGTGTCAAAAATGTCTTTTTCACATTTTATACTCGCTACCCCACCTTATTTAGTGTAAGCCAGAATCCTGTCCAGTGTAAAAAAGAAAAATTCCATGAAGTGGTCGGTGAAGTTCAGGTGTGATGGCTGAGCAGAAAAAGTTACGCCAGCCATCACTCTTCTTGCTCCCTTGCCTTTAATTCGGCCTTTCAACTTTAGATACATTTAGAGATTCATTGTCCAATTCATCTCTACCACACAACATAAAGCCACAATGTATAGTATGTAAAATAAACGGATAAATCAACACACACTCTTTAACCCCCATTTACTGCTTCCTGTGGGTTAGAAGTTCAACCTCTGAATTCAGCTGTAGGTGCTGCTGTGTGTCTGAAAGCTGTCGGCTACACGGTACAGTTGAAAAAGCTTTAAACAGCTTCCATTAAAATGTAATTCATTTGAATGCATTTGGGTTATATATATATATATATATACTTGAGTATTGTGAAAGTTGCAAACCTAACCTTTAAAATAATTGGAAAACAAACATCTTTTTAATTATGGGGCTCAGGCTTCAATGTAATTATTAAAAAAGGCTTGATGTGCAGCGGTGCGTTCATGTACTTGTCCCCGACTGTGTTGTTCTGTCCAGCAACACTCAGTCTTTTTGTTTATTTGCGGTGTTCCTCTTGCTCAGGAAGGGAGATTACCACAGGTACCTGGCGGAGTTTGCCACGGGCAACGACAGGAAGGAGGCGGCAGAGAACAGTCTGGTCGCCTACAAAGCTGCTAGCGACATCGCCATGATCGAGCTCCCTCCAACGCACCCCATCCGCCTGGGATTGGCCCTTAACTTCTCAGTTTTCTATTACGAAATCCTCAACTCGCCGGACCGCGCTTGCAAGTAAGTGACGAAGTCGTGTTCTTTTGTCAGGGTTCGTACGGTCATGGAAAACCTGGAAAAGTCATGGAATTTTAAAATGGTGATTTCCAGGCCTGGAAAAGTCATGGAAAAAAACTCAAATCATAAAAGTTTTGGAAAAGTCATGGAAATGTTGGTATTCACATGTTCATTTACGCTGAATTTGGAATAGTTGATGGTTTTTTTTTTTTTTTTAAAGAAAGACGCTCAAAAACGCACATTTTCTAAATTGTTCATGTTTATACTGAGATTTCAGTTTGGGCGTGGAAATTTGGTTTAAAGTCATGGAAAAGTCATGGAAAGGTCATGGAAATCCATCGGCCATATCTGTATGAACCCTGTTTGTTTATCTGACATTTCCAAGTATACAGGACTCTTGTGTTTTTAACTTTAAATTGTCAATGGTTTCTTTTGTACTGCATTCTTCCTGCATATCTGAGCAGCCACGGTTGCTCGTTGACAGAGTAGCTCAGTGCATCAGAAAAGGTTCCGTTGTAACTATTGCAGTTTGTGTAAATAAAACTGTCACTTCAACAACTATTCCCCGCCTCCTCCTCTCTCCCGACAGGCTGGCGAAGGAAGCGTTCGACAACGCCATCGCAGAACTGGATACGCTGAGCGAGGAGAGCTACAAGGACTCGACACTTATCATGCAGCTGCTACGGGACAACTTGACACTATGGACCTCGGACGTGCAGGGAGACGGTGAGAGACGCATTCCTGTCCGACTCGCGCCGCCGGCGGCTGGAACGGACCGCGTCGACATTTCTCTGATGCCGAATGGAGATTAGTTGTTCTCGAAAGTTGTTCTCGTCTTCTTTTCCTTTTTTAATTGGCCCCGCCGTAGTCTTTTTGTTTTCAGTTTCGGAGATACTTGTCTCCAAGCCATCTGCTTGATGCTGACCATCAAAAAGCAGCTTTTCTGTCTCTGTGACCGTGAGCCTTATCACAAGCCTCTCTCCTCTCTCCTCCTCCGTTCTTTAACTTCTCCTCTTCTGTAGATTCTGTAGGCCAGCCCTCTTCCCTCCCTCCTCCATTATAGAAGTCTCATTTGTAAGGCATCCCTCCTGCCCGCCTCTGGCCCTGTTCCACCTCAGGCCCTCTCTCCTGTCGCACCACCCTGACGTCCCTCACTAACCTCCTCGCCGTGTGTCCTCTGCTGCCCCGTTTGCCGACGGCTCAAAAGGATTACGGAGACGCAATTATTTAAAACACATTATTTTTCACCCGCTAGCCACTATTTTTTTCCTTTCATTTTCACGAGTGGAAAAAAAACTAGAGAGCTGAAATATGACAGAATTACGCTGTGTTGTTCACCTGGGAAATGAAAATACTCTTTGTAACCCTTGAAAATCACATTCTTGGTCACGTTGATTAGCTATTAGACCCCCCCCCCCCTCATGGAATTTTAAAATGGTCATTTCCAGGTCTGGAAAAGTCATGGAAAAAAACTAAAATCATAAAAGTTTGGGAAAAGTCATGGAAATTAGTTACCACGTGTTCATTTACGCCGATTTTCTTTTTATTTATTTTTTTAAGAAAGCCGCTTAAAATGTAAGCCGGCGTACGCTTTCAATACGCAAGATCTACTAAATTGTTCGTGCTTGGTCATGGAAATTTGGTATAAAGTCATGGAGATCCATTGGTCAACATGTGTAAGAACCCTGTAATGAGCCCCGTCACGGTTTCTATTTGAATCGCTCCGGAGCCTTTTGTTATTCGTGCCTCTTGATTCTTCGTTACGCGGCTGGCCGTGCCGTCTCCATGGTAACCTTTCTAAGCCACCGCTTGTCCAAGTTCGCACGGCATTTCGCTCCCTCGGCACGTCGGACCCGTTCCTGCTGTGAACTCACAACCGGCGGTCACTTCGGTCTGCGTCCAAACGTCGGGATCATTTGTTGCGCCTGTCGACCGATCCACACGCTTCTGGTCGCATCCCGATCGTTTCCGATGAATGATCGTCTCTCAGTGACGTCAGCTGACCAGAATGTCAGTTTAACGCTTTTAAAAAGACCACAAAGCACCGAATAACAACGCGGATCGTTCCTTCGTTGTTTTCCTTGACTCTTTCTAATAAAAGAACTTCAAACGTGTCGAAACACATCGTGTTTATGAGGGAGGACGATATGATCTGCTTGATGTTTGTAAAGGTCGCCCGGGTACTAGTGCCAAGAATATCTACACGGTGGTACCGGTAAATTTAAATGTGTGGCGACTATTGAAAAGGGTGCCTTTTCTTCCAAAGTGGCATTCGATGTACAGATTGTAAAGCCCTCTGAGGCAAATATGTAATTAGTGAAAGTGGGCTATACCTTGAGTGTACGTTTTTGTATTTTACTGATTGATGTCCTGTAAACGGGTCGTGACCACCGGACATTCTCAGTGTTCACAACTCAGACCACACGTTCTGGACACTAATGGAAGTCCATCTATAAGCGTCCTGATCAGTAACATTTGATGGGTCTAGTCAGAGATGAGCTTTTGCTGCTTTTCGTTGTCATGTGATAGTAAAGTGAATATCCTTGAATTTTAGACTGTTGAAAAACTGAATATATTTGCAAAATGTACTCATATTGGGAACTAAAAGTTGCAGTTTAAGATTTGACTCCTCTTTGATCTGCCTCTATCAAGCCCCTGTTTAGTTTCCATGCCTGTGATTCAGCATTTGATCAAAAGTTTGATGAAAATGATTTCTTTGATATAAAAATATATATGAATTATTTATTATATATATAAATAAAACATTTTTTTTAATTGTATATATATATATTTTTTATATATATATATATATATATAAATTATTTATTATATATATAAATAAAACATTTTTCTTTTAATTATATATATATATATATATATATATATATATAAATGAATATATTTGAGTGTACAGAGATGATATTGTTTTATGCTCCTGTCGTTGTCTCAGGTGATGAACCGAACAAAGAAGCACCTGTTCAAGACGTGGAGGCGGAGGAGGAGACCCAGTGAGACTGACCCACAAAAGACAAGTCCTCCCCTCCTCCCTTTTCTTTCTCTCCTCCCAGCTCCTGTCCCTAGCCACAGTTTTGAACTGGGTTTATACTGCAGCCCACACTCTTCCTCCACCTTTCCCTCCATTCTCCCCGTCCGTCAGCCGTTCTCCTCATCTGCATGTCGCGTCCCGATGCTCCGCGGGGCCGCTCGGGTCCCCATCTCCACTTCCCAGGAGTTTGACCTTATTTCTGATGACTCGTTTTGCAAGCCTGTACCCTTTACGGTTCATGTCCTCCTTTTTCTTTTTTTCTTTTTTTTTTGCTTTACTTTGCTGTATCATCTGTTGCCAAGTTTCGCTTGCCTGTATTTCTAACACGCATATGCAAGAGTTTATTTAAAGACAATACTTAGCTGTTAAATTTTTTTTCTTCCCCTGTATTTGTGTGTTTCTAAACAATATATTGTCCATGCAGTCGGTCCGTTTTGAAACATTTCAGTTTGCAAATTGAGGAAATAAATTGGCGATGAAAGATTGAAACGGGACGTGCGGAAGCTTTTTGGAAGAACTAAGTGCCCTCTTTACTTTGCGGTTACCAAACCTGCTCCTTCCACACATCAATATCTTTTTTTATGACAAATAGCAGAATGTCCTCCTTCTCCAAGCATCACTCTGAGTAATGCGCTGCGAGGCTGGAGCACTTCTGCTGATGGCAGATAGTTAGGTAATGGCTTCTTAGCTGTTGTGTGTGTGTGTGTGTGTGTGTGTGTGCGTGTGGGAGGGCAATGCTCAACACTATTGATTGTAATATAATGCAGTTTTTGCATTGGCACCATCTAAAAATAATTAGTTTGGGAAATCTTTACAGTCCTGACTGTTTCCGGGTTCCTCTTCTCTTTCCGACTCCTCGTTTCCGCTCTTCATTCTCTTCGGTTTGTGTAACGGGAATCTGATTTGTACTACTGGATATTCCCAACGGAGCCACAAGTACCATCTGTATTCTTACTGAAACACAGCATGGAATTAACATTAAACTTCAAATTGAAAAATGTAATTAACGTGTGTACGGATTGTTTTTATTTTTTACCACTAGAGGGCAGTGTAGGCCAGCAGAAGCAGAATAAAATCCAGCTTCCTGATTCTGCTATATATATATATATATATATATATATATATATATATATATATAGTTAAGTGCTGTACAAGTTTGTAGTAATAGTGCTTTAATAATGGTGTACTAAATAACTGATGGCTTGAGTTACCAGATACTTTAGAGACGAAGGTTTTAGCATAAACACTACACACTGTTTATAGATAAACTTGAGTGATACCTGGTTTAATGGTATAGTATATTCTAAAACGTGTATGTGTATGTGTGTGTGTGTGTGTGTATATATATATATATATATATATATATATATATATATATATATATATATATATATATATATATATATATATATATATATATATATATATGTATATGTATATAAATATGTAATTAAACAGTATATTACGTAGAAAAATGTCAAAGGAAATCCAGGAAAATGTAAAGTGCAGATGGTCTTATAAGTCATTGTGTACTCTAGTGTCAACAAACATGAACAAAGACTATTACAGTGTTAAAGGTAATCAAAAATTCACAGGATAGTATTTAAAGAAATATCACAAATTTGATAAAGTCTTTCACAGTATACGTGAGAATGTTAACATCACTGTTGTGCTGTGAGCCGCTCATCACAAGACTCCCAACCTCGGATCTTTATATCAAAGAAATATCAAGTTATAGTTTAGTATGTTGAAAAATATGAGAAAAGACATGGTAGAGTACATCATAAAAAGTCATAGTATACTACAATAAAAAAGACTGTCATACAAATGTAATAACAAAGTAATTGTATAGCATGTCATCTTCATACTTACCGTTTAAAGTCTGTCACAGACGAGTTGAAGGGAGGCATACCATAGTTTCTTTCCAATGGCATTACATAAACTTCCATAAGAAACTGTCATTAACTTTTTACTACGATCATTTGAAGACGGTATGAATGAAGTCGTTTCATGGTACCCTGTGGAAAAGAAGATGTTACAGCACAGTGCCATAAAAAACATTAGAAAAGAGTCCAGTAATAAAAAGTCATTGTAAAAAATGTCTTAAAATATCTGGACGTGCCAATGTCTAATATGTCATAAAAATCTTAAATTCTTAAATAATCATAAACACTATTTAAGTATGTCATGTAAAAATGTCACATTTTCACTTAGTTAAACATTTATATTCATTCCTTAAGACTTTGATCCGTTTTTCATTCGCTGTGGAAGAAGACAACATATTATTCTTTTAATAATATGAGTGCTTCTTTAAAGATGAATTTAAAGGAATACTTAATGTGTCCTCAAGATAAGACACCGTAATAATAATTATTAGTTATTTTTTTGTTGAGACTTTGATGAGAAGATAGAATTAACAGTCCAAAGGTTAAAGAGGTCATGTTGGACTCCTTTTTGTCTGGGAGGCGTAACATCCTGGAGGAATAAGTACATCCAAAAAAATTATAAATTGAACTAAAATGTTGAACTAAAGTTTTAAACCACTTTGGGTTTCTTTGAAGTTCTGGCGCCGCAATATAAGTTATTTATGTGGCAAAGAGGTCCCCAAAAACAGGATAACTCATCATCCCAGGACCCTACTATTCATGCAAAGCTTCAGAACAACGCGGCACGACGACATCTCGCCCATTCATAAAATAATGACACCGTACATTTGCAATTTGAATTATTTTTTTACTTAAAAAAAGATCAAAATAAAGATATACAATTGAAACCCCGAAAGAAAAGAAAAAAGACGCCATTATTACACTTTCAGCTCTAAAGACGGATGGCAGGACGACATTAAAAAAAAACAAAAAAAACGGACATGACCTGAAATTCCAGCTGGTTTCTTTTCCTGCAAACCTCCCCATCCTGCCACATCGTGTGCTCGGTAACAGATGAGAATCAAGGAGGGGGAGCGGGACGACGAAGGGGGGGGGGGGGGGGGGGGGGGGACGTTTTAAAAAGCCTTCTCCATCGTGGGCTGGTGTCACTGGAGATGTGGCTTCTTGTATCCTATTGCAGATTGTCCTTCCATAAAGACACAGAGACACAAACACATAGTTCTGCTACAGTGTCCAGCGTCTCTCCCTGGACCACCCACAGTGTTTCACCAGAGGAAGGGCTCTGGAATCCCCCCCCCCCCCCCCCCGGCTCGGGTTGGATGCATCAGACACTTCAAATGACGCATGATAACAGAGAGAAATGGCTTTTTTTCTTTTCTTCTTCTTCTTCTTCTTCTTCTTCTTCTTCTTCAATTTCGCGTCACGGTTCCGATTCGCGTCTTCATCACACACAGAAACGGTCTCAACGATCTCCCCGGACGAGCACTGGACGGTCGACATTTAAAACCAGGACGCGGGACGGTTTCTTTTTAATTTCTCGGTACAAAAAATAGATCAAAGAGAATGAAAAAAATAGTTATATTCTGACTGCGGATACTTGATTTGTAAAGCTCTACTCACGAGCAACTCTCTGGGTCTACGTCTGCACAGTGAGGGGTGTGGTTTAAGGGTTGGGGGTGGAGCTACTTAACATTCATCGTTGAGTATATTAATGAATTTGTATGCAACAGGTATCAGAATATCTGGGCAGTTGATACCCCATTCACATTTAGAGTTTGAATGTTCCTATATAATAAAGTTAAGTATTCAACACGTAACAGGTTTTAACATTGCTCTCCACATGTCTCCTTTCAAGTGGCATCATCTTTTTCATTATTGCGATGAATAAGATCTTTAAAGATGATTTAAAAAAAACAAAAAACCTGTCTGTCCACTACAGTATCTGCTATGTACATCTGTTTAAAAAGCAAGCATGTTACACAGTCGTCCCTATGTACAGCTAACTTCTCCGTTTAGTTTTTCGTGGAATATACATATTTACTCATTTTTCACAGTTTCCTGTTTGCTCGTATATTCAATATCAATAGATTTCATTTTTGTAATTATGAATACAAATCGTGTTCATCGTATCTTCGCAGCTCTCCCAGAGTCACCGGCTGATATCTAGCGAGATTGTTGTTCCCGGGAACGCCGCTCAGGTCTGCGCGGCGCATATTGTTCAGAAAACAATCTTGATTGTGGTTCAGTCCTTTTTTCTGCTTTTTTTTTTATTTCCTTCTCTTTTTTTTTTCTTTTTTTTTTTTGCCAATTCACAGCAAATCCCCCCCGAAAAAATGCACAGTTTTGAATTTTTCAAGTTTACAGTTTTCTGGTCTTCGTCTTTATCATAATATCATGATATTATTCGTTTTTCTTTCTTCTCTGCTCCTCTTCACGCCAGCGGTAAAGTGGTAAAGTGTATTCCTGTGAGCCTTCGATTCAAGCGTACGCTTTCCTGTGTGTGTAGTAAAAAAAAAAAAAAAAAGAAGCAAGATTTTTCTGCCTCTGGTTTTCCACCGATTCCGGAGAGAAATCTTTGAGCCTCAACGAGCCGCGCCCTCCCGCAGCCCGCTGGAGGTGACCCGTCGGGGCGTGGGAATCCTGTTTTCTTCGTGGTGAGTTTCTGGTTGTTTTCGTGGACGGTGTTGATTATTGTTTTTGTTTGTTTTTTTCCTTCTTCTTGTTATCGGAATAAGGCACTTGAGAGGTTTTTGGTTTTCACGGGAGCTCGGATGACACCAGGGCGAGGCCGGAGCCCTGGCGGAGGGGCGGCCCGGTGTGGACGGCCTTGGGACAATCCGGCGTCAGCACCCGTCCGTTCTCCCCGACGCTGCCCGTGATGGACAGACGGGCCTTGTTCCTCATGGCTTCAGTGAACGTCAGCTGGGGGACGGAAATAAAGAAGATATGTTGTGTCGGAGCAGCTGGAAACAACACACGTTTACATTTGCAGATTGGAGTTTTAGGATGTGTTCCTGCCGGTTACGATCAATTAAACCTTATTAAGATGAATGTTTTTTCTGAAAGACACGCGTAGCTATTTCTATTCATCTCTGATCGTAAAACGTCCAAAACAAACATCAACCGATCATCACAGAACAAACTTTACAGATGTTTGCTTGTGTTATTACTCTCTTACTACGCTCTTGTAATCATGCATAGCCCTGCACTCATTCAAATAATTGCTGATATGTGGAAATACTGCATCACTCGAAATAAATCCGATATTAAAGCAGTAAATAATAATCATACCTAAACAAACTGCATGACCAACTCCCGTTTCTTAGTTTACACTCTGACATGTCAACAATGATTATGACATCGGACCCAAACATCTGTCTCCTGGATGAAAATCCTGTGTTTGTCTGATTGGCTGAAATGCATTTACAAAGTTATTGACTTTTAAAATAATAAAATATTTAAATTGGACCAAAGGAAACAATTAGTTATTTAAAATTTAAAATTCAAAAAATTCCCGCCTCTAGATCACTGCAGACGTTCTGGTGACTTTTAGTACAGCCATCCCATAATAATAGAGAATCTGTCTAAACGGGCTCGTTTATTACCGTCTATTCGTTTGACTTCTTTTGTTTCGTTCCCTTTTGGTTTTTAGTGACGTTGCTCCGTTTACAATTACTATAATTACAATTACCAATGTGATAACCTCAGGCGGCCACAGCTATGGAAATTAAACCAGAATTTTTTCTGTTATTTAAAAAAACAAATGTTACTTGGAGCCATTTGGTTGTTTTGGGGTTATTAGCCTAAAACCGGGAAATAACAGTTAGCATTTGTGCACGTCCGCTACGCTCTTCATGAAGTCAACGGGCGTCTATCTCAAACATTGAATACGTCACTAATTATCACACTCATAAATCTTGTGTCTTAGAAAAAATTGCAAACGTCATCACGCCGGACAACTGGGCGTCCCTAAGCGTCGTGATGTCGTCCGTGTTAGCTTTCTACGCTTCAAATGATTGATTTTTTGTTTGTTTGTTCACCTTGCTGAACAAAATGTGCAAGTATCATGAACATTGGTTGGCCGCAGATCTTATTTTCTGTAATAATCCATAATCCAACGGAAAGAGATCCCATTAGAGGGAACCAGCGCAATGCCAACTTGTTCCAGTAAGAGAGGAACAAGGCTGGAAAAGTGCATTAATGCTCGGAAAACGTCTTCCATTCGCAATTACTCAACAAAAAAAAAGTTAAATGGCCTGATCGATATTCCATATTGTACCTCGCTAAACTTCCCGATGTGTGACATTTATATTTTAACCATTATCCACGGCAGTTTAACACCACTGAAAATTACCTCCATAAAAAAACTACACTCCAAACTCCAATATGCTTCAGCAAAACCCGTAAAACAATAGATATGACACAACGCGGTACAGTCAAATATAATAGAACAGAAACACCGCTACAGAATGAAGCCAGCCCCAAAACTACGAGTAGATCCATCAGCGACAGAGTTATCACACGGTGAGTGATGGTTGCAGGCAGAGGGACAGGGAAGCTGACTCAGCAAAAGTCAAGCTAATGAAGAGTTTGAGCTGGAGTGCTGATGGGGGACACATAACCACGCCGGACAGATATACACGGGGCGCCGAAGGATTCCTGAAAGTCTCACGCTCCGGGACCCGGGGGAAATATCCAAAGGAAGCGGCTCCGCATCAATAAAGTCCGCTCGGCTCGAGGGACGCTTCTCTTACGTCGACTTTGGTCCGGCGATGTACGGCGTGTGTGTGTGTACGGCGTGTGTGTGTGTGTGTGTACGGCGTGTGTGTGTACGCGGCGGTGTTATTGAGCGCTTCCCGTGGGCTCGGGGTCGGTTTCTCATTAAATCTGCTCCGTGGCTGTACATCGATGGCCTGTATTGTATCTGACCGACCGGAGACGGTATTATCCCCCCGGCTGCAGCATGTACTACCCAGGTTCACGTGTGTGTGTACATGTGTGTGTGTGTGTGTGTGTGTGTTGATGGCATAAGGCCGAAAAAGAACCATTGATGGTCAGAAATAATGTACTTGAGGTTCACCACTGCAGCCCACTGCTCCTTAATAACTAAGGATGGGTTAAATGCAGAGAATACATTTCAAATATGTATATAACTATATGTAATATGACAATAAAAGTATATTATTATATTATTATTAGACACTAGATGGACGGATGTGTTTGATGGAATGTCCTCACAGGTGTAGACGTGTGTGTACAGGTGAGACACCGGTCCTCATTTAACACGCCGTTGCTACCTGTCACTGGGCTATGAGGGCGTCCGCGTCTCCATGGCAACACTAAAAGAACATTTGGTTAAATTGAAATTCTGTGCTTTGACTCATAATAAGTGTATTTATGTATTCTGAGACTCTTCCTGTCCCTTAAATGTCAATTCATTGACGAATCTTTTCAGTCATTTGCATTCTGACGTTACGGTTTTCTAATCAAATTGCCGATTTTTTTTTTGACAAGGGTGATCAATCACGGGATCTTTTGTATATTTTCAACGTGATTGAATTCTTACGAATACCACGCTTGATTATCATCCTCCCAGCGAGTTAAGAATGAGTAATACGTTTGTGTTGTTATTCAGCCAGGAGAACACCGGTTTGATAAACGAGGGCCGCCGTCTGACGCCGCACACGCCGCCGCCGCGTCTCGACGACGATGACTCATCGCTTCTCGTCACATTGAGAAGAAAAAAAGCTCGAAAAAAAAAATAAAATAACGCAGACCAGGACGTCACATGACCACATAGTGAGCAGTGAAGACAGAGAAGTGGGAAGCATGTTGTTGTTTTTTGCCACTGGTCACGACATCACGTAGCATGGCGAAGCTAGCACGGGGGGGTAAGAGAGGTTTCACTTACAGTCTCTGCGGAGGAAGCTAGTGAGGGAGGGGGGGTCGATGTGCAGGGGGGGGGGGGGGGGGGGGGGGGGCAAAGGCTCGGGCAGACCTCCTATGGAAACCCCCTAACTACATCTTAGCTTCCCCATTGCTGCCATAACCACTGAAAACCCGGCTAAACTCGGCTAAGGCGGCGTGGACGCCGGGGTTGAGGCTCTGGCTAGCCTCGGGGCCGCGGTGAGGATGGTGGTAATGGGGGTGTTGGGACTGGGATTGGGCCTCCACCTTCATTCTCTTGGCCTCGTTGCGCGACTTGTAGCAGAATTCGATGAGGGCCACCAGCATGGCCAGGCCTAGGCCCCCAACGAGGATGTAGAAGACCCCCGCCACGTTGCTCAGACTGAGGGCCTGGGACGACTTGTCCTGCAGCCGGCGGCGGGGAGAGGGAGCAGAGCACAAGTCAGGGCACGCCTCAGCAGGAGCAGCAACACACACACACACTCAACAGGGATATTTAAGACAATGTGGAACAATTAGACATCAAACTTCACATTGTGCACACACACACTCACACACAACATATATCACTACTCTTCCTCTATTTTCTATATCTGCTGCTGTATGCAGACACACTCGCAAAATGATCCACGATCATCCTACCTTCTATATTTTTGGAAAACTTTCTACGTAAACCATGTTGACTCAACATTTAAGAATCAGTTTGAACAAAGTTAAACAAATGAAACATGTTTTCTCACTTTAATTTGAGAATTTGAGTTTGATTTTTTAAATGTTTCCTCTACCACTGATAAATTAATCAGTAACTTATCTCACAAAAAACAATATCACAATGGACTTTGTGTAATCCATGGTTCATCACGACGGTTAAAGAACATTTTGTGAACCTTTCCTCTTTCTATGTGTCGGCCTTTATGCGTCTAGGACACAGGTGTCAAACACAAGGCCCGGGGACCGAATCCGGCCCGCCACGTCATTTTATGTGGCCCCTGACGGCTTGAAAAACATGTGATCACCTTTTCTTAAAAAAAAAAAAAAAAGAAAACTTTTATTTTGAAGGTTTCAAATTAAATGGGTTCAGGTTATAATATTAGATACATGTTCTTATGTACAATATTTCTACACTCAAATAAAATATAATCAGTTATTTAACTATATGTTCAGGAGTAGTTTATCCAGTTTCGGTTACACCGGCCCTTTAAGAGGCGGCCGTGATGCTGAAGCGGCCCACGGTGAAAATGAGTTTGCCTCTCCTGGTCCAGGATGAATCCTATGAAAGAGTTACAATCGGAGCCTTAAAAAAAATGTTCTACCAGGAACCAAAATGGGTTCTTCCATGGGAACCTAGCGCTGCTATTGGTCTCTATGCATTATCTAAAGAAACAATGACATTGTTCCCGGACAGAGATGCTGCTATATGGATATTTAAAAACCTAATTAGAGTTATCTGCATGGCTATATTTAACTAGAGGGGAAAAAAAAGAGAGTAAATCCATTTTTATAAATTGGATGAACTCTTTAATTTCCCTCCGTCTTTCCCCCGCCTGCCTTTGTCTGTCAGCTGTGACATTCACCTCTGAAAGCCCGTTATTCAAATGTATGCAGCTGAGCTCTGACTCCTGCTCCCTCCTGCCATTTATCACTCTGATAAATCACTAGCGTCGACGTATTACCTCGACACAAAAAAAAAGACTGCCTGTCATGCATCGTCTCATTAGCTGGCGATGGCGCGCGTGTGTGTGTGTGTGTGTGTGTGTGTGTGTGTGTGTGTGTGTGTCCTGCACTTGCAGATCTGATTCCGATAACACGACTGATGCGAACAGGTGCATGCTGGTCTAATTCTAGCGTGGCGGCTCTCTGCACGCTCCGGTGCGCCGACGAGAAATAAAAAAGTGTGCCTCGTTCGTGTGCTACCACGGCTGAGGCCTCTGGTGTGACACACAGTTACATGTGAACGTCCCTCATCCTGCAGTTGCAAAAAAAAACTAAATATATATATATATATATATATATATGTGAAAAGAAAAGAAAAGAAAGAAGAAGCAACCTGTTAGCGCTGCACCAGGCCTTGTTTCTGTCATGCCGGATCCCTCGGGCGACGCTTTAAGTCTCTACCTGCCATGTCTGTCACTTGCTCTTCCTCAGGGTTATGTCTGTGTGTGTGTGTGTGTGTGTGTCTGTGTGTGTGTGTGTGTGTGTGTGTGTGTCATATCAGCCAGCCCTGCTGTAATAGCAGAGCAGTACTGCCAGCGTTATAATAAAAAAGAAGGTGTGCATAGAGACAAAGAGAGGAGGGGAGGCTCCCGGGCTGCTGGAGACTGACCTTACTTCCCGAGTCCTTGGGTCCACACTCCCCTTTATCGTACCACCATTTGTTTTTCAGTTTGTCTAAGACTCCTGCTTCACTCAGTTTCAATACGGCAAGGTTTACAGGCGTTCTTCAAATCACAGGGAGGGGGGGCGGGGTAGGGGGGGGGGGGGGGAAATAACATAAATAACATCATAGGACATGTTATTTTATGTTATTCAATCAGAAGAAGCCCAAAAACAAGAGCAGCTCAGTACTCTTCACAAAGCGACGGAGCCGGGAAAGACCCCCCCCCCCCCCCCCCTCCTGAAACACCGTTACTCGCTGGTTGAGACATGGTGCGTTTTGCAGGGGGTGGGGGCAGAGCTAACAGACATATATGTGGGGGGGGGGCCCCCCCGGCTGCATCGCTTTTTTTTTACTGGAACAGGCACATACTGCCGGGACTTTTTTCTTACAACAATCACAGAGGCCGGTACTGTCCACACCCAAAACACGGTCAGAACGAGCGTTTAAACACCCAACGCCATGTTCCAAGACACTTACTGGAATGTTTCTTCCCTTTTTTCCTTGTAAAAAAGTTTTTTGGGGGAGATTTTCCTGATCCAATGTGAGGTCAAAGGTCAGGAAAGTCGTATGTGTACAGATTGTAAAACCCTCTGAGCCAAATTAGTAATTTGTGATATTGGGCTATACAAAACAAACTGAATTGCATTACTTTAAAACAGTAGTTTTCCTTCCCCATTCTACCTAACACAGTACTCGTTGCCGCCCTGTGGGGGTCGACCCGGCAGATGCCCCTGTTGCCAACAACACACATTTCCTCTGTACAGCGCATCACGGTCACAGGGGCACAGCGGCATCGCGGCTAACCTTCTCGCCACCGCCTCCGCTGCCACACTCTCCTTTGTCGTACCACCACTTGTTTTTCAATTTGTCCAACAGGCCTTGCTCATTGAGTTTTAACACGGCCAGGTTAACTGCACTTCTTGAAAACGATAAAACATATTTGGTGAGAGGAGGGGGGGGATGAGTATGCTGTCCAATTTGGGAGGGGTGGGGGGGAGGGGTGGGGGGGAGGGAGGAGGGAGGGAGGTGGAGTAGCAGTAAGAGAGGAACAAGGGTGGAAAAAGTGCATTAATGCTCTAGACGGTTACATTTCCAGGACCCAAACACACGCTGAACGCAAATCTCTCCCCATGTAATGTTCTGTCTCAGGTGAAGAAATGTGATGTGTTCATCTTATTTAAGTTCACAAGCGTATTCTTTTTCTTCTTCATTAATCTGTCTTGATTTAATTCAGTTTATTCAAGCAACTCTCTGAGGGTGTCTTGTGAGTGTTTGCTTACGCCAGCTAAATAGAGCTGATTAAATCTGCTATAGCGACAGAGGATGAAAACAATATGAAAGACATGGAAAAGGAACATACCTCCGATTATCAACAATGAGAAATATGACTTTCCAAGTATTTTATTTAGTTTGACTTATTTGACCTCCACAGGTGAAATGGCTCTTAGAAATATCTGGTAATGTAATATTCCGGACTTAACTATCTCTTAACTATATCTTAAAAACACTTGGAAAACGTTCCCAAATATATCCACCAGAGCAGAGAACTGCATTCATAATAATTATAGTTATGTTATTTATGTTATGGTATATCTGTGACGAGGGTCTACTTTGGGATCTACTGGTTATAGGAAGCAAATATCCAGAATTAATTTTTTAGGCACATATGCAGCTGTCATTTTTTTATTTAATTTATATTCCAACATGGATAAAAGCATTACAAAATAATATTAATTCAGCGCAAGAAAATGGTCTAATTTAAAATTATAATGTTGGCGATCGGCGTCGTCAGTCACAAAATATCTGCACCAGTCAGAGAACTGATGGCCAGACGCCTCCAGACAACGCGCACCTGTTCTACACACACACACACACACACACACACACAGGTATCGGTGTGTGTGCGTCAGCCGAGTCAAAGCTCAGCGCATTTAGGAGCATTAAGCTACTCTGGAAAATCAGGATTGACTTGCATTAAATGCCAAAGAAAAGCTTTTCAAAATAAGTGTGCATTTTAATTTCATGGCTGACTGTTGATAGTGGAGAGAGAGAGAGAGAGAGAGAGAGAGAGAGAGAGAGAGCTTTGCATCAGAGTGTGTTTTGATCCTTTGAATTCATTTGCATCATTATGAAAAACAAAAAACAAACAGTCACAAATGGATCAGAAACACAGAAGCGAACACGGCTGACATTCGGATATTTTTAGCTGACGCCGTGTGAAAGAACAGCGCTGGGCAACGAGTCGGCTGCTTTTTGAAGCACGTCGCTTCTCTGCGCCGAATAAAAAACCAAACGTGCGTCTCGGTCTGGCTCTTGGTTTTAAGGAGACGTGATCGATCACGGCGAAGCTCCCCGAGATCTATCCACGCAGCGGAGAGCCCGATAAACAAAAGAGCCCTCGCCGGTGTGTTCTGACACGTTATCGTCGCTCCACGGGAATGAAGTGAAGGATCACGGAGCTGGATTACTCACACACACACACACACACACACACACACACACACACACACACACACACACCAGGGTTCGTACACATGTTGACCAAAGGAATTCTATGACTTTTCCATGACTTTTCCATGACTTTTAACTCAATTTCCATGACCAAACTGAAATCCTGTGTACATGAAATTCAAACAATGAGAATTACAAAGCATACAATATACATTAAATGAAACAAATGAATGAGAGACAATAGCTTGATTAAAAGAATAAACATTACTATACATGTAAACACTTATATAAATGTTTATTCTTTTAAATCAAACTATTATCCTTTATGTGCAAATCCCTCTGTTTGAATTTGGCGTACGCCGGCTTATAATTTGAGAGTCTTCCTTTCAAAAACATCTGAATTATTTTAAATTTGACGTAAATGAACGTGTGGATATAACACATTTCCATGACTTTTCCAAAACTTTTGTGATTTAAGTATGACTTTTCCAGGCTTGGAAATAAACATTTTAAAATGCCATGACTTTTCCAGGTTTTCAATGACCGTACGAACCCTGACACACACACTTTTGCCTTTACTATATTCATCCATTCCCCTTCGGGGAGACCTTGATCAATGAGTGGTCAGATTGAAAGTGCCCCTCCCCCCACAGTGATGCCACTGTGTTCTCTGGCCGGCCTGTAGACAAATACCCAGGGCTGATCTTTCACACGGCTCCCACCACACCACTTCAGTCACTTCGTGGAAAAGTAACCAAAGGAGGAAAACAGTAGTATAAATAGCAGAATACTCTTTACTCATTACATGTGTAGAAAAAAAAAGCAGATCTAAAAAAAAAAAAAAAAAGTTAATCTGAGGAGTTTCCTCCAGCCTGGAGCATGCCATTCCAACATCAGACACAAGCACAACGAGTTACCTGGTGTGGAGGGCTGTGGAGAAAAAAGAGGTGATGACACACCCGCCCCGCGTGATCGCCAAGCCTCCACCCACATGCGACAAGAAGCCACGACTTCGGCCCACACAGAACACATGGAGAAAGAAAAAGCCCCGCCCCCCCCACACACCCCACACCCCACACCCCACACCCCGCACAGATAAAGATACAAGAGGCGGCACACCAGGGAAGGTGGAATACCATAACAACACGTCGGACATATTGTTACACTACTCCACCCACCTTAACTGTGAACCCTTGGGTGTAGCTACTCCGTAGCCCTTGGAGTCCAGGTTGCCGCCCACTTTCATGGTGTCGCACGGCTTGCGCTGCTCCGTGTACTCGTTCATGGTGGACTCCAGCAGGAAGGCGTATTTCCCTTTGGACTTGCGGACGCGCGCCACGCCTTCGCCCGTGGTCTTGGTGAAGACCGTGGGCTCGGCCGACTTCATGTAGCCCCACATCTTCTCGTAGACGGCGATCTTTGACCGCTGTGGGGTGGTTGTTTTTTTTAAGGAGGGGGGGGGGGGGTTGGAGGTTTAGAGGTAGATGTGGTGGTGAGAGGTGGAGGGGAAGATGGAGACAGAAACAGAGCATCCACAACACCAGAAGACAACAAAAAAGCGTTGACAGAATTGAAGAAATGCATGCGGTCGTCTGTGTGTGAACTACTTCCATAACTAACCACGGCAAGAACAAGAAATAATCTAAAAATCTACATGTTGGGTACTTTGACCACCATTGGGATTTAGCCAGTTTGAGTTTTATTTCCAGATGTTTATGAGCGATCCGTCTGATATATTGAAAGTGTGTGTGTGTGTGTGTGTGTAGATGTATATGGGTTTGTGAATGTGTATGTATGTGTATGTATATGTGTATATATATATATATATATATATATATATATATATATATATATATATATATATATATATATATATATATATATATATATATATGTGCATGTGTATGTGTATATGCAGTATGTTTGTGTGTATATATATATATATATATATATATATATATATATGTGTGTATGTGTATATATGTTTGTGTGTATATATATATGTGCATGTGTTATGTGTATATATGTTTGTGTGTATATATATATATATGTGTATATATTTATATGGGTATATGTATATGATTCTCTGAATTAAGTTTTCTGGTGAAATCATAGGTTAGGGCACTTATAAGCTTGATAGTTCAGTCTCGACCCTTTCGGTTAGCCGCTTTCTTCTTTTGTTGTAAAAATCTTGATTTTTATATATTATCAAACTAAACTAATCTAAATTAAACTAAACTAAAGTCAACGCTGACTGTCAGGACGATCCCCGCGGCCTCGTCTTCAGTGTCGGAGCCCGAAGCTGCTGCACAGCGGTAGACGGATCTCTTCTTTGTGTCTAATGGAGAAAACCTCTTTGAGACGGGTCCAGTGTGGAAGGAGAAGCCTGCAGAACGCGGAGCGGGAACGTGCTCTGGAAAGCTATCTTTGCAGCTCGACCTCCTTATGGAAGGAGAGCCGGCAGAGAAATATAATATGTTTTCCTCACACGCTGCTTTCTGCTTGTTATCGTGTCACGTGACTTTGTCGGGTTGGAGCACTGACGCGTCGTCTCAAAGATTTTCAACGCCATGGCCGATGTGGAACAATGTGGATGGCAGATTATACAAACGAGACGCACAAAAACTAACCGGATGAAGCGGGAAGGTAAAGAAATACAGCGTAGAATCCCGATAAGCAGCGTTCCCCCTCTAGACTGGACCGGTTTGTCCCCATCAGTCACTTAACCCTCCTGCTACCTTCACAGTTACTCACATCTTTGACCCTTTTTGACCACAGCAAAACCTCCAGAAAATGATTAGAATTAATATTGTTTCCCAAGTTTAAGTGTCAGGTACTTCATGTTTGTTTGTTGACTACCTAAATATCCTTTTAAATAAATGAAAAAGTTATATGTTTTACACCTGGGGTCAAACTTATACATTTCTAAGTTGTGTTCAGGACATTGAAAACATATCATTTTTTTAGTTTTCCCAGTTGTCCCCAATAATTTAGGAAAAGTCATGAAATATGAAGCAAAAAACTTTATGCCAATAATTTTCCTAGAGACGTTAAACATTGAATTGGGTCAAATTGACCCCAAAGGTAACAGGAGGGTTAAATAAAAAAATGCCCCAATTACCCCTTAATGTTGGACTTTGTAACTTTATCACATATGTATATAAATATATTCTCTCAGTTTCTATTATATATAATGTGTATATTACACGTACTGTACATATATTACATTCATTACATTATGTTCCTTTTATTGCTCCCAATATAGTGCAGGAGTGAACCTATTCATCTTATATTGTCTCAGGTATTGTAATGCAAATATTGTATATAACTATATATTTAATGTTTCCTCTCTTAAACCTTTTTCTATGTTTCCAACTATTTCATTACAACAGGGCTGTATCTGTTCTCTCATCTCTAAATCCGTCTCTGAGAAGTTCCCCTCAGGGTTCAATAAAGTTTTTATCTGATCTCATCTTCTTACATCCAGCAGCAACTCCTCACAGCGGTACAGAAATCTATCACTTCCTTCTCGGAAAAAAAAACTTTTACCGCCGAAGCTCGTCAAGTTATTACGTTTCCTCCTCGAACGAAACGAAATAGGACGACGTCGTTGTAATTTCTAGGACACCGCGTTGCCACGGAGACCTGCTAAGCTCCTGTGAAAGAGGGCTCACTCAGCCGTCTCCGAGTCCTGAATAGGTTGGTCCTACCTGTCGGCCCGAGAGGAGATGATTAACTCCCGTAACCCCGACTCACCCTGAAGAACTCTTTGGTGGAGCCGGAGTCCAAAGTGCCGTACGCGATGTCCGTCTGCTTGGCCAGGTCCTCGGCGCTCTCGATGGGAGAAACCATCCGCTCCACCGTGAGGAAGGCCGCCAGGTTAGCCGTGTAGGACGAGATGATGATGAGGGTGAAGAACCACCACACGCCCCCCACGATACGCCCCGACAACGATCTTGGAGAAGAGGGAGGAGGAGGAGGAGGGGGAGGAGGAGGAGGGGGGGGAGGGGGAGGAGGAGGAGGAGGGAGGTGGAGGAGGAGAGAGGAAGGATATTGTTGGAGGGGGGGAGGAGGAGGAGGAGGAGAGGAGGGAGGAGGGAGGTGGAGGAGGGAGAGGAGGAGAGGAAGGATATTGTTGGAGGGAGGTGGAGGAGTAGGAGGAGGAGGTGGAGGAGGAGGAGGAGGAGAGGTGGAGGAGGAGGAGGAGAGAGGAGGAGGAGGAGGGAGGTGGAGGAGGAGAGAGGAAGGATATTGTTGGAGGGGGGAGGAGGAGGAGGAGGAGGAGGGAGGTGGAGGAGGAGGAGGAGAGGGAGGAGGGGAGGAGGAGGAGGGAGGAGGAGGAGGTGGAGGAGGAGAGAGGAGGATATTGGGAGGAGGAGGAGGAGGAGGAGGAGGAGGAGGAGGAGGAGAGGAGGAGGAGGAAGGAGATTGTTGGAGGGAGGAGGAGGAGGTGGAGGAGGAGGGAGGTGGAGGAGGAGAGAGGAAGGATATTGTTGGAGGGGGTAGGAGGAGGAGGAGGAGGAGGAGGAGGAGGAGAGGTGGAGGAGGAGAGAGGAAGGATATTGTTGGAGGGGGGAGGAGGAGGAGGAGGAGGAGGAGGAGGAGGAGGAGGAGAGGAGGAGTGAGGTGGAGGAGGAGAGGAGGAGGAGGGAGGTGGAGGAGGAGAGACAAAGGATATTGTGGGGGAAGGGGGGATGCAAACAAAAAGGAGGGAATTGCCAGAAAGAAGAGCCAGGAAACGGAGTATTGGAGTGGTAAAAGAAGGGTGAGGAGGAAGAGGAGGAAGAGGAGGAAGAGGGATCAGTGGGGTGAGGAAGACAGAAAACAACCAGTCAGTGTTGTAAAACACGCTGAAAGAGTAGCAGTCTAAGGACACCAACAGTGGCGGCGCGCCTCCACACGGTGGCGCTCTGACACCACCTAAAGGCTCCACGGCTGTGCCCCCCCCCCCCCGCCCCATCCTCAGAGTCATTAGTGCAGATTGCCTCATAAAAAAAATCCTCCACGCTTGCATTGACCAGCATTGATACAGAAGAAGATTGGCTCCACCCCCCCCCCCCCCCCTCCCCTCCCCTCTCTATCGTGTTCACCGGTGTGATGAAGAGGAGCGGCGGGTCCCCGGCTGCTCTTTCCTCGTCCGTTCGCTCGGGGGAGACAGATCGCCCCACGAAGGTCGTGAGGAGAATCTCAAACCGTAAATGCTGCATTGAGGAGAACAAACAAGATCTCCCCTCGGCGAGAATCAAACGGCAGAGGAAACGAAACCCCGAGGCCTCGCCGCCCGAGAGAGAGAGAGAGAGAGAGAGAGAGAGAGAGAGAGAGAGAGAGGGGAGAGGGGGATCAGTGTTTTCTCGGCATGGCTGTTCCACTGTGTCTCACTGTAATCTGGCCGTATTCCATCGTTCCCCTGAAACACGAGAGTTCTCCCCGTCCTGTAATCTCTGTGCACCGTTTACACAAAGGGAGGCAGCGGCAGCATCCGTTTATCAATGAATCCCACATACCCCCCCCCTCCCCCCCCCCCTCAAAAAAACACGACACAGCCTAAAGAACCTTGGTTCTGCTATTTTTATTTTCCTAAACTATTGAGGGTACCGTAATTAAACAAATAAGAGGGTTCTGCCCATAAAGACTCTCGCAGAACGTCCCTCCGACCGCAGAGTCTGCTTCGTCGGTCTGTGGTGACGAAAGCGCCCGTAACGGCCAAGGCCACTTCCACTTCCACATCCACTTCCACTTCCACTTCCACTTCCGCCGTGCCGCGGCCGAGCGCTCACAGGACGCTTCGCCCGTGAAATAGGCCGACTTAACGCATCAGCTCTGGATTTGAATACAAATGACTCCCCTCGCTCTCTTTTTCTGCCCACGCTCCTTTCTTCTTCTCCTCGAGACCGATGGAGTGTTTTTGTGGCTTTTTCCCCCCCCACGCAGAGACAATTAGAACGATGGAATAACGAGTGAAGGGGGGGGGGGGGGGGGATAAGACGCGTGGATGAGCTCTCTATCGGCTCGCTGCTTTATTTCCTTCTCCTACCTATCCACTCATTCTCTGGATGGAGAGAACAACATGTACAGGTCCGTCTAACAGAGGGGATGGGGGGGAGTTTAAGTCATCTTCAAAGCCACGTGTTTTTTTTCCTCTCTTTCTCTATTCACCTTGAATTAATGATGGAAAAAGCAAACGGACGCCACGTCATTTCCCATTAGCTAAACCCGTTAATCCGTGAGCTGGAGCCCGTCCCAGGTGGACACCTCGGAGAGGTCGCCGATCCATCACCGGTGTCACATCCCGTCGTTTATGTTACGTTTCAAGTTTTAGTCCTGTTTTCCACGTCCGCTTTTATTTTGTAGTAACTGTCCTCTTTTGTTTCAGAGACTTTATTTCCTTCCCCGGTGTTTCCTCGTTAGTGTGATGGTCTGCTCCACCCCTGATGGTGTCCACCTGTTCCCCATGTCCTCATGTATTTAGGTCTGTCTGCCTGTGTCTCGTGTCACATCGTCTTGTCTCTTGTCTGGTCCGAATCGTTCTTGTTAGTCTAGTCTTTCGTCCCTGGTTGGTTTTTCCAACGTAGTTGAGATTTTGTTTTTGTACTTTGTTCATGCTTTTGCCAGCATAGCTGTGATTTTCTGTTTACGATAAAAACCTTTTTTGCTCTAAACCTTGAGTCGTGCTTTTGGGTCCTGCCTTCTGATTCGTGACAACCGGGTGGACACGTACGCAACTCTTCACATCCACAGGCGATCTAGAGTCGCCGATCCACCTGACTGACCCGTCGTCAGGGCGGTCGCTACGAGCAGTTATGTGCATGTAGCCCTGCAACGGGGGAGTGGTGTGTGTGTGTGTGTGTGTGTGTGTGTGTGTGTGTGTGTGTGGATTTGTTATATTTATTATATTGGTTATATTAGTTGTGATTGTTGTATTATAGAGGTTCTTAGAGAGAGAGAGTGAGTTATATACATTTTGTGGGTTTTTGTTGTATGGGGATTGGTGTTTTGTTTTGTTTTGTTTTGTTAATAAATATGCTGTGGCGTGCATTATGAAACAGTTGGCTGCACCGTCCCTCTGTTAACACACAACCCAGGACCCCGCCCATAGTATATTTGTCATAGTTACATGGGCCGGGGGTTACATGCAAAAAAGAAAAAGATGAAATTAAATCGTGATCCACTGCAGTTGTCGGTGGTGAAAACCGTGGAGGAGAACCCGAGTGCAATGATGTACGAGTTGGGTTTTCCCACGAGGAGGGAAGAAGAACATCCAGGTGGGGAAAGAATTAGAAGAAATAAAGTGGAAACAGGAAGCCTCGGGGTACAAAGAATACCAAATGTCGAAGAAAAGAAAGAATAATTTCAGCAATTATATAGCAATTAGTCAGCACTTTCCCCCCGACTGGTTAACTCGCCAACAGGTAGAGTTCATTAGTATTCGACGAGAGCTCTGAAGAGGACGGCGTGGTCCAGGAGTTGGACAGGTGGGATTTCTCTCTCCTGCACTGCTATAGGTCATTCATTGTAGCTCACTGAAAACATGACATCACATTCAGCTTTTATCCAAAAGATAAATCTGATCCTCTGATTGAAAGAAGGACCTGCTAACCATGACATGTCCAATCCCACAGAACTGTATTCCAAATCTCACAGTTCAAACATATAATAATAATAATAATAATTATTATTATTATTATTATTATTAATAATAATAATAATAATAATAATATATACGATTTATATAGCGCTTTTCAAGGTACTTAAAGATGCTTTACAACACATTCAAACAATTCCTAAAAGCTATGCATTATAAATTACGATAAAACAATCAATAAATGCAAATATATAAAAATACACCAAACATAGGGTGACCAGACGTCCTCTTTTTGAGACATAAAAAATGCGTCCGGGATTTTGCTTCGTCGGATATTTGTGTTTCTCTGGGTCTTTTACAAACTAGTTATTACACCCTTATAAGTTTTGGAAATGGTATCTCCCTTACGTTCCAGCTTATTGCTCGAGCGCTGACGGTATAGAGGACAGTCATTGGTCGACCGATCTCAGGGTTGCCAGATACACCATAATTATCCTCCAAATACGACCATTTTGAGCCTTTGGTACGATACTTCACCATTTCAAATCTGGCAATATGACATCTTTTTTATTTGTTATCATTATTGCTTCAATATATGGACAAGACACATTAAAGAAGCGCTGGACTAAATGCCACAAAGAAGATTTGTTGAACATTTGCACTTTGCAGTTTTGTTAAAGTTCAATAAATAGATGTTCATATAGTCATTTGTGTCATTTTTGTCCTTTCATTTGTGACATTTGTGTGCATTCACACGGTCACGGAGCGGCATGCTACACACTACGCAGCAGCTTGCTCAGTGCCCACAGGACTTTCACCCCGGAGACCGCTGTTCATGTCCCGTTTGAGACTAAAGGTCAGCGTTGAAGTGTTTCATCAAGTCAGTTGTTGGTCATGTGACTCGATCCCCCCCTAACCAAGTAATCGTGTTGCCTAAACCTAAACTTCCTGTGAAGAAGGGGAGCTCACTCGGAGGAGACGTTCCACACTTCACTTATTTCCTTTGATGTGAAATAAAAAGCAGCCGGGGGAGAGGATTTGGTGCAGTGTGTGTGTTTAGGTTTTTCAAAGGATTTAAGGAACATTTGTGGGACACAGGGAAAGAAATTGGCGGCAGATAAGAAATCAGAGGAATATGAAGTGATGGACGGGGAGAGCTCTGACCTTGAGCAGGGCCTAAATAAATGAGGAGGTGCTCGTGGGCTCCCGGGGGGGGTCACCTGGGGCGGGACCGCACCGCTTGACTTATTCATACAAGACAAACTGTCACACCAGATCCCTCTCTCGGTTTGCTACACTTCAATTTTCAGTCCGCCGCCTCTTCAACTGTAATATTTCCATTCTTTGCATCACTGTAATTTCTCAAATAACAACCAGCATAAATAAATAAAGCGATGGTCATGTACAAAATGTACAAATGAATAAAATGACCTGTACCGTAGATGGTGATTTACCACCAGTACAACCACAGTCATGTAACACTGCTGCTCTTTTGAATAATCATACTCGACTTGGAAATATTATTCCCAAAGTCTCCACAGAAGGAAGAAGCAGCCGTGTTCTGGTGTTGGTGAGAGTTCCGGTAAAACGCTAAACGATAAAATGGCAAATATGTACTAACTTTGTAGACTGAAGTTTGCTTATTTTAGATCTGCCTTTGTTCTCAGTGGCTAAGAGATGTGTCCACTAGCAGGACGTGTCTTTACTGTCAGGTAAATATACTGAGAATGGATTAGTACCTCAAGCAGCCCTTTAACGAGCCACCTGGGGGAGTTATGTAACACACATACAGATGCTAACCCAAACCACACACAAAGCAACCGCTTTTACCTTCGCATTGACAATGCAGAAGGTAATGTTTCGATCGCTGTGTATTTATTTGTATGTGTGTGTTTGTGTATGTGTGTGTGTTTGTGTGTTATTCGCATAAGTCAAAAAGTATTAAACCGAATCGCATGCAATTTGGTGGGATGATTGGTTATTATCCGGGGACCATTCAATTCGATTTTGGGATTGATCGGGTCAAAGGTCAAGGTCAAGGTCATGCAAAGGTCAACATATTCTTTGAATCGCATGACATTTGGTGGGATGCTTGGTTATTATCCGGGGACCATTTGATTAGATTTTGGGATCGATCGAGTCAAAGGTCAAGGTCAATGTCATGAAAAGGTCAACATCTTCTTTTACCATAGCGCGTCCAATTTGTATCCAAATGGCATGCAACTAACGCCAAAATGTGGCTGCGGCGAAGGATATGTTCTCTAACGAGTGCCCGTTCTAGTTTTTCACGTCGATGGACATTTTCTCGAAGAATAACAACCAACGTTTCCTAAGATATCACGTGAACCCTTGTTTGAGGAAACGTTGCGCGGATGTCTACCGGCCAGCTCCAACGGCTCCATTGGCTGCCGAGAAGGCCGGTGACGTATCATCAAAGACGACTTTCAGCCTGCACGTTCTGCATCGTTGTCCTTCTTACTTGCGTCATTTCCTTTTTCATGCATATTTAATGAGGATTGATCTAAGATCTCCATCGCCACCGACTGCTTCTCCGTGACTGTCGTACACACACACAAGGACAATGACAAACTCAGATAGCATCTCTCCATTAACTCCAGGTGATGCCTGCCAACCTTCTTTTGTTTTACCCTAAGTGGATTCGTTATTTAGCATTCATATATTTATTTTTTAAACATGCGCTCTTAATTCTTACGCCGCATTAATTTCCTACGGAGTAATCCGGGAAACATTAGGGACGTGCAGTAAAGCTTCCTGGCTAAATGTGAATTAGTTTCAGGAGCAAGACTTTCATCAGTTCCAAATGAATGCAGATCTGGTCTGGGGACCCTCACAGTGTGTTTAGAGATTAAATACCGATGATTGCTAGGGTAGGAAATGAGGAACAATAAATTCTGCTACTGAACATTATATGTATTTTCCAGACCTCCGTCCAATCTTTCATCCTTTCCTGTGAAACTGTTTTGTTTTACCTCTTAAGTCCTCAAAAATGGTTTGAATGAAAAGCAATTAACTCAAAAAAACTGATAAAAGATGGAGTCAATGCATTAAAGGGTCGCGAGGAAACAAAGGCGACGCAAGTATGGATTTAAATGGCGACCGTGGATGTTTGCTTTTGATGACGAACGCTACTTAATTAGCAAAAAGCGACCACACGATCAAAGGAGGGGAGGCCCGTAAATTGGCTCTTGACTTTGAAGCTTTTAGACCTCCGCCGTACACACAGATGCAATCAGAGCCTCGGGCAGCGGCGTATAATTTGCGGGGAAAAGTGCGACGAATCGACGGAGTGTGAAGCGGCGCTGACGCGAGCGAGAAGCGGCGCGGGAGAGCCGCCGCGTGTCATCCGGATAACAGAGCTAATTGCCACCGAATTAATAGAATAATAGCAATCGTGCAGACGGAGCGCTCGAAAGTCACGTATTCTTTCTTTTTTTCCGAACGCAGCTTTTGCCGGCGTCAAATTAAAATAATAACAATAATAATAACTTTATTTATATAGCACTTTTAAAAACAAGGTTTACAAAAGTGCTCTACAGATAAACCAAGCATAAACACAACTTAAATGGCGGCAAACAAAAAAGACCATACCATAAAAAAAATGGAATACAACTATAAACCAAACAGATAGGCAATTAAAATAAAAACATAAAAGGACGACATCACTTAAAAGCAGTTCTATAAAAGTTGGTTTTAAGAAGTGATTTAAAAGAAGTTATTGATTCTGCCTAAAAGTCGTACATTTCATCGGCGGCGGTCGTAGACATTTTTTCTTTTCCCATCAGCATTCACGCGGTCTGAGCTAATCGGGGATAATCACGGCGACCTCGTTAGCTCGCCGGGGACGTGGCGGCGGTGACTCGGCAGAAGGGTCAGAGGCGATGGTATTTTGTGACTTGCTAGACGGCGATGATGCAACATCCCGTCGACTCGGGAGAAAATACCAGAATAACCCGAGTTCTTTTCATCTGGGATTTGCAGTCAATTTGTGTCACCGTTTCCCTTTAAGCCTCCTCTCCTCCCGTTACCACGGAGACATTACCATCGGAAACCAGGATATTAATCACAGAATTAATTATTATGGGCTGCCTTGGGGAGCAGAGGGGACTATTAACCCGTATTAAGAGAGAGGAGAAGAGAGGGAGGGAAGATGTCTTGCGTTATTTCAACCTCTTTGTCGTGAAATTAGTGCAAAAGGAGAAGACTAAATGTAAAATGATAATTCTCTGAGAGAAATTGTGCTGATGTTCTGGAGATAATCAGTCTCTGTGGGCATCGTCTGCCCGGTGGCTAGTGGCTCTACCCAAACAGCTCAGTGAGCTGATGACTAATAAAATGCAGTTGTCCTCAAACAGAACGAGCTAATCTGGTATTACAGATGGATTATCTCTCAGTTAAAATGCTCAAAGCCCTTTGTTACTGGTGTGGCTTTACTAAATTGTCGCTGGACAGTCATTCGTTCAGTGAACTTCTGCAAAACAAGAAAATAGACCCCTTGTAAGATACTAAGGCATTCGTCTTTAAAGGATCCATCGTGTGCCCTTTTTGCCACAAGTTGATATGGTTCCTTGGGGTCTTAATGAAATGTTTGTAACATATTTTGGTCAAAATACCACAAGAATCATTTCAAACAGCCTTTGTACCCTGTCAGAAACACCTCCCCACAGATTGACCTGTTTTGAGTGCCTGTTCCTTTAAATGCTAATGAGCCAGCTCCCCCCTCCAAGGCCATGTAGCCAGACCCCCTACATGGGCGTGCTTCAAAATCTACCTAGACGTTGGTGTTGATCTCGATCGACGCACTCAAGCATATCGTTTCTGACGTAGAGGAACCACAACAAGCCGCCTGAGTTGTTTTTGTCCAGCGTTTTTGTGTTCAGAGACATGCCAGATACCCAAATTAACGTATAGAAGCACTAAAAAAGTGGAATTTTCATAATATGTCCCCTTTAAAGTAGTGATTGAAGAGAATCTGTTAATCTCTTTAGTCTTGGTTGTTTACTATGTGAATGAGACTTGTTTACGAACAGGTGTGTCGATTATTCTACCTCACAAAATGTTAGCGAGCATTAAATATTGATTTAAAACAGTTAACAGTCAACGCGTTTGGCTGCAGCGTGTTTAGTTCAGTAGATATTCAAACACTCACTAGAACTCACTTAACAGGTGGTGTGGATGAAGACAAACGCGCACGTATTTAAATTGATCTACGGCTTTCTTTTTATGAGGACGCTGACATTTATTTTTTCAACAGCTGCCGTCCCGACGAGCCTCCGCAGACATCGGTCCGTTAAACTGAAACCCCGACGGCGTCTACGGACCCAATGAACCCAAAACTCTGAGGCTTTGACCTTCTCTACATAAACACACATGCTATATTTGGAAGCAGCTCATAGGGATGTGTTATCATATGGATAACATAACGCTGGAGATCCTGGCAAACTCAGTACATTACTTTATTTCCCCCTGTATATTTAGTATTAGTATCAGTATTTAGTTTTTAGTATTTAGTTTTGTGTTTTATATTTATTTTCATTGATGCGCTGATGTGCACCGCTGCTGTGATTTTTTAAATTTCCCCACTATGGGACGAATAAAGGAATAACATAACATATCATATCATATCACAAAAAATGTGATTTCAAAAGGAAACTTAAGGCAGCAATAATCAGAAAGGAAATTATAGTAGATTATTATTTTAGGTATTTAAGGTATTTAGGTATATTTAGTTTTACTTTTAATGTAAATGTTGTTTTGTAAGTCTAAGTGTTTTTGTGAAAATTTATCATGCTGTATTGCATTTTATGTATTTGTATTGTATTGTAATGTTTTTTTGCCTGGACCCCAGGAAGAATAGTCTCCACTACTGTAGACTAATGGGGATCCTTAATAAACTAAACTAAACATGTATGTATCTGGACACTAAATATTGGGCCGCTCACTAATGCCCACGCGTCCTCTTTGTTCCCAAACCCTTAAAGGGTCTATTTCTCTCTTCCTGCTGATGCTCTTGAGGTGGATGAACATCCAAAAAGTCAAATGTTCGGCGACTGAGCTGCCGACTCGGCGTCCAGCGCCGGCCAACTCATTCTAGACCGCCACAAACGGGCGAGCACGAGCAGCCTTCGCCCCCCCCCCCTGAGTTTGCCTCCGCCCTTGTCGCTCCCTCCACACCTTCCTAATCCCCCCCCCCCCGTGTGACAGGGATTTGGATGTTGCCCCGTCAGGCTGCAAACTAGAGTGGAAGCGCTCCTGAGCTGTGGGGCTCTGCGCTGATGGATTGGGAGGGAGAGGCCCGTGGGATTAGCAGTGACGGGGGGGGGGCCTCGGCCAGAGACGGAGAAGAGAGGGTTTGAAATGCAGACTTTGTCGTTCCCATGCCGACATTGTTGTGCGGCTCTAAAGTCCTTATCTGCGGCAGGCAGGCGGAGATGTGGCGAGCGCTAGTGGGTATGGGGTACGGGAGGGGGGGGGCGCACGCACGTGAACAAAGCGTGTGTACTCGTTAAATAAGTGCGCTTAATCACAGTCACAGGCTCCTAGTAGTAGCTCCTCATAGTCTCCTCTGAAGGTTGCTTACGTGAGGCCGGGCTAATGTACCTTCGGGATCCTCCGTGGTTTCTCCGTGGGCGGGGGGGCGGGGGGGGCGGCTGAAACATACAGGCGGGTTTGGTCCACCTTTCATCTCCTACAATCTTAGCAACTCTATTACAGCACATGATCCGTAAGGGCTTAAAGCAGATAAAGAAGACGTATTATACGAAAGTCTTGAAAATAACAACGGAGGCCATTACAGCGGTCGCTTAAAATAACCCAAACAATCCATCTGTGGGAACTTTAAGCTTGCCAAAGCCATTCACACAGATAAGAACGGCTTTACAGGGAATGAGAAACCATTAAGAATTACAGGCTCTACCATAGTAGTCCATAGGTTTGTCCGTTACGATTAGGGCTGCACAATTATGGCCCAAAGGTTTATTTTTGATCAATATTGATAGCACAAATTTTCAGTACATTCAGGGAGACACTATTTTGATGCCCATTTCGCATTTAAATAAACAGTCCTTATTCACAGTGCCTGTCCTCAAAGTAAAATAAAAAATAAGTACTTTTCACTTTTGCATGTTGCCTGTAACATGTACAGTGAATCAGGGCCTGCTGCTCCACGGCTGTTAGTTTATAAAGCGTTTGATTTGATATGCAGCGGGGTTCATAAGAGCGGAACATCAATCCTGAACATCGATATCTCAGTCGATCCTGTTCATTGAAATGCGGGCAGTCGATTAATTGTGCAGCCCTACGAACGCTAGACGTGAGCAGAGAGGATGCCTGAGCGCGATGACGTCATGACGGACAGGAAGCCTGATCTTTGATTGGGAAAACAAAGACGACCAGCCCATAAATGTTGGAGAGGAACACAGACAGACAGTTATGTGTATACAAGCCCTTCTTTCTCCACCCTTCTACCAAAGCGCTCCATCTTTTACCTTCAGCGTTGAGCCCAAAGGATGCTGGGTTTGAGTCATTTGGACAAAGGGAAGAGAAGTCGCAGACACAGGGCGCATCTCAATGGACCGCACACGTTTCATATACTACGGGGCAAACGGCGGCTCCACAGGACGGCGAGAGACAGACGGGGGCGGAGCCACAACTGCCGAAGACGACCTAATACCCTTATAAGCAGAGTATGCAAAGAGACAGCGAGGAACAATATGGCTGGAGACGACTACAAACGCACACACAAACACGTGTACATAAAACATGTGCGATGCCGCTAAACACTCAGCATGACACACAGAGCAACACGTGAGGCCGTGGCTAACAACACAAAACACACTCTTACCTAAGTATCGTATACTACTATAGCACTATCTGTATTAAGCTACAGTTGCCATGCAAATTGCCACTCATACAGCAGGTCATGTGCAGTAACTTACTTAAATGACTGACTTATAATTGGTAAGATGAAAACCTCATTTCTCCAAAATGTCATTGTAAGAGAAAAACTTTTTTTTTATTGGCTCACGGGTCAAAGGCTACAGGTCCGAGATCACTTTTGAGAGAGTTGATCTTCTGCTTGTGAAAGATCTCTAAGAAATACGTTTTTAGTGTAATTAGTTGAAGTTGAAAGGAATAATTCTGTATTTTGGAGAATGCTCTTCTGTGGGTTAAGTTAGGAGCTTGGGATGGGACGTGTTTAGCTTAGCTTAGCATAAAGACGGGAAACACCTGGAGCTGCAAGAATAGAATAGAATAGAATAGAAATATACTTTACTAATCCCCAAGGGGAAATTTGTGGACACAGTAGCACCAATAAACTAAACACAAGAATCAAATATAAATATAAGAAAGAAAGAAAAAGTGACTGTGCATAAACTATACAAGTGAAATATAAAATACAAAATAAAATATATATATATATATATATATATATATATATATATATATATATATATATATATATATATATGTACACAAAACATATATGCAAATATGTATATATACACACAACATATATGCAAATATTCAGCAGTGTAAATTAAATTAAATATAGACAATGTGCAAAATGCAAAGTGTGTATATGTTATTGCACTAGTTTCTGGAAAGGAGTATTTGGCAACACCTCTGAAGTGTGCTGTATCACCTGGATCTCGGGTCTGGCTCAACAGCTCTCAGACAGAAATTGGCATATTGGGATTTTTTTTAGGCAAAAGAAAAGCTAACTGTGTGGAGCTTCTTGCCGTGTTGTGTGGACGGATACGTTGCTGTTTGTAGAGACATAGTTGCATCATGTGACTCAGCATGTACGTTTCTCTTTGTGTAGAGAAACAAAGAAGATAGATGTCAAATAGTGAGTTTTAAAGTTGTTTGTAGGCATGAATGTGAATGTTCCTCAACGTTAGGCTACTTCAGACCTGCTTTCAGTCTTTATGCTAAGCTCAGCCGCTCTTCACTTAACACACAGAAAAACAAGTATTCCTTTAGCAACAAAGTATTTGGGTTTTTCATCTTTAGGGTCAACCAACACAGAATTACATTATCCTAAACTTTAATTGAAGTTAATCTTAAATTAGTTTGGGAGTAATCAGATTATGAGGTTTTCACAGCATAACAGTAACATACTATGCTATTATTTATTATTATTATTTATTAATTTTTTATTTCAGATGCCAAGTTCCATATAAAATAACAGACATACAACTATAAAACAGTTATGACTAAATACAATAATATAGTCATCCCAGAGTTTGATCTATAAACTGGTTATGGTAGAAATGTATCACATATGTATATATATATATATATATATATATATATATATATATATATATATATTATTTTCCATGGTTTACGATGGAAGCTTACATGACTGTTGTCCCTCAAGCAAAGGACACACTACACAGCTTTTAGGATTGTGAACGAAATAGAAATTACAGCAGATTATTTTCCATCTCCTGTTGCACAGATTATCTAAATTTAAAAAAAGGAATAGTAACCGTTCTCTTCTTGCCAATTCCAACTAAACCGAACAACATCCTGACTTAGTTGTTTCTTTTTCCCCCGTCACAGGCTACCGCTCGTCTCTGGACGGCGTCTAGACGAGTCCAGTTTGTGTCAATCAAACATGATTAATATGAAGATAAAGGTCTTAACGGGATTGTCAGGCGAGGGATCTGAGGACTCGTCCAGACAATCCATTTGGACGTGATGGCAGACAGCGATTATAATTGGCCTAAAAGTCATGTAATGTTTCCCCCAGCCTGAGGACAAAAAACACGATGAATCAGCGTGACTCGGTTCCTGGATGTTTGCTACCAAACATCCAGGAACCGTTGCACTTTTTCTCAGATGAAACTCTTTTGACAGACGTAAAAAAAAAAAGTGTGTCTTACCTGGGGGAGATGTCACAGCCCTGCTGCATGAAGGCGCCCAGGGAGAACCAGAGAGAGTTGAAGATACCAAATTCATTGGGGGGCTGATCGCTTGGCGGACCGTCGGTGCCCTCTTCGGGCTCCTCGGTGTGCCATTCGTACGGGCTGAAGCGGCTGACCAGGAAGAGCACCACGCTCACGCCGATATAGGCGAACACGATGCACATCCAGATCTCGTAGGCCAACGGGTCCAGGAAGGAGAACACCCCGGGTTTGGATTTTTGGGGCTTCTTGATCATGATGGAAATGCCCAGCGACATGAAGGGCTTCGAGAAGTCGATCACCTCCTCCCGGACCAACGTGATAGTCAATGGGGCCACAGCGATTTCCGCTTTCTGTGGGGGGATTTAGACGAAACAAGGGAATTTGATCAGCCGCCTGAACGAGCCTCCTGCGAGAGCAACTCTGAATTCGAACGATGACAGATAACCTAAAAGCAAATGATGGATCGTCTCTCCGAGCCGGGCCATGCGACAATCAAACATCACTTAGTCACAGATATGACACGCCGAAGGCCGATAACCAGCCAGCCGTCGCAAAACAAAACAACAATTACCCCATTTCTCTTCTCCTCCGCTCACGTCTCATATCTGAATTTCTCCCTCGACTGAACGGATCTCAAAGCCGTGGAGTTTAGACGTCGGCTGAATGCATCTCGGAGTGATCAAGTTTAAGAACGAAAGAGAACGAAGGGAAATTGAAAAATACGTGCCGAAACCCCCGTCTAATGCTGAGAGGCTTAGCTGAATCAGCAGGGAGGATAAAATAACGTGTCAGAAAGAAACGCTTACAGCACAGGAAGGCCAAAAAGAAAAAGTTCACACAGGCTTGCTGAGAATCCACAAACCAGATTACAGTTAGTGACTTTGCGACACTCGCGACCTTGTCCGCCCGGCTTAGGAGCAAAGGACTTCATATCTGCAAGAATGTACGCTTTCATTACGGCCATCTGGCGCTTAAGGAGGTAGGAAGGAAGAAAACAAGGACGAAGGGAAAGAAAGTGAAAGAGATTTAAGTTATTTCGTCCTCAGCAGAATGAACTAAGACGACAGCCTCGGGGCCGTCGGTGAGCGCGAGAAAAACACGGGAGGTTAAGAGGAGGCGGGGCTTTCGGGGGTTTTCTTTAGGGAAAGAAATTAATGTTCTCTCTGCAAAGTCTTGGACAGGAAAGTGCTGACAGCTTCCATGTCCTGAGACATTCCCATGCATGCTGTAGCATAAGCTGCCAGCTTCCCCTATGCACCTAAATCACACACATATAGTGCAATATTTGCGATACACACCGGAGCAGAGCATATATTTTCAAGTACACACTGATGCAGGTTTTACTGTACTAGTGAGGCCCTTCACTAGCATCGTTCATCCTCTACAACCGAGTCCACTTCTTCCCTTTTCCCACGTGTACACTTGTTAAACGAGGGAAACACATTTAAAAAAAGCAACAGTTTCCTTCGCCAGTCAAGCTTTCCAGCTTTTTGTTTTTTAATCTTACATGAAGGCTGTTTCCTTTCACGTCAAACCTTGAATGAAGGGTTTATTTAGACCTTTGATTGGTTGAACAGTGGGAAAACAAACCAAGGCGGTTGTGATCAGTTTTTATCTCGTGTCTGTCACAGTTGTCTAACTGGAGTCTGGTGGCTTTGAGGACAGCATATTAATTAGATGGTTTGGTCTGTTTATAAATTGTAGTAATTTTGCAGAATCCCTGTTGATTTGATGTATCCTATATTCACTTCAGGACACGTCATACACAGTAGCATCCGCCCAGAAGGGGGATAAATGTGCGCGTCGTGTTTCTATCGTTGCCAAAAAGCCAGATGTCAGTGGATGGCAATGTGTTTTTTTCGGGAAAGGGGCCTTGGATATTCTTCCCATATCCTTCACATTACAATTTAATTCAGTTTATTTGTATAGCACATTTCTCCCCTCAAGCAAAGAAAGTCATGATGTGGAATATTAATTTTATTTGCGTGTAACAATTACTCCAACATAATGACGAGATCAACACTGTGACTGCGAAAGGTCAAAAGAAATCCTGCACACTATTGATCTGGAAAAGGTTTGAAGTCCCAAACTAGACTTGGACAGAGGAGAATATGCACACTTAAAGCGACACTATGTAACAATTGTACCTTAAAATAACAGCTTGAAAAAAATGGTGCCGCTACAATGACTTTTAATATAAAAATTTGCGCCTCCTCCACTGCCATCGGGGGTCTGTGGGCTAAAAACCCGACTATGTCACATGTTGTAGCGCCCGGTACTTGGACCTGCTTTCTGTCATGATGACCAGCGTCACATAGTCCAGTCCACCTCACAGGGGACTTTTATTGTCTCCGCTACGCGACGTAGAGACAGAGAGACATGCTGCTGTGGAGACGACCAATAACAGACGTTTAGTTTAATAAAAGAACAAAGACGTCTTTAAGAAAGGGACCTGACATTACTGCTGCTGTCATCTGGAGGATAGAGAAAGTTACAGGGGGCGAAGGAGATTTTCTTTTTTTTAACTCAAACTCAAAAAAGTAATATGCGTCAGCGTAAGAGCCATATATGGCTCAGAGCCAGAGGTTCACGACACCTGATCTATCGTAACTGGGTATTTACCACACTGAAGTACACGTTAAATACCTGAAGGGGGCGCTACAAGGGGAAACACTACATAATGGGGCTTTAAGTTGAAGCTATTTTGCTCGCCGTGTCTTCCACTCAAAGCAAAGCTGTATGTCAGGAAGTGTTTCTGCTCCGTGTTCTTGTGAAAGAGATGAAAATAGCAGCGAGCGCAGCAGCACTTATTATTCTGGCACTTTGGACCAACCTGGTTAGTCTTTACACCAAAAGTGCAGCGTACCGCTTGATCACTCCTGACACCCCGAGCCGTCTTCACAGCGAGTCACGGAGGAACCGAAGAGGCAGGGCGAGGAGAATGCGACGCCCCCCCGTGTGAATATGACACTTATCTCATCGGGAAACAAAAAAGGGACGAGAACATCGCTTTTCTTTTCTTTTTTTGGGACTGAATAAAGTTCAAACTCATTTCTATTACTGCTCCTTATTTCCCGCACACTTGCGAATGTGTTCGCCAATTTCAAAATCAGACAACGGTGAAACAGCTATTGTTCTGTGGCCTCTATCAGGGACACAGCGGAGGGGAAATCCAAATTAATTCGCCATTAAATTACAATATTTCCACTTTAAATTATTTATAATCTGTATTAGAAGTTAGAACAAGAGAAAAAAACACTCCTCTCTTTCCTCACTTGGATGTCTTTTCAGGCCACGAAGCCCCGCCATCATCTCACACCTGAAACTGCGGGCGTGCTCAGCCTTTGATCCCACGGCAAGATCAGCAGAGAGAGAGACGGCGAGATGTTAAATGTAGTCTTTTAAACGTACTCTATATTATTTAATTGTGAGGCGGGACCGTTATTTATCATATATATCATCACATTTTATTCGTTTCAATATTTCTTGTTCATGCAAACTGAAAACTTCACCCGTTGTCGTGATGCATTTAGGTTAATGTTCATTACATATTTATTACATCACCACACTAACGTGTCATACTCAACACATTGCTGCTCTGAGTTTCTCTTCATCGACAGAAATATTGTTTATGTTCGTTTGTTATTTTTAGTCGCAGTTCATTCTTGCCGTTTTTCACAATAAAAGCATCCCATGTGAAACTGCATTACCACCCGTGTTCCGCATTGGCTTTTATTTTTTAAACATTTGCAGCGATCAAATGCAAAAAAAGTAGAAGATTGGCGAGTACGATGTGACTTTTAGTATAATGAATAAGTGCCACGACACATTGAGCTCAATCAATTATTATTATATGTTTGGAATGTTTATATATAGTTAAATGTTTCTTAAAGGCTTTTATATTATTTGTGCTAGCCATTAAAGTCAAGGCTCGCACATACTGGATATAATTTAAGAATGTATGATCGGTTGACATTTAAATACGCATAAATGCATTAATTCATGTCATTATGGCTTTATTATGTTTATAAAAGGTCATCGGAAAAACAAATGAACAGAATGTTCTGTTAAATATATATTTGCTTTCATGAAAGCCTCTGCTTACAGTTTCAAAGTAATTCATTTGACTTTAATGACCAATTTCTTTCCATTTTCAGCCTCAGGAACCAATTTTTCTATCAAAAGCCAGATGGCGCACACATTTATTATCAGCCTCAGAGAATGTTGTTGTCTATCTTATGCATTTTTAATTTTATGTTTGTAATTTTGTAAAATTTTAAATATTATATAGGTGGCGGCTTCAAATAAGCCTAGTTGGCTTTTTTAATAATTATATTATTATATTATATTATCTCTAAATACCATCTTGAATCTTACTGACAAATTGAAATATAAAAGAGATAAGCCACCTTCGATGAGAAGCTCATCCCTCTTCAAAATAGTGCTTTCAGGAGCGAGGAGAACAACAAAGAGTGTGAACAAACAAAAGCACCTACCCCGTACACCAGCTCCCCGACCATGCCGTTCCAGATCTTCGTCTCTGGGTCCCTGGCGCCGTACTTTCCGTCGGGAACGATGGAGATTTTGTACTTGATGCCGATGTGTTTGGCGATCTCCGAGGCCAGGTCCACGCAGTACCCCTCGTACTGGTCGTTGCCCTCGTACATCTCCCAGTTCTTCTTGAGCATCACATAGGGACCCTCCTACACAAGGGACCATAACCAGTGAACCAAACCGTCAGACGGACAGACACACGGACACGACGGTTGGCGGACACGCCGACGGACAACAGAATGAAAAGCGGGAACGCCGAGGGTTAAAGGCGCCGGGTGGAGGCTTCTGACCACTGGGTTGTGACGAGCGGGCGCCCGCTTCGTTTGCAATCCGCCGAAACATGCAGCGATGCGTTGTTGCTGATGGGTTCATGCTACTTCATTTCAAAGACATCGACGGTGGCAGTAACAGAGACAAATGCAGAAGGACGATACTCGCACACATGGATAACTAGAACGGGCACTCGGTAGAGCGCATACCCTCGCATATCACACGATTGGGCATTGAATTATGAACATTTTGGCATTAGTTGCATGCCAATTGGATAGAAATTGACCCAAAATTGAAAAAAATGGTCCCTGGATGATTACCAATCATCCCACCAAATTGAATGCGATTCGGTTTAATACTTTTTGACTTATGCAAATAACACGCACGCACGCATACAAATACACGGCGATCAAAACATTACCTTCCGCATTTTCAATGCAAAGGTAAGAATACAGGCTTCAAATGTTTTATACGGCGGAGAAATGCATTTGCCATTCTTGTGTGGCGTCAAGAAAACAAGCAATTTGTTTTGGGGAGAAACTCTAATTGTGTGTTATTTTCTCCCGTGCATCTCCTCAGGGCAACTTCAGTTTCACTTCAGTTAGTTAATGACATTTGTTTTCTCTTCTGATCGTGATTAGGAATAAATAAAGCTGCACCATTTAAGATGCTATTAAAAAAGAAAAATCAAATCAACAGCGTTTGGCATCATATGATGCACCTTAATGACAGTTACTGTTGCTAATTAGGATTTTAGCACATTTCAACCAAATCAAGTCCACATGATCAACAGTCCTGCACGACAACGAGGAGGTGGACTGTATCGGGATGGGACGGTACATGAGCTGCTAAATCCAATAGTCCAAACCGGAATTCATCTAACAGCATAACTCTAACTCACTGCCTGGATGGTTCCTCCTAAAATGCATCTTGGGAGTCATCAGGGTGTGGAAGAAGAAGAATGGTTAGAAGAAGAAGAAGAAGAAGAAGAAGAAGAAGAAGAAGAAGAAGAAGAAGAAGAAGAAGAAGAAGAAGAAGAAGAAGAAGAAGAAGAAGAAGAAGAAGGGTTAGAAGAAGAAGAAGAAGAAGGGTTAGATGAAGAAGGGTTAGAAGAAGAAGAAGAAGAAGAAGAAGAAGAAGAAGAAGAAGAAGAAGGGTTAGAAGAAGAAGACGATGATGAAGAAGATGAAGGGTTAGAAGAAGAATGGTTAGAAGAAGAAGAAGAAGGGTTAGAAGAAGAAGAGGATGATGAAGAAGATGAAGAAGAAGAAGACGAAGGGTTAGAAGAAGAAGACAAAGGGTTAGAAGAAGAAGAAGAAGAAGAAGAAGAAGAAGAAGAAGAAGAAGAAGAAGAAGAAGAAGAAGAAGAAGAAGAAGAAGCAGCATAGTGCATCTTTAAATGTGGTGATTTTAATACAACGTGATCCTCACTGCCTGGAGCTCCGTTCAGTTCAGTTCACGGCAGAAGAGGCGCCGCACGTGTGATCATGACGACAGCCTCACACTGCAGGCTGAGGCTCAGGCGTAGGTGTGTGTGTGTGTGTGTGTGTGTGTGTGTGTGTGTGTGTGTAAGGGAGGGGAGTGTTAATGTGGATGCGTGATACCAAGAGACTCAAAGAGAAGGAAAGGGGGATATAAGTGAGCATAAAGGCGGGCTGACAGAGCTAGAGGGAGGAGAGGAACGAGCTGCATGACGTAACCTCCAAACCAGCCTGACTCAACGCATCGTAATGGGGGGGGGGGGGGGGGGGGGCGGCGCCGTCAGGCCGCGCTGCGACCAGCAGGAGGCTGTCCATCACGCCATTTGCCGCTGTTTAAGAAAGCGTTCTAAAGTGTCAAGCTTCCACGCGTTCTGCTCTCATATTTCCAAACAAATTCCTTTTGTCACGCAAGGCAACGGATTCCATGTCGAGAACCGGAGCAAATTATCGTGCGATGTGTTTTCTTGACATTGCCCCCGGGCCAAAGAAAGGTAGAGCAAAGACTCCTCAGTGGGAATGCTAATGCTCAGATGAGCCCGCGGTCGGACGAAATGTTACTAACGACGGCGCGGGTTGCAGTTTTGTGTCAAAATAACACATCACCGTTTATGTTTCGCAATATCGTGCTCACAAGAAACATGTGACACATTAGAAGCTTGTTCTTTTTATTTGTGGGTTGTGATGCGTCGGTATAGCATTGAAAAGGGAGTTAACCCAAAATATTCGTGAAGGTTATTTAAAAAATGTTGTACAAAGATGAACCTTTAACACAAAAATATCCATTATTCTGCACTTTTTTTATTGCACATTTAAGTTAAGGATCTGTGATCCTTTGATCTTGGAGAGCTATCTATGAGATAGTTTGTGGTAATCTGATCAAATGTGTATATATATATATATATATATATATATATATATAAAATAATTATAAATATATATATATATAAATAGAATATATATATATATAAATAAAAAAAAAAAAAAAAAAAAAAAAAAAAAAAATATATATATATATATATATATATATATATATATATATTCCTAAGCAGAAAAGAAAACTGCAATAATAAATGTATGAATCCAGATTTGGGCATTTTTTTGACACACTCTGGTAAGATTAAAATGGAGGACCTAACTAAATAACCTTTTTGTTTCAGTTCATATTCTTCTTTAAGGGAACATATTTACAAACACATTTGCAGGTATTCAGACTGGTTACCTGGCATTGTACGTTTCGGTCTCAGCAACTGAGGTATACAAAGAGCGACGCACAGAGCAAGTGACGAAGTAAACCGAGTTTTATTGAAAGTGAAGTAGTATAATAACAAGTATTACAACAGAGAAAGTCCAAGGTAAGTTAGGAGGTTGAATGGATGGTTCAAAGAAACAGAACTTGTACCCAGAAGGCCACTGTTCTCGTCCCGTGTGAAACCAAGAGTACAGTAAATATTAACTTTATGCCTATTACGTAACACAGTTATGCTTTTATTTAACACGTAGCCATGATCTTTTTTTACAACCATAACCAAGTTTTTCAGTTTCCTAAACCAACCACAGCAAGCAGAGAGGCTAATATAAAACATAATCACGAAACACGTGTTTGGGGTTCAGAAATGTGACATTTAACACATCAGGTGTGTTTTTCGAGCACCTGGGTTGAACCTGGCGCCGCTGGGGTCCGTTTGCTTTTGTGATTCCACTCATGCACCAGATTCAAACATCGTACACACCCACAGAAACTCGCATGCATGTCCAGTTATATTTAATCTAATTGATGTCAGCCCCACTGTTTATTTCCACTCTGCTAAAAGCGTATTAAAGTTGTTTTTATTAAGTTACTGCTACTGCAAGCGCAACGTTTCCTCCTGCCTCTGTGACCTCTAGAGCAGAGCGGCTGTATTATGAAACGTGGTCATCGGCGCACACATCAATTATTCAACTAAAACACATCTATATAACAAAAAACTAACATGAACTCAGCTTATCTTCTTTATTTTTTATTTTTTGGGAGCAGCCAAAGTGAGCCGTTGGATGAAGAGGCGTCCGGCTGCACACCGCCTCCTCTTCATCAAGGTAACACGCTCTCCGGTGTGTTAGCATGACATCTGATTGCAGAGGCTCATGTCGGGATTTTGAAAATGTCAATCATTGGCGAATTTTTTAAACAAAATAAGACAAGTTTGTTTTTAGCTGCGTTAAAAACAAACCCATTAGACCAAGTAGCCGATCGAGAAGCGTTTATTGCCTCCAGATTAAACTGAATTCATCTCAATCTGGACTGAACTCCTCCGGCAGTAGATGACAAGTACAAATGGCGCACTCCAAATGGACACTGTGACAGGCGGCAACCCATCGATCCAACGAGGTAAAACCAAATGAAAAAGAGTTGGAGCGCAATAAAAGACTGCAATCGTGTTCACTGTAATTAATTAAAACGTCTTTTACTGTCCTACGAGCGCCGCGTCGTGTAAAGCGACGCCGCGCTGTTCTTCCAACTGACGACTCTTCGGCCGAAGAATGCAATTTGCGATGCGCTTTTAATGAAGCTCGGCCGCTTTGATTATGAAAACTCTTGTTTACAAGTCGCAGATGTTTTGGGATGTATATCAAATGGGAGGGGGTGAGGGTGGGGGGGGGGACACATCACTAATACACGTGGTTTATGACAGCAGGGGTGTATGACAGTGCATCATAATCCACACACACACACACACACACCTACATCCACACACACACACAGCCAGATTACCCAAGTTGGAGTTGTTTGTCTGCTTCCTAAAAATCTGTTTGGTTTCGTGTTTGAGTTACGTGAGATAAACAAACTCAGTTTGAATATGAGTAGTGAAAAGCAGCGATGTGACGTTCTGTATTTTACAATTGGGGACAAAAATCAACATTTTATGAAGCAAAAACACATTAATGCTTCTCAGTAGATGACTCACGCTGGGGCTCAGTCATCAGTAGCCACTCGCAGGCACGAATGATAATAAGAGCAGAAGAGGGCTCGCATCTAAAGCACAAATAACAAATATCAAATATTTGTAAATGTCCACATGTGTTGTTGTTGTTGTTGTTGTTGTTGTTGTTGTTGTTGTTGTTGTTGTTGTTGTTGTGCATGAAGTGCACTCGACCGGCTGCTGCAGGGCAACACTACGGCCTTTGGAGCCTCAACCTCATATTGTACTTGCAGCAATAAGAATACACACAAGTAAAATGGAAAATTAAAGCATGTGTAAAAAAAAAAGATTATTTGATCAATTACTGAATTATTAGCATTTAATCTTCTCTTATTGTCGCCAGTTACTTTTTTTATGATCCCACAAACATACAACAGCCCTCATGAATGACATTCTTTGTTTGTAATTTAACCCTGGACCTCTCTGTCTTACTAATGTTGGTGAGACTAAGACAAGTATTAACTCGTTGCTACGTAAAGATTCATTTCTACTTGGACAGAGAATGCGGTCTCCTTCTGTCCGTGTTATGATCTGAGGGTCTTCATAAAAACTCTCACACATCAAACGGTTTTAGCGAAGATTTATGTTTGTGAAGTATTGCGTATACGACTGAATAAATAAGACTTTACATTGAGTTTTAAAGAGGCCCGATGTTCTCCAGAGCGTCTATTGTTGCATCTTAACCCTCCTGTTACCTTTGGGGTCAATTTGACCCAATTCAATGTTTAACGTTTCTAAAAAATGATTGACATCATTGCTTCATAGTTCATGAAGTTTCCTAATTTATTGGGGACAATTGGAAAAACCTAAAATTCACAAGATATGTTTTCATTGTCCTGTACACAACTTATACATTTATAAATTCGACCCCAGGTGTAAAACATATAAGAAATATCAACCTTTTTATTTATACTATATAATATAATTTATAATATAATTTATAGTATATAATATAAATATATATAATTATATATATATATATATATATATATATATATATATATATATATATATATATATAGGTAGTCAACAAACAAACGTAAAGTGACACTTAAACTTGGGAAACAATATTAATTCTAACCATTTTCTGGAGGTTTTATTTGCTGGGGACCCCAAGAGTAAAAGATGTTAGTACATTTGAAGGTAACAGGAGGGTTAAAGAGGGATTTGTGATACAAAAATATCCTTTTGCACAAAGGCTAGCAGGACCATGTATCAGGACCTTGTCTGGCGCGCTCGCCTCTGATGGATTGACAGTGTGCTCGGTTTAAAGTGCAATGGACGGAGTGTGAAGCCAGAGACACACTTCATCAGGGCGCTCAGCCTTGTGCTGCCAGTACAATAACAGTCACACGCTGCCCTCGTCTCAGGGAGCTGCGCCGCACATGCGTCAACCTCCGGGAAGATGTGAGTCACCGGCGATGAAACGCTTTCAGCTAAAGACGAATAACGGATATTTACGCCAAAGATAAAAGCCCACGAGACAAAAGAAGATCACGAGGTGGTTGCAGATCTATGTATTCAAAGTAAATGTTTTTTTTTTCTGTTTCAAGGTTTTTTCACCTCATTCTTTACTGAGGAAAAGATGAATTTCCTATTTCAGCTATTTTCAGACATTTTCAGCTTTTTTTCAGCAATTTAGTTTTTCTTTTTCGGCTTCAAGCCTTCAGATGTTAGCATTCCAATGCATTTTCAGCAGGAAATGCATTTTCTAGTTATTGAAGCTTTTGCTTTGTTGTAGGGATTGTCACGTGACATGGAGTGAATGCTCAAGGAGGGGAAAAAAGAGAAAGTTTGTGTGGTCTGAGTGGAATTACAGTTTTAAATCTGTGTCGACGGATCTATTTTCTCTTAAGTGGGAAATTGCAAAAATCCAAAGGATGTAACTTGACAGTCCAGATTAAAATGCTTAGCTGACAAATGTTGGGTCCTGAAACATATAATTTTTTTGACCCACTCAAAAAACGAGCCATACGGTTAAAAAAAAAAAAAAAAAACGCTAGCCATAATAGCCATTATGTGGGGATTGAAAACTTTGGTCTGAGTGGAATTCCAGTTTTAAATCTGTGTAGATAAGTGTGAAATTGCAAAAATCCAAAGGACGTAACTTGACAGTCCAGATGAAAATAATTAGCTGATAAATGTTGGGTTCAGAATTTTTGTTTTGATCCACTGAACTGGTGGAAAAGCTCAGGGAAAGGGCTGTACGCTGTCCTTTAACTATGTGTTGCCATCGTAAGATTATTTTTTATTTGTGAGAAAACTTTTCTCACAAAGAAAGCAAATAACTTTGTCCTTGGGTTAAAAGTTTGAGTCTCAAATGCTCCCAACCGGGCGGTACGAGTACAGGTCTTGGTTTGGATCGGCCTATGCAGAACTCTTGTGTCTCATCACATCACAAGGGTGACAACAACCACAACAACCACAACAACAACAACATCCGGCATATGGCAGAATAAACGATACAACACATAGCTGTAATACAGTATAACTTAAAGATTACATTTAAGATTAAGCGACAGGAAATGCTGCGTTCACTTCCCGCACTACGTTCCCATGAAGTCTCCCGTCACATAACTAAACGGGTACCGATTTCCCGAGACAGGTCCGGGTCGTGAATAATCACAGCTCCATCACACGCTGACGCCCTCGGGCGACTCGCCTCCGCCCGAAGACGAACGAGAGCTTTTCCCACCGTATTGAACGCCTCTTTTATAACCGCTAAGATGTTCCCAGAGACACGCGATATAACACCGGGACACGTCATTAACTTTAAACAAACATCACTCTCACGAACACTAAACGCGGGAGTGAGAGAAAGGGCGTCACGATGTTGCCGTGATATCATGCTGCATAAAAAGCGTGATGGATGTGAACGGGGGTGATTATGAGAGCATCAGTCTTCCTAAGCGGTTTTAAAAAGCGTACGGGAAGCGGGGACGGTGGAGCCGGTAGACGGAGGAGGAAGCGACAGATTTAGAGCAGACAGGAAGTCAGTTAGACATGAAACATTTTCACAATCTCACCGCCGCCTCAATTTATAGTCCGGGGTCCAAAATAGATTTTTTGCAACAATTACAAATTCAAAATCTGGATCGGTCACATAGAAAAACATAGCGGGCGTGACGATGTATGAAGCTTACACACACACACACACACACACACACACACACACACAGGTGTAGCGGGAGCTTGTTAATGCTAGTAAACAACAGCGTGCTGCTCGGGACCCATTTTAGGCTCAATGGGTGTCCGTCCACAAGCACCGTCCTTAAAAAAAAAAAAAGACAGAGTCCTTTTTTTTTTTTTTGCCTCCATTTGCATTTCATTTTCCTCTCGAGGGGCTCCATTACGGCTCTGAGTGGCTCCGTTTCTCGTTCAGTTTTTTACGAACAAGGGCGTCCATTAACAAAGTTGCCGTGTCTCTCCTCTCGCCCCAGAGTCTTTAGGGCTTCATTTGGGGCTCGGCTTGTTGTGTCCATCCCTCTGCCATTAAGGGCTTTTCATATCCTGCTTGCGTCCAACTGGGGCTCAGTTTCTTAAAATGGGGTTCCTCATCAGGGGCTGAAAAGAGGGAGGATTGTGCTGAGCTGTGACTCTCCATCCCCACCGCCTGCCCTCCTCCACTCAGCTGCAATGTGGCTGCTGTAACGCTTCAGTCAGCCATGTCAAAAGTCACCGCCATTGATTTTTATCATGTGGAAAAATGCTTATAATTTTTTAGCAGCATGTACATTTTTATATGAACTCTGTGCAGAGAGAGAAGAATCGAAGTAACGGCAGTTTGACTCCCTCTGGAGATGTTTACTGGTGCAGTATAGGGGAATGTAAGTAGTGCAGCTGTATGATGGTTTGTTGAAGTTATTCTATTCAATTCAGTTTATTTTATGTCGCTCAATATCACAAATTACACTGCAAAAATTAAAATCTAAGTAAGATGAAATATCTCAAATTAAGGCAATCTATGCTTGTTTTTTGACTGACAAGATATTTCTTCTTACAAGGCAGTTTTAATGTTGAAGCATTTCACTTGTTTTAAGAAATCTTGGCAAGTCAAATGCTCCTATTCTGTTGGCAAATAATTTGGCTTATTTCAAGTAATATTCCCTAATTTTATTACTTTTTTCCCCTTGTTTTTTTAGGCAGAATTTTTGCAGTGTACCAATTTTCCAAAGCGGGCGTTACAATCTGTACACATACGACATCCCTGTCCCAGGACCTCACATCGGGTCATAAAGAGTCTCATTAATGATCATGTTACGTCACAGTACACAACATAAGGTCCTTAAGGGGTGTGTCAAAAGCTGAAAAATGAGCATAACATGTTCCAGCATCCAAAATTTCCTCGGCTGTTTTTTACTTTTCATCCGAGGATATAATCAAAGTGACCGTCAGGGCGTTGTGTGCGATGAAAAGTTTGTCTACAGAAGGTGAACTTTGAGTTGAGATTATCTTGTCACACCACAAAGTCGTGTTGCCGCTCCTGTATTCTGGTCTATTGGAGCGATAGTTACTGGATACTTGGGAGCTATTATATATATATATATATAGAGAGAGAGTTTTTGAGATTCATTTTACCCCAGAGAAATTGTTGAGCGGCCCTTCTCTCTGGTCTAAAGGATGGCAACAAAACTTTATTAAATACTATAAAAAAGTCAAACTCTATGGTCGATTCATTCAGAATGTCTACGTTATGTCTGCTAACGCCTAGAATCAAACAGGAACACTTGCCAAAGGATGCAAGATTCATAAAGAATAGCGGTTTAACTGTGTTAAGGTGCCAATACCTTAACACAGTAATACTTGTGAAGCGCCTCCTGAAGCGCTTCTCAATGGGGAGGCGGTGAAGGATCACAGTGCAGCTGACCACCGTACGTTAATGTCAGGTTATGGTGAGTACAGGTTCGATGTCGGAGGGTAGGATGCACGATGTGTAGCCACCTGACTCCGCATTTCCCAAACACATTATGTACTAGGTAATAAAGTCCTCTTGTGTGTGTGTGTGTGTGTCTGAGAGCGCATGTGGGTCTCTTACCATGATGGTAGTAACCACAACGGTGCGGTTCTCCATGCCAGCGGTGTCATTTGGAAGCAGAGGAGAGTCCTGGATCAGGACCAGTTTGTCTGCATCGTTCCAGTAGCCAATCTGCAGGGAAAACAACGTGTGAGATGGTGTGTGTGTGTGCGTGCATGTGTGTTTAATTTTGTGCATATCACTTTAAACAGGCTATTGCACTGCAATGTGAAAGAAAAACACAAAGAAAGCCTTTCTTTAAAATATATAACTGTATTTTGCCTATTATGAATATAGATGTGTACGTATATATATATATATATATATATATATATATATATATATATATATAAATATATATATATGTTTATATATAAATAAATATATATATATGTTATATATATTTATTTATATATATATATATATATATATATATATATATATATATATAAAAATAAATAACAGTTATCAGGGTAACATTATTAGGCATGGAATAACTGTAACCAATTTTTCAATAACAGTTAGAGTTCAAGGGTATTGTATAATTACACTGGGCCTCCAACTAATGTCCGTTTATAATCGGCTGTAATTGAACACATCCATCTGGACTATCAAAGCCAGTGATGCTTGTACGTTCTTTTTAACAACTATTCCACAAGTCACTTAAGAGTGGACCTGATGTTTTTAAAAAGTATTTTTTGGTTACATAAAATAATCTAAAATAATTCATCTTTTCTTTACGATACTTTTGATTATCTTTTAAACTTATGGTAAATAAGTTGATTTGTTTTTTTCAAACTGCTATTTCCAAAGCCGAACGTTACTTTCAGGCTTGTTTTTTTGGTGTTATTTCTTAGTTTAAGAAAATAAGCGGCGATGTTGAATCACCGCGCGGCCTCAGCTGGAACTCCCTCATGCAAGATTCCAATTTCAAGCTCAACGTCGTGCCGCTTCTTTTTTGTCAAAATCTATTTCATGTTCGGCCGACATTACTGTCGTCTTGCAGAACTCCTTCAGGGTCAAACTGACCGAGTGGATCTGACAGACGTGATATGCTGCGGTTACAACACGAGCACGCTCTGTCCATCGAGAGGGGCTATATAATATTAAATGCCGCCGGTTTGCCCATATGGGATTTTTAACAAACAGCCAATATCTGCAAAAACCAATACTGTGTCAAAGTGATGTATAGATAATCTAATAAACAAAGAGCTTTGACAGCAACAATAAGCAGCTATAAGTCAGGGAGAGTGGAGCAGAACGGCTGCAGGGAACCGAGACCTGTGATTGGCTGATACCTCGTGTGTGTTGGGGACATTGGGATGATTGAGGAACATGAGAAATGTAGCAGAGAGGCCATGACACACACACACACACACACACACACACACACACACACACACACACACACACACACACACACACACACACACACACACTGTCCTGACAGGACCCTCGCTGTGCAGAGGAAGACAGGCCAAAGCAGCTTTTGATTGATGGGAACTCCCCATAACACTCCCCCCCCCCCCCTCCCCTGCCTCTACCTTGATTGCTCTGTATTTCATTTCATCCTCTCGCTATCACTCTCACAAGTGCTCTCTCTCTCTCTCTTTCTCTCCCTCTCTTTCTCTCTCTCTCTCTCTCTACCTCTTTTCTCATTTCCCCCTGAATTTCGTCAACAGACATCCATCCTCGCACACCAGAAGTAGAGACGCCGGTCGAGGCTGATTCTTCTTCTTCTCTTCTTTTTTTTTTTTTTACAGCGCACTTATGATAATACAAAGTGCCACGCTACATTCTGTGTCGAGATCCTTCACACGATAGGAAGGGAAAAATAATGTTTATGCTAACATATACAGTAGTACTGACTTGACGAATATACATCAATAACACAAGCGTGGGCAGTGCGGTGTGACGTCTCACCCGCCGGGGTCCATTGTTCTTCAGTTCAAACACGTCCATCGTGAAGTTGACCCTGCGGCCATAGTGGTCAAACTGGACATTACCTGTTAATCCCTGCAGTCGGACCTGCACACAAACATATAAACAGCAGCAAATGTTATTACATTACATGACATTACATGTCATTTAGCAGACGCTTTTATCCAAAGCGACTTACAATAAGTGCATCAACCTAGAGTACAAAGTAAGAACAACAAGAATACAGAAAGTAACATTTCCTCAACATAGTCAAACTACAAAAGTACCATAATAAGAGATATTTAAGTTATTAATTTTCGCCACAGAAAGGTCGGAGGAGAGAAAGTTAATTTACGACCAAAAGAAAGTGTGTAATAGACCAAGTTTCTCACAGTGAAAAAAAAAGCAAATCAATACGAGTACAAAGAAAACAAGAAAGACTATTTCCACCATACACATGTAATAGGAGTAGCACAGATATCCCATTCAAATCAATGTGGCGGGATGCTCATATGAAATAACATTTCCTAACAAAAATGACAATTTAACGACTTCACCCACACACTCCTGTCACGGCGCAGTGAGCCGTAGTGACATCACCACACGAGAGCGACTTTGAACTGAGGAGTTAGAAAACCACCCGGCCTCCAGCAAACAACCGGCTCGGTAGTTAAAGTTCACCTCAACTTTAAAAGCGGCCGACATGATGCCCCATCTCCCGAATGTTTTGCATTTATATAGACGATAGATTGGAAAAGCGGAAAACCGCTGATCCTGTGGCCACGAACCGTTAATACTGTCCTTGAACGCATCGCGTGTAGACAGATAGGAGACTGAACCCGCTGCTACGTGTGGTTTATTTAAGCTGCTCCCGAACAGAGTTAAAAAATGATGATTTGTAGTTTTAGGGGGAGTTACGTAACTTTTTCTTGAACAAGTGTAGAAGGAAGAAGGTGTTCTCATCCGTGTTTGTTTTGGTACTAACTAAACTAACTAAAGCAAAAGGAAGTGGGAGAGGGATCCTCCTCTTTTCTCTCCTGAAGGTTTCTTCCCTTTTCTCACTGTGAAAGGTTTTTATCTGTTTGTTTTTTTAGTTTAGTTTTTTATTTTGCACACTGTCTATATTTTATTTAATTTTACACTGCTGTATTTGCACATATGTTGTGTATATATATATATATGCATATATATATATATATATATATATGCATATATATTTTATTTTGTATTTTATATTTCACTTTGTATACTTTATGCACAGTCACTGTTTCTTTTCTTCTTTCTTTCTTATATTTATATTTTATTGTGTGTTTAGTTTATTGGTGCTACTGTGTCGAATTAATTAATAAAGTATATTTCTATTCTATTCTATTTTTCCTGATCCGATGTGAGGTCAAAGGTCAGGGATGTCTATGTGTACAGATTGTAAAGCTGTAAAGGCAACTTTGTAATTTGTGGTATTGTTCTATACAAAATAAACTGAATTGACTTGAAGTGAGTGGAGTCTCAGTTCCGCCCAGCGTGCGCCCCTCACCTGTTTGAGGGTGCGCTCCATGTCGATGCCTTGGTTCCACGGGGCGGCGGGGTTGGCCAGGCAGTCGCCAGCGTTCCCCCGTCTGGAAATGTCGACCTTCTGCCTGCGCAGGTTCCTGAAGGCCTCGGCCATCACCATCACCCCGTCGTACGTCAGCGCCGAGGTGTACTGGGAGACAAGAGCAGGGGGTCACACACACACGTTACTGTGCAGCCTTCTGAAGCAACGTAACATCACACACACACACACACACACACACACACACACACACACACACAGCAGGAGTTATGGTTGAACTCCGGCCTATGAGAGTGGTACGGGTGCACGGTGTGCTTTGTAAACTACAACTCTGCAGGCCAGCCCTCTTCTCTGTCTGTTTTGGGTACACAGAGCGCCGAGGGACGCGCGCTAATAAACGTGTTGCGCACAATTAAATGCTGATTTAGCCGGACGGGCCAAACGTTCTGCAATATTTGCTGGTCAGATGTCCTCTGCCTCAGAGTTTCTGCAGGGCCAAGCAGGATGTCGTAACGGCCCGGCCGTCGTAAGAAGGCAGTTTTTTTTTTTTACTCTACTTTAAGAGAAGAGAGAGAGAGAGAGAGAGCATACAAATCAACACTTTACTCAACACTTTACTTTGTTTTCCCCTTGTAGTATTTAGTATTTTAGTATTAGTATTTAGTATTTACTATTTTAGTATTAGTATTTAGTATTTAGTGTTAGTAATTTAGTATTAGTATTTTGTATTTTAGTAGTAGTATTAGTATTTTGTATTTTAGTATTAGTATTTAATATTTTTAGTATTTAGTATTAGTATTTTGTATTTATTATTAGTAATTTAGTATTAGTATTTTGTATTTTAGTAGTAGTATTAGTATTTTGTATTTTAGTATTTAGTATTGTGTTTTGTGTTTTTTTATTTGTATCTTTTATTTTTATTAATGCTCTATGTACACCCACTGCTGTGATCCTCAAATTTCCCCACTGTGGGACTAATAAATGAATATCTTATATTATATTCCACAGTTTAAGACTCCTGATTCCCCCAAATCCGTCTTTGACACAAGGATTACGACTTCATACTTCCATTGCAAGAATCACTCTTTCCGTGAGGAAGGCCATACATTTCCCTAAAACTCACCCGCGGCGGCGTGGCAGAAAATGAATTCGGTGAATAGCAAGAAGATGGAGAGTGTGCGGGGGGAAAGGGAAGGGAAAAGGTGAATGTTTAGTCCAGCCGGGTAGCGGTGTGGCATTAATTATCCCGGCTAGCAGGAGTTCATTAACTCTGCCTCCGGCCCGCGGTGGATCCTATTCATTAGCCCTCTGCTCACTGTGACATGATGGCTCTCTGCAGAGACCGCCGCTCTCCATCCCCCTGCTACTCTTTGACGAGCTGCCCAAAGTAACACACACAAACAACCCAGGTGCCGGGAAGAAATCCCTGACAGTCAAGAACATCTTCACTTGCTATTAGAGTAATGAACGTGGACAGGGTGACATGCGGGAGCTGATTAATTCTGCAGTCACGTAACACGAGCCGGACTTAAATACCCAGTTAAATGAAATGTAGTGCTTTAGTTGTAATCCTTGTTCGTTTATCTCATTTTATATGCCAAAGAAATGTAAAAAGAAATGTTGTAAAAGTACTTTTTACATCAAAATCTGCAATTCCTTGTCTTTTCTCTTCCTGTAAAATATCTCCAAATGTTTGATGACTCATCCTGCACCCTGGGGCGCCAGCAGAACATCCTCCTATCGAATGATATGTTGGGCAACTGGCAATATGAGGAGATAAGAAGAGATATGTGTTTGAATTTCACAGGACGAAAAGCTGTCTTCCAAACCAACGGGGCTGAAGTAAATCTGATGCATTCGAGGCAAACTTTGCAGATTTCCTGTCCTCTGTTTCTTTGTAAAGCTAAACGGTCCAATCAGATGCAACAGACTTTATTCAAACTCCTCTCTGCACACCACTACGAGAAATAAGCTCAGGACTCTTGATAAAACACACAAAAAAACATATTAATACTAGGTGCAGATATTATTCAGATGTCACTGGCGAGATCCAGAAGTTACCACATGTTCAAACCAAGTGGAAAAGAAGTCCCCGAAGCTCACAGTCCAATGCAGGTACAACAAAGGAAAGGCTCATTAGTTCCCTCCCTGCTGATTCCTGGAACTTACAACCACTACATCCACCATTCGTCTTTGCAAAGTGAGTAAACATGCCAGTGGAAGGCCCTAAACTCACCGGCAGTGTTAATATATTTATTAGAAAGAAGGGCCAGCGGTGGCTCGGGCTGTGCGGACCAACGTAATAGGGTGCAGAGTAATTTAGTCTGAGTGGATTTTCAGGAGAGAGAGCAATTCATCAAGAAATGGAGTGGGGATAACTACACACACACACACACACACACATACACATGATTTTGCCGGTGGAGTAAACTTTTAATTTGAACCACAACCCCAATCTGTCACACACACACACGCACACACACACACACACACACACAAACACTGCTTGACTCCGTTTCCACTCCACCGCATCTGGCTTTTCAAAATAAAAGTATTTGTCGGACACGGACTTGCCGACCGCCGTACCTTCTCGCCACACGCCATCTGTGCGCCTGAAAAGAATCTAAAGTGGGTCGGCCCGCCACGTCTCTGCACATGACTGCGGGGGACAAAGCGGAGAAGATTGCCGGTGCCGATGAAGCCGATGAAGCCGATGATGAGGATGATGAGGATGATGATAATGACGCATGTTCCTCGGTCCGCACGCGCTCCCCGACGTGTTCCTTCTGTTATCATCGTTTGTATTCATTAGTTCCGTCTGCACACCTTGCAAACATGCTGCTGCTATATATTCAGACCCTTTTCATCTTATCTGTCAGCGTCTTTTCTTGAAATATTATTACTTTCTTTGCTGCATCTGCTTCCCAGCCCCCCCAGTCACCCCGGAGGAATCCTTAAAGGGGCGGCGGCTTTGCATTTTTAAGCCCGTTGACTACAAATAGCATGTTATTTACATGGCCGCCCACTATTCCTCGCACTCGGTTCTTGATTCGTTTCCCAGCCTCCAGCGAGCCGTGGGTTTCAGCTCATTTCACTAGTCTCAAAATCCTATTGCAGAGATTTAAAATTGATCTGAAATCTCACAAACGGGATTTGAGAGTCGACTTCTGAAACAAGCAATAGAAGAAAACCCCTCGCTCTAAAAGATGAGATACGCAGTTGGGAACGTTGGAAGTTGTTGCCGGGTTTTCTTTTACAAAAGGATTACGCAAAGTTAAAAAGCCGATCTGCGATATAATTAGGTGTCCTGGGATTGTTAAAATAATGTTAAAATAAGTCCAAAAAGTTCCTGGGCCATACCAATAAGTGTGTCCCCAGGCGGTGCATCACTTTTATGTCCGCTGGAAACTGTTTAGTTATTTTCTTCCGCTTCTTGCAACGCTCATCAAATTGTATTTTTGTGTATCATGAATAATATCCTCGATGTTCCAGCGTGTCGTGAAGTGCAAAATCGTTTCCCTCTGAATCCAACACCAAAGACTCATCCCCAAGCTCCCAGCTGCAGAACCAAATCCCATTGAGATGTTGCGTTGCTGATGTGATGTCACCTGGTGTGTGTTGAGACGACATACCTTGGGCGGGGCGTCCGACCCCGGGTACTCCCTCTGATCCAGCTTATTCCAGCGCTGCATCAGCTTGATGACCATGGGGTTGCTGAAGTCCACCAGCTGGAAGCCGGTCACGTTGGCCCCGCCGTGCATGAAGCGCTCCAGGTTGATGTCCTTAAAACCCTTGAGGGGCAACAGATGGGAAAGAGCAAGCTGAATCCAGTGATGGCAAAAAGAAGTAGAACGGGTAGAGCGCATACCTTCGCATATCACAAGATTGGGCATTGGATTATGAACATGTTGGCATTAGTCGCATTCCAATTCGATAAAAATTGACATGGTAAGAAGAAGATGTTGAGCTTTTCATGACCTTAACTTTTGACCCGATCAATCCCAAAATCTAATCAAATGGTCCACGGATAATAACCAATCATCCCACCAAATTTCATGCGATTTGGTTTAATACTTTTTGACTTATGCGAATAAAAACACGCATTCAAATACACGGCGATCAAAACATGACCTTCCGCATTTTCAATGCGACGGTAATGATGTCAACTACTTTAAAAGATACTCTTTTGCCAGCTATAGTAGGCATTTATAATTCCATCTCGTTTCATTTTTGGCCAAGACACTCACAGTTGGCCAACACGGAAGTACTACTTCACTAAATGTACTGTGCGTGTAAATGAGGGGAATAAGAGCAAGTAAAACCATTTGATCCGACTGATCGAGGAGCATCTCACTCCATATCGTGATGCTCGGAGGCTACATTACATCTAATTTACTTTCATCCAAAGCGACTTACAATCCTGTTACGTTCACACACCGTAGACACAGCTGCAGGGAGCAACTCAGGGTTGAGTGTCTTTCTCAAGGACACATCGACTAGGGCGGGGATTGAACCGCCAACCCCCTGACGGACCTGCTGACCACTGACGGTATTAAAAGATATGTGCACATTTTTTCTCAGTATTAAAGGATATGAGCACATTTTTTCTCCCAGTCTGCCTTCATACAATACCCACGTGCCCAGATGTACGCTGATGCAATTATTAACGATAAAATCCCCACTCCTTATTTTGTATAAAAATGCATTGGAGCACAAATAATACGAGTCTTCAGCAAACATCTTGCAACATTCAAGTCTTTTTGTGCAGAATTTGCTTTCTGTGTTTCCCCAGGCAGTGTGCTCCTGCTGAGCTGCAGTGAAGGGACAGTAAATCAAAGAGGGGAACGTCTTCCAGAAGAACTTTCAGAAGATGCACAATTGATGGGATGAACTATCTGCTAACGCCTAGCTTTTGCTTCGGCTGATCTTTAGCATGAAATTTAGCAAATAGATCTGAGATGTGGGTTGATGAGGTCGTCTAATTCTGCAGCTTGGTCAGCGCACCTTCTAACGACCTCTGAGGTCAGCGTCGCACGTGTCGACTTCCGCTCGTTACATGCCCACGCTGCCTTTTCAAAATGAGACTTAGCTGGGACTAGGCGACAGAACTACTTGGTTATGTTAGGGAAAGGATCATGGTGTGGTTTCTTGCTGACGTCTCCCCCCTTGTCTCTTCTCTTATCGTTATCGTGTCTGAGCCTCCTGGTCCTCGCTCTGCCGTCTCCTCTCTACCCGTTCAGACTGGATGTAATTTAAGCCTAATATAACATAATGTAAAAGTTGAATACACCCTATGTATATATGTTGTGGAAACACCCAATTTGAAACATTTTACCCACCACAATACAAAAGAAGTAGCATTGTAATGTACGTAACGTCAGTTAAATAATATTATATAACCAATTTAAACTAGGTCAGCGTTGACTTTTGCTGTCACACGAGACAAGAACACAGAACTAGCTCCTCACACCATGTCACCTAACTTTTTAAAAGTATTTAGTAGCTAAATCAGATAATAATGATAATAATAATAATAATAATAATAATAATAATAATAATAATAATAATAATTCATTTCATTTTTATCTCACTCTTCCTTCAAAGAATCTCAGAGTGCCACACAGATAGTGAAAAAAAAAAAAAACTGATTAAAACAGAGTTAAAGCAACCCATAAAAAAAAAATTAAAAGAAGAATGTCATAGCTGACAATAAATTAACTCAAGGTAGAAAATAATACATGTATGTGAAAAAGATAAAGATATTATTTTAAGAAACAAACACGTAAACCATCATAAGTCACATGCCCTCACCAGGTTGGCCATGATGTAATGGTAGCCTTTGACGTGTTTCCCGACGCTGACGATCTGTGAGGAGACAGGAGCAGAGCTCAGCGTTAATCTGACTGGATTACAGCATAGCGTGCGTTAATTACATCAAATGATGCGTGTGACAGGAGGGTGCGTGCGTGCGTGTTTTCCTTGACACGGTGGGATCATCAAGGTTTAATACAAAGAAGATGGGACGTCTAAACAAATTAGCAGGCAGTCGCGTCAGCATCTCACGGAGGAAGTCGACACTTCACGCCATCAGAGGCATGGCAATGCTTCTGGACTCTTGAACACACACACACACACACACACATACACAAGCTCGACCACAGAGCTACACTTTGGTAATAAGAAACTGATTTTAAAACGCTGACATCTGCTGGGAAATCCCACCGGGCATCCAGACTTCACATTAATAAGGGCGTGAATTAAACGGGAGAAATTGAAAAGAAACGCTCTGGGAGGCTCAGAAAAGCTCGGGCTAATATCAATTCCCCAACAGCGTCACTGATGTCAAGACCCGAGCAGCAGTTGGTGAAACTCTGATGTTTGGTGAACGCTCACAGCTGCATATACGCACCATTAAAAGATTGCTTGTATTAATTCATCTAATGCTTTTGCAATTAGTCAGCTGAAAGTACTTTAAACTTTTCCGTGGATTAGTGACATGGATAAGATAAGATAAGATAAAATAAGATAAGATAGTCCTTTATTAGTCCCTCAGTGGGGAAATTACAGGATCACAGTAGCATTGCTCACAAGTGAATAAAAACGAATAATAAAATAGAAACAAGTAATAGAAATAATATAAATAAGCATTAAAAAAATTTAAAAAATGTATTTAACGCTGATGGTATAGTGTCTTGGCATTAGAACTGAAAATAGACTCGCCCTCCCAGTTCCTCCTTGTGGTTCAAAGATCTGGTGTTCTTCTTAAAATTGGAGAAAATCAAGTTCTCGAGAAATTTGAATCTACTTGGGGTCCGATTATAAAATACTTTGATAAATTGACTCTCTCAAACTCTCTCATTAGATTAAACCATTTCTGTGACCTTTAATGTTTCTTTTTTCTTTCTAAAAAAATATATATACACAGGAATGAAAAAAAAGAAGATATTTAAGTTGTCTTGACGATGTTGTAGGAACTAATAATAGCAATAATTTACTCATTTCTGGTTTCTGTTTGACTGTATTACCTCCTGCACTATTTTTATTTTTGTGTAATACTTGAACTATTAATACTGTAATGTGCTTTTTGAAAATTGAAGCAGTGCGAGTTGTTTGATTTGTTCTGTGTTGGGATGGGGAGGAAAATGAAAAATAACATGTGCAATGTATAACTGTGTACTCTGCTTTTGAGAATAAACACAATTTACAACAAAAAAAGAACTGAAAATAGAAATACAGTTTTAAGGATCTTTAAAAGAGATTAATTTCAAACTTTACACAGTCCTGTGTGTATAGATTACTGGTCGTATATTTGTATTGGTTATTTATGTCCTCAAATCACAATCCACCCTTTTCAGACTGGGATTATTAAAATGTGAATGTTCATATCACAGGGCTGTCACACATGTGATCGTTGGCGTGTGGCGAGAGAGGGAGCAGCGGCGAGCTGGAAAATAACGATGAGCGGTTTTCTGCTGTAATCTATTTTCCCATTAAATCCTTAATTATTAAATCACGGTGAATCGCTTTCTACAGTTTCTTATCAATTTAATCTTGTATCTGATGCAAACGTCTTTTTTCATAACGTCCCACGGTGCACGAGCGTGTAACGATCAGACGATAAATTGTGTCTCTTGCTGTGCGTAAGTGTTTCTCTGGATATTTATATGTTCATGCATGCAGTTGGAATGAAGGAAGCGCGGCTCTGATTATTATTGTGGTCGTGCTTCGCCGGGAGAGAAACATCCTTTCAACCGACTCCTCTGATATCAGACGAAGCTCCTCAACAATTTAGAATTGTCTCTTTCACAGTGGATTATCAAGCAGATTAGGTTGTGCATAACAGATGACGATCAAGTGATACACTTATTGAGTTGCTCTTTAAAAAGCAGAGCGAGGCGTGCGTGTCGGACCTCAGTGCTAATGGGATGACATTCAGTTGAGACGATTCTGTCATGCTGGAAATGTTACAGATCAGACTTGGTGACTCTAAAGTAAATGCGACTTTGGCATTTATTCACATTTCAAAGCAACATGAAACGTCGCTGATACATTTGTTGGTCTGTTTCTATAATAATGATGCGTCTTTTTCACACAGAAGAATGTCAGACTATACTCTTTGTTCTCTGGGACTTTGTTGCTCTTTCCATACAGGATTAGGAAATAAAAGTTTGTGAATATTCGTTATTCTCTGCTTTCAAATATAAAATTGTTTGTTTGTTTGTGTATTTTATTCAGTCAATCAAATCAAATACAATATTATTCTATATAATATACAAAAAATAAAGACTGAAAAGGTATAGGGAGAAGCAATACATGCTTATAAATTCCTATCCTAAATTGAAATCAAAATAAATCAGAAAATGAATATAAAAGAAAAAAGAGAAAGAAAAAAGAAGAATATATATACTACCACAAACATCTAAATCAAAATGAAAGAATTAAGAGCAGAAATGCCAACGTGCCAATTTTATTTAGATTATTAGTTCCTTTTCATTGTTGTCCCCTTTGGTGTTTTCTGTCTGTAACTATGTGTGTTAATGCTGACGCTGCTTGTCCTGGTCAAGTCACCGTTAGAAAAGAGATCAATAATCCCTTTTTTTTAATCTCTGACACTCCTGGCTAGATAAAGATTATATAACATTAATAAATTACAAACCAATCTGCATGACTGTACGTGGCTTTAAAGTACATTTGGGCGACATTCAGTAACTTTCAATACTTCTTGGACTTTAAACCAATCAATGTGCAGCTATGATACAGCTTTGTACAATTTGCAAATTAGTCATCATAAAATGACATTCCCATCCATGAATGAAAAAGGTTCTCATTCAGAGCTGCTCTCAGAGTCAAAATAACATCTGGTTGCTTATACGCTTTGATATGTGCTGACCGTGCTGTTAATTAGCAGCTAATGAGGCCCAATTATGTATTCAAATCAAGTCGTGGATCAGGATGATTTTTTGGCGAGATGCTAATACGAACAGGATGACGGTTGCAATGAATGGAGGCTAAAATCGTTGCTGTCTTTGGCAGCGACTCCGACCGCCGCCTGACCAAAACACCGCATTACCCCACGAGCTCTAAGCACGACTCTCGTATCTACTTGTGAGATCCGAGCCAATCGGGATGGAGCTGCTCGGTGCGGCTCACACACTCACGCACATCTGCAAAGTAGGTTGTTAGAACTATGACAGATGTCAGAGAGGAGATTTCCTGAATAATTGAATGGTTACAGAGACACCAGTTGCCGCGGGGAAAGATGGTGGGATGAGAGGAGGAAGAGGAAGAGGAAGAGGAGGAGGAGGAGGAGGAGGAGGAGGAGGAGGAAGGCACACATCATATTCTGAGTGTGCGGATGCCAACGAACACCACCGGAGCTCCAAACAGACTGTTTTTCACTTTCAAAACTTTATAATTAGCTCAAACATACTCAAACAAACAAACAGTGTGAAAAGTGTTAACTTTGGTTCTTTGCAAATGTTCAGTTTCTGGTATCATGTCGATGAAAGTTAGTCATTTATTTTATTTAGCTCATGTTACGAATATGAAGAGCTTTTACTTCTAAGGTACACACAAAAAGTCTCATAAACACTAGAACAAATATTCCCACCATCATTACTTCAATAAAACAGTGGCCTCTGTATTAATATTATTTTTAGAGGATTCATTGAAAATCATTGTTGGAGGATGATTCTGATTCATGCCCAACTCGGGCTTTACGATAACGTTTAGGATCGTGATCGTTAACGTCGAACTCGGTGAGCTAACAGCCGAGATCTGAGGAACATGGCGAGCTTCGTTCTACAAAGGCGGATTATGAAAACCACTTTGCTTTGAGGAATTACATTAATCTGTATTAATCCTGTCTGCACCAATACAGCAAGAATGTTGGGAAAAAAGTTGAACCAGGGTGTTTGACCCTAAACTGCATTGATGGATCTAAATATATAGATATAGCATGAGAGGTCAGCTGTGTTGCTTATTGGTCCCAGTGAGGTTACACAACATAAAACAAACGCCCCCGTGGCCCAAAAAAAACATGGTTTCCCCCCTGAGCATTATTCCTCTTCTTAAAACCCGTGTTTATAGAACAGCTTTTAAGTGATCTAGTCTTTTTATGCAAAACGTTGGTTCCCCTAATTTAGTTTGTCTGTTTTTAATTTATATGTAATTTATTTGTAATTTATTTATTTATTATGATTTATTTATTTTCATTTTCAATTTGAATATATACTTTTAAATGTAATATTGGTTTCTTACTATTCCACTTGTTTTGCTTTGACTCTCTGTGGAGCACTTTGTAAACATTGTTTTTAAAGGTGCTATATAAATAAAGTTATTAATATGATTATTATTATTATTAGTAGTAGTAGTAGTAGTCTTTGCATTATGAATTTCTAAATTGTGAAACCTGACACACAGGCAAGAAGAGTGACTGTTAACTGCCTGCCATCATCTCTCATTTTGTAAAGTTTCTGGCTCTTCCATTGGGATGGATGAAAGGCCGCCATGTTGGAGCTCAATTTAGTTCCACTTTTGCCATGGCTGATTTAAATAAATCTTAAAAATGTGTCTGTATTTCACAAAATACGCCCCCGTTGAATAGGAAAATCCAAAGAGAGGCCAACGACCACTTTGTGCCGAGGTCCCGGGGGCATCACCTGTTCCAGCATGTTCTGCAGCCTCTCCGCCTCGAGGTCGATGACGAACTTCTTCTCCTGCCTCCGGTCCAGATCCTCCAGCAGCCGTCGGTAGTTGGCGTCGTTGAAGTTCTCCACGCAGATGGCGCTGACCTGCCAGTTGTTCTGTCCCGCCTTCTCCATGATGGCCTGCAGGATGGCGTATCCTGATGCAGCCGGACACAAGAAACAAGTCACATCAGAGAGGGCGAGGACGAAAACACAGGAAGCGAATTGACTTGGAATGCCTTCTGCTCAATACGATCGCATTCACGTACCATTCATTCTCGGAAGGATGAGCTCGGTATGTTCATTGACTGTTTTCATGTTTACATGGAGAAGAGTGGGAGGTCAAACACTAAACTAACAGTCCACATGTGTGTGGTTCGTTGTTAACCTTCGACGACCTTAGCGTTATACAGGGTTCTTACACATTTCGACCAATGGATTTCCATGACTTTTCCATGACTTTTTCATGACTTTTTTTACCAAATTTCCATGACCAAACTGAAAATCTCGGTATAAACATGAACATTTTAGAAAATGCTGCGTATTGAGAGCGTGTGCCAGCTTATATTTCGAGCATCTTTCTTTAAAAGACGTATTAATTATTTCAAACTCGGCGTAAATAACACATTTCCATGACTTTTCCAAAACTTTTATGATTGAAGTTTTTTTCCATGACTTTTCCAGGCCTGGAAATGACCATTTTGAAATTCCATGACTTTTCCAGGTTTTCCATGACCGTAAGAACCCTGGTTATACTTCTGGTGAGTGTGCTTACGCTTAGACCAGGGGTCGGGAACCTATGGCTCTCTATGTAAGGTCCCTTTTCTTAAAAAGCACATCTTTGTTCTTTTATTGAACTAAACAGCCGTCTGTTATTGATCGTATCCAACCAACAGAAGTCGCATTAAAATTATACGTTAAAAATACTCAATGAAATATATTTAGAAATATTTGGCTTTTATGGCTCTCCCAGTCAAAAAGGTTCCTGACCCCTGGCTTAGACGATCATAAAAGCGACGTTCACTTTGTGAAGAACTTTGTAAGAGACAAACTGAATATGCACCACTCCCATTGGATCCACGCAACATGATGACGGTCATCGATACGTGTACATCGATAGAAATGTTCTTATTTTTCAAAGAAAAGCACGTTTGTTTGAATAAAGATAACATTAAATGATTAAGAAATGCACTCTATACATTTATAACATGATAAATTACTATTTTAGGTTGAAACATCAGTTTTAATAAAATTAAATATCTACACGGTTGTATAAAGGCCCATCTCCAGTGCTCTAATGACACATTGTGTTATCGCCTTAGAAGACTAACGGAGGGTTCGAATTTTATAAAAACCCTTTTGTTATGTTAGCACAGTTGAAAACAGTTATGCAGGTCAGAGAAGCTTTTCAACTGGCCTTCCTTTTGAGCTTGAAGTCTGAAGAACACAATTCATATTTAAAATATTATTTCTAACCTTGTCAATGTATTTAATATATTTTCTATTCATTTTGCAATTCAGTGGATACATAAAAGTGAGTTTCCATGGAAAACACAAAATTGTCTCGTTGGGTGACCCCAAACTTTTGAACGGTAGTGTATATTGACGCAGATGTGGATATGTCTTCTATTAAAACAACGTGAAGTGCTCCTTGAATGCTTTTGAGTTGTCAGCACACCTCTGGGATATGTCTACTGATTAAACTCAGGCACTTATACTTCCTGGATGAAATACGGCCCATTGGGCCATATGAAGTGATACGACATATTGCTTCTAATTACTGGTTGGACTTGCAAAACTGGCTCCAGTTGACACGACATCCTTGGCAAGACCTCTTTTTTTTTTACGATCTAAAAGAAGCCGCGCTGGAGCAAATGGCCTCGAAAAAAACTTGTATCTGTTTCCAACCAGACGCTGGCTGTTGGTCCAGTCGGCGGAACAGACTCGTCTCCGTGAGCCGGATGAGGCATCAGACCCCGTGATGGGTGGGAGGACCCTCGCTGTCAGGTCTGTGTATGAAGAAGAGGAGTGTCAGCGAGGAGACTAGGGAGCTGTGAGGGCGGCTGTTCTCCAGCAGGAACAGATGTCCCCCTTAAACTGCCCCTCCCGGTAGCAATCACAATCTGGCAACCTGTCTCCCTTTGCTCCCAATTAGAGGATTAACCTGTGCTCTGGAAACCAGGCTCCGTCTCCACCTGATCCATCCCCTCCCCAGCCTCTCGCCCCCCCATTAGAAGGATGTTGGTGCCAGGAGAGACTGACGGTTAACACGGCACACCCGGTGTTCACACATGTGTGCATCAGAATGTCCCCAGTGAGCCCTGGTTTCTGACATTTTGGGCTGTTGGGAAGCCGGACCCCGACTGGGAAGCACTTATTGTTCATTTTCTGCAAAAAGACAAACGCGACAGCTAGAAGAGAACACAGTGTGCTTTGATGAGCTCTTTATTGCACCTCTATGACTTTTTGGCCAGACACATTTTCCTTCTGAGTTATATTTTATGGCCATTATCGACAGGAAATGAGAGCAAGAGAAAGAGAGAGACGGGGAACCAAAGGTCCGACAAAAGCCAGCAGCTCCATCTGATACGACGCCTTTCTTTCCTCTTAGCTCGTACATGGTGCCTAATAAATACAAAAAAATATACACTACCTTTCAAAAGTTTGGGGTCTCTTAGAAAAAAGAGAAAAAAACACTGTTTTTTCCAATGAAAATGACATTAAATTAATCAGAAATACACTCTATACATAGTTAATGTGATAAATAACTATTCTCTGTTTTTTAATTAAAACTAAAGAGGTGTGTAGAGGTCCATCTCCAGTTTCTAGTGGTACATTGTGTTATTGCCTTAGAAGACTAGCAGAGGGTTAGAACCCCCTTGAAACCCTTTTCATTTAGCATTTTCCACAAACAGATTATTCCTTCACATCGAAACCCTTTTTATGTGAGCGCAGCTGAAAACAGTTATGCTGGTGAGAGAAGCTATAAAACTGGCATACTTTTGAGCCACAAGTTTGAAGAACAACATTAATATTTACAATGAAAATCATTATTTCTAACCTTGTCAATGTCTTGATTATATTTTGTATTAATCTTGTATTCATTTAATAAATAAAAGTGTGAGTTTTCATGGAAAACACAACATTTTCTCGGTGACCCCAAACTTTTGAACGGTAGTGTATAAACGAGCGACTATGTGCAGGGTGTGTAGCCACATGCTTGGATAAAAACGACCCCCTGTGGTAGCTGGAGCTACTTTGCTGCTTTTGACTTGAGTTTCAGCGACCAATGAGCAGCTGTTTGGGCTCCCTGCTTTCCTTTCGGTCCGTCAGAGGTATGATGCAATGTACGCAATGGCGCTTAAGCAAAAATTCAGTCGGGAATGCACTCTTTACACGCTGGTTCATTCATAAGCAGTCTCTTAGTCTAGCAGCGATTACTGCATCAGCGGATTGGGGGCGGGTGTGATGAATGAACCAACCAATCAGAGGCAGCGCAGTCCTGCAAACCAATCACAGCGTCATTGGTAATTTTAATGTGTTCTCCTGATGCGACCCCCCCCCCTCCTCCAATCGGCATTACAGCAACTCTTCTTCTACAGCACCACCAGCGTCTGGACTCCAGGGGGGGGGATTCTGCCTTTACAGATCCAATCCTCAAAAAGTCTTTGCACTATTTCAATAAGCAATTGGAAATAAATTATTTTTAAACTCTATCTCCATCTCTCATGATTAAAATACATGATGGCTACACATGTGACATAATGCGATGAGACTGAGGCTAAAGCTACATGTCTCGAGCAATCATTCTCACCAGCTTATGATCCACGAAGTGTCACGATCCGGAGTTTCTGTGTCTTATTTTGAAGTCCTTGTCTCTCGTGTCCTCCGTTTCCCTGCACTTCCTGTCCCTGTGATTGTCTGCCCTGTCCCTGATTGATTCCACCTGTGTGATTGCTAGCCCCGCCCTCATTGTGTCCACCTGTGACGTTACCCTAAGTCCAATCACCTGCACCTCCCCTGTGTATTTAAACCCTGTTTGTCTCTTTCCCCAATGTTGGTTTGTATTGTTTAGTTTGTGTTTGACCTGTTTTCAATAAAAAAGATGACATAGTCTGTGGCATGTTGTTGTTGTTTGGGTTATATAGCTCTCTCTCCTGACACAAAGAAGACATCTAACTATACAGCAAGGGATATCTTTCTGTAACGTATGTTTAGTCCGAATCCACACTGCTCACCCCACTATCTCCCCAGATACCAATCAGATGGAGTGAGCCGCTCGTGCGCTATCTGCGGCGCGTGCCATCGTGTCGCGTGGCGTGCGCACGGCTCGCGGACCAAAAAACACCGCAGCGGCGGCAGTCGGGGCGAGTAAAGCGAGCGAGGAGCCAGCTGATTACCAGCTGATAAATGTGTCGCCCCGCGGCTGTGTGCGGAGCAGCAGCCAGCCGCAATCAGCATCAGCGTCAAAGACACAGCCGCGGGGGGGGGGGTTTGAGTGCGCGGACCGGCGCACGTCACGCCGGTTAGAGCCGAGCTTGCCGCTAGATGAGAGCGGAGATTAAAGGTCCGTGTGTGCGCTTTCGGCCCCTTTTCAAACTCCCCCTCCTCTTCCCCCCCCCCGTCTTTCCCCTCCAGTGGGATGCATATTATTTGTGTCTGTCAACAGAGCCTCCATCCTTCCTTCGTTCTCGTTGAGCCAGTCCTTTTCTTTTCACCTCTCGCTCTTCGGAGAGAGTACATAAAGAGGCTTATGCTTTTTGAAATGAGCCATTCATCATGGCCTGAACCCACTGCCTCTACCAGTCAATCTGCTTTTCCTCGCCTCCCTTACTTCCTCTTTGGATCCTTTTCCCAATCCTCTAGCTTTCTCTTTTTTTTTTCTCTCTCTCTCTTTTGTAATCTCCTTGTTTCCTCATCATCTCATTTCCTATAGCTTCTCTTCTTTTCTAGCATCCACACTCCTCCTTTACATCATCTCTCATAGTTTCCTCTCTATTTTTCCACTTCCTCCTGCATATGTCCTCTCTATTCCTTGAATGCTCTCGTTTCGTTTACTCCTCTCCTCTCCTTTCATGCCATGCCTCCTTGTTTCCTTTCCCCTCCTTCTTGTTTTCTGTTCTCTCATTCGCTCGAGTATTACTTCCTCCTCTCTCCTTTCCTCCCGCATAGTTTTTGCTCCCATCCTTTCACTTCCGCTCATCTTCTTTGCTTTCCCCTCATCTTTCCTCCTTGAGTTTCCTCTCCTCTCCGTATGTCCTCTCCTTTTCTCTTTTCTGGACTCATTTTATTTTAATTATTCTATTCTAAAAGGAACAGCACTCACTACAGTGCTACAGTATCCAGCCCCTTGTCTCTCTGGAGCCCTGATGCAGAGATTCAGACTGGCGCTCATTGACTGAGCTCGGCCATGCGTGGGCTGATTCTACATTATAGTCAATACTGGATGAATGCCTGGCGCTGTGTGGGAAAAAAAATCCTCCGGCTAAAGTGCTGCAGCCTGCACCCAAAAGCTATCTGAAAAGCCCTTGCATGCGCAAACAGAACAGGAGTACGTAGGTTTACTACAATGTTGTGCAGACACATTCAGACCCACCGACAAAGAGTCCCCAGGACATATTTGAGGGTTTTTAATAAAATAGGCATGTCTGCCACTTCAGACACAGACTGAGTACACTCACACTATCCCTTCATGAATAGTCTAAGTACAAAAATTCACGGACGAAATATAAAAAATCTCAAAGCCTCGGTTCTACTCTCAAAATTGCAGAAAGAACGCCTCAAGGTTTTTATGGATTGTGAAAAATGCTTATGCATGAATTTGCTAAACAAGCCACAAAAAAGTGAACAAACTGATCAGCTCTGAAGCTGGTGTGCATCATAAATGAGTCCAGTGCACCAAAGGAAATACATATTGTGAATATAGAAATCTGTTTATAAAGATTAGTTATTTTTCAACTATTACTGAATTTTTGGGGTGTGAAAAAACTATTAATTAATAATTTATTATATATTTATATACACTATATATAATAAATAAAATAAAAAAGAGAATTATATATATAAAGATATCTGTTATTATATATAAAAGAGAATTATATATATATATATAAATATATTTATTTTTATTTTATATATATATATATATATATAGTGTAAAATTAGTTAAAATGATGGACCTACTGTCTGCTTAAATGTGTAATATCTGCTCGGTGCTCTGAATTATGGTATATTCCATAAGTACAACAAATTAGTGAATTGTCCAGTCAATTTGATTGGCTTAGAAGATATCGCAATAAGCGTTTTGTGTTTGGAACAGCATTACAGAGCCTTTCAAATGGGTAGACGAGAGACTAAACCATCACACGATATCATCATCTGTATTCAAGTGACAGACTATTCCTGATTGAGACGACCTTTGTCTGTCGGTGGCGCCGCACGGCCGTAAAGCTATAGGAACCTTTGTTGTGCTTTTTGAAGAACACTTGATCGGATACAAATAGGTTTCTGTTGCGAGGAGAAGAGGCTTTTTAGCCAGTCAAGCGTGTACGGGCCGAGATGAGAGGAAGAAAAAAAAAGGAACAGGGAACGAGTCGTTGTGCAAGGCGGCCATCCTGATATGCTCCCCACTCTGAGCAGATTGGCTTACATAGGAGCTGCAACCACTCACTGCAGTCTCGAAAGCAGCAGAGAGAACGCATGAAAACCATGACTACCTTCTGGAAAATGTATGACAGCGAGATGTGGAGATGTGAGCCAAGCAGTAGCCCATATCCATTCTGTCGTGTAATGGAAATGTGCAACGGTGGAGGGGGGTTGAGTACAAACCCCGTGACCCTGTGAGTGTGTATGTGAGGGAGAAGTGGGTGACAGAAAACAATGAAAAGGGGAGAGGAGAGAAATCTAAATAGAGAGAGAGAGACACATATATGGAGGAGAGAAATTTGCGTTCCTCATCCTTAGGAGGGGAATCGAGTCGGAGAGAGAGAGAGAGAGAGAGAGAGAGAGAGAGAGAGAGAGAGGTCCAACACTGTAGTCCACCACACTTCCAACACCGCTGCACTATTGATTACCTGGTGGCCTGGAGGCATGTGGTGGATTAAAAAAACAGCCTTTATTGTACAGGCACATCCATTCCCACTTCTGTGTTTGCTGCCCCACGTCGGGAGCATTAGGGCAATGACTACATTATATTTAAGCTAACGTCATGTTTCAGAGCTGCAGACATTTTAATTCCTTCAAATCTGATTTTTGTGGTGTGTGCAAAAACAAACATGCACATAATCCAACAGTACTCATAGCTAAATAACCCTAACCCATGAAACAGGGGTTCATGAGCATTTGATCGGTCAACTTAACCCTCCTGTTAC
>CM070088.1:18227667-18400167 GCA_036178185.1 Liparis tanakae
ATTCTGGAGCATCAAAAAACTCTTTCAATGTCACTTTTCCCAACATGCAGGAGCTGCCAGTGGACGCTCCGGCTCAGTGGACCGCACAGGACTCGGCGACAGCGCATGCCAACTGGCAGAAGACGAGCGTTATACTTTTAATATAAAATAGATTGCTCCGGCGGGGGGAGATGAATCCAGCCAACACCCTGTGCCGGCTCCCCAGTCCGTGACTTCAGTTTCTGTTCTTAATGACATCACTTGGATCTCTTCTGGGTTTCCCTGAGGTCACTCACTGTTCTTACCGCGTGGGAACTTTATACCTAAAAGTAGAAATATGCACAGTTTTTTCTCATTTAATATTTTGCATGGACATTTTTGAGTATATCATATTTTAATTGTATTTCTAAGAGTGTGCTCAATTGGGGCTGGGTGATAAGGTCAAAGGCTTCAATCCAAATAAAGGGTCATTTCATATCTCGATAACGATGTAACATGCTTTCTGCTAACTAAAGAAACATAACGCCTGTATGAAATAACCACGCGGTAACGCGTACTGTAATAAAAAGTATTTTCTTAAGAATGTAGCATAAAATAACATAGCAGTTTCAAGGGGGAATTAGAGAGGAACACTATTTCCCCATATATAATGTTTGTAAATCGAGTGATAATGTTAAGTGTGATGTAAAGGTCAAAATTATGACATGGATTTTGTATGTGAAAACCGTGTCTTTTTCGACTTGATGTACTCTGGTGTGACATCATTCCCATCTCCTACTTCCTATTTCCCAGGTACATTGAACAGAGCATAGATCTGAGACTAATACGCTGGGAAATTGCGAAAAAAAGAAGAAAAAAAGAAGAGAAAAAATAGCTAAATGTATGCATTTAATCAGATTTAGAGGGAAACCTATTTAATGATTTTAAAATACTGAACTCTCTGTATAACTTATTCAACTTCTTAGTGATTATGTAGCATCTGAGGCTATTTGAGTACAAATCACTGTGACATTTCTTTCTAAAATGTATATAAAAAGAAGTTTAATAGTACAATTGTTTAGTTTTCCCACGGTTTTAAGACACACGTCTTCTCAGGACGTCCCGAGGAGGATTGCTCCCGCGCAAAGCGCCATCAGCGGCCAATCGTATCAAGGAGTCGGGCCGTATCAGAGGGTTTGCGCTGTGTGACCTAGTGGGGACGGGGCAGCAGTAGTACTGTGCCAGCGAGGGGGAGGCCGGCCTCCTGGACTGGTCCATTTAGTCCCACACCAGCACTGACCCTGAAACTGCATCCGCTGGCCTCACACTCCACCGCACAAACAGGTCAGAGCACACACACACTCACTGCAGCGCGCGCTGATCAATGGGCCAGACATTTTGCGTGTGACACACTAACAGAAGCTTCCCCCGTCGTTTTACATAACGCTCGTCTGAAACCAACTCTTCGGGCAGAAGCGTGAGCCTCACGCGAGTTCAATCTGCCAGGCAACACCGCCATTTTTTAAGTTTTTATTCAAATCTAAGCGATTAAAGTCAAGTGACTAACCTGAAATGATACAATGGTAAGCGGCCAACTGCCAGAGGTTAAACAACAAAGTTTAGGTTACCAAACATTTCAAAATAATGTACATTTCAGAGTTATACAAAAATACACTACCGTTCAAAAGTTTTGGGGTTAGCCACCCAGACAATGTGGTGTTTTCCATGAAAACTCACACATTTATTTATCAAATGAAATGCAAAAAAAATATAAAATATATTCAAGACATTGACAAGGTTAGACATAATCATATTAATTTGAAATATACATTTTGTTCTTCAAACTTGTGTCTCAAAGAAAGGTCAGTTTTATATCTTCTATCACCAGCATAACTGTTTTCAGCTGCGCTAACATAAAGATTGTTTTCAAGGGTTGTTCTACCCCTCCGTTTGTCTTCTAAGGCGATAACACAATGTACCATTAGAACACTGTAGATGGTTCATTAAAAAACAGATGTTTCTACCTAGAATAGTCATTTACCACATTACCTATGTATAGAGTGTATTTCTCATTAATTGAATGTTATCTTCATTTTTTTTTAAAGTGCTTTTCTTTGAAAAATTATGGACATTTCTAAGTGACCCCAAACTTTTGAACGGTAGTGTATGTTTTTCAGCGAACAGGTAATGGGTTAACAACTTGCAGCTGTTCTGCAAAATCTGCAAGTTCTGGAAATAAACGAAGCCTTGAAAGTTGATGCGAACAATTCCTGCAGGTGTCTCAATTTGAGTTTATTACTTAAAAACGCTGCGTCTGTATAAAAGCAGTGGAACAGACTGTGTTACTACACCCTCTTAAGCATTATGTGGACAGTACTGTACTGCAGGCGGTCGTATATTTCTCTTATAATGGCGAGAAAAAGGCCATTAACAAAAGAAGACAGACAGATCATTATTTTATAACCCTTAAAAGTGTAGGTCTTTCCTTTATAGAAATGGAGGCGTTCTAAAACTTTTGACCGGTGGGGTACGTCTCCCGTTGGGAATCATCCGTAAAGATGAACTGTCACCCCGAGCTGAACTTTGCTCAGACACATGAGGTGAGGTGAGAAACTGCTGTGTCATCAGTGCTCTGGGAAATAATCTGCACATCGAGATGAAGTCTGGTACCAGTGACACTTTTTTTTTTTTCCTCCTCGGTCCCCCCCCAGGTATTAGGCCCCGCCCACAGCAGAGGACAGTTTGATGATGGCTGCCCCCGACCTCTGCCCCGTCAATATATATCGATCTCAGCTGTACAGAACAAACCTCCATTATTTATCACTTCTTTTAGAGCAAAAAACACATCCCTCGCTCTCTCTGCCGGAGAAGCAATCGGCTGGATTTTGAGTTATGGCAATGTCTCTGCAGCTCAAATCATTTAGCCGGTGAAATATCCGGGACCCGTTTTGATCAATTGCATTTCAGGGGAGAAGTGGAATGGTGACTGATGAATACGGGTATATTTAGCCTGCATTATTTATGGTTTCCTCGATTGCTCCTTCATTAACTCCTCAAGATATATCAGCCCTTCAAATCTCGACGTGCTAAATGAACGGCTTGTTACGCACACACCACCAAAACAATACCCGCTGCGTGTGTGCACATTTTATTTATTTTCCCATAATAAAAATCCACAAGATCACATTTGGAATAACTTATACGACACAGCATCGACCAACGCAACCGTCGATATACGGAGTCGATAGTTCCAAAAAAAGCAAAAGGTTACTCAAACAAATTGTGATTACATATTTGGTGCTTAAGTGAGTATAACCAGCAGATGGTTGTTTTACGTTGGACTGACGCACAATAAACTACAGTCACGGTAATGAGGGCCCATGTGGCTCAATGATGCGTTTCTAATCATTTTGGGCCCCAAATTGAGTCGTAAAATAAAGAAATAAAACAATACATGGATCATATTTCTGTTGTCTTTTAATGACAATAATAAAAAAATATAGAATTAAACCAGTTTTATTTGACTTAAAGCTGAAAAAAAGTGTGTCCCATCTTTATAATATTATTGCATGATTCATCATTCATACTACAGCATGAGTATGTTTCACACATTGATGCAGCACTCTCTCATCCGGCTCTTTATTTATTATGGTTGTACGCTGCTTCATAATCAGCTATACTGTAATTTAAATAAATGAAATATAGATGAAATCAACGGTTTGACGCCCTAAGGCTTACAATAGATTCACAAATTAAACAAATATTTTCCAGCAAAAAATATATCCGTAGGAGACTTTTTAGTTGGAATCTGGTGACTGGAAGTTTTCCATCAAAAAAAATCTTCATGATGGTATTTTCTATCATCATCATCATCATCATCATCATCATCATCAGCTCTCGATGTCTTCATCGACTCACAAAAAAAGAGGCGAGCGACACGAGTGGAGGTCTTTTGTGAAAAACAACTGCGAGGACAAAGATGAAGACCCTTTGTATCCGTGATAGTTTAGACGCTGTACAAATCAATACCGACTTGTTGTGTGAGCAGTCCGTGATGAAAAGAAACCGCCGGTACCCAAACCGACTGTACACGGCGCTCACGCTGGGCAGGCAGCCATTTTGGACACAGCAGCAGGCAATCGCTCAATTTCCTCTCTCAATCCAACACCTCTATTGACACTGCCAGACGCAATATAGCGGCTTCAATGAAGCTCACAACTTTCTATATTTAAAGGATGAATTACTTCGTTAAACAGCTTCCCATTGTGTCACCTAGACAACTGAATCATTACCAATTGAGCTGCCCCACAACGATAAAACTTAAATTATGGCAATTACACCTTTTCTTCACCATTAAAACTAGTGGTGTGTCATTGTTACCACTGGACATTAAATATTCTAACAACGGACTACATGGTAATTGCCATGACATCGTCATTAGCCTCAGTTTTTGTAATAATAACTTATAATGACACCAAAAAGTGTGCGATTACAATACAAAGACAACATTTCCCAGGAATTTCTTTTCATGGCTGCCTCTTAAAGGGCCGGCGTACCTGAAGTGGTGTATAAACTACTCCTGAACATACCGTTAGATAACTCTCTTTGCATGTGATTATTGTTTATTCGAGAGTAGAAATATTGTACACATGAACATTTCTCTAATATTATAACACACATCCATTCAATTTGTAACCTTCAAAATAAAAGCACAGGATATAAAGATGATCATGTGTCTTTCAAAGCCGTCAGGGGCCAAATAAAGTGACGCGGTGGGCCGCATTCGGCCCGCGGGCCTTGTGTTTGACGCCTGTGTTGTAGAGAAACAACGTTTTCACGGCGTCCTCCTTGCATGATTGGTAGAAGTCCGAGGACGACGTTCAGTGAGACGTAAAGCCGAACCGCAACACATGCAGATTGTAAAATGAATAAAGAAATTGCATAGGTTAAACATATTAACCCATACATATATATTATAAATAATACATTCATTTATAGTAGCTACTGTAGTCTGTAGCGTCATCAAAATACAAGTTAACTAGAACGGGCACTCGGTAGAGCGCATACCTTCACATATCAAAAGATTGAGCATTGAATTATGAACATTTTGGCATCAGTTGCATGCTAATTGGATAAAAGTTGACCGCGCTATGGTAAAAATAAGATTTTGACCTTTTCATGACCTTGACCTTGACATTTGATCCGATCGATTCCAAAATCTAATCAAATGTCCCACGGATAATAACCAATCATCCCACCAAATTTCATGCGATTCGGTTTAATACTTTTTGACTTATGCGAATAACACGCACACACGCATACAAATAAACAGCGATCAAAACATTACCTTCCGCATTTTCAATGCGAAGGTAATCATAAAAATACCAACGATTACAAATAAGGCAATGTTGAGAGATCCTCTTCAAGGCTCTGCAACAGCATGGGATCTGGTTTCTTTGGGTCCATTTCATGATTTTTGCCCAAATATCCTCCTTGCAGCAAATAAACAAACAAACCAGCGGGACAGAAAACATAACCTCATTTGCAGAGACAGAAGACTGGAGCCGCTCTCGCCAAGCGGCCGCCGGCTGCCTCGGGACCGCCGCGTCGCACCGGCAGGTACACGGCGAGCAGCGGCGCCGACGCCCAGGGCGTCTGAAGATGACTCAGTACGCCGCGTGACGGCCACACGCCGCGGCCGCCTTCACTTCCTGTGTCAGCTTGAATAAAGCTTTTGTGCCGTGTGCTCGCGTGCGTTCAAGTGCATGTCAGCGTGCACGTACGCATTGAAAAGAGAGAGAGAGAGATGGAGAGAAAAAGAGAGAGAAAAAGAGAGAGGGAGAGAGATCCATGGAACAACATCGCAGCACATTTCCCAACATGCACCAGTGCCACTGACAAACCACTTCTCAACACACACACACACTTATAAACACACTCGCACACGTGTACACACACACACACACACATCAACACACACACCCACGCACATGTACTCATCAACACACACACACACACTCATGAACACACACGCACACATATGTACACACACCTACACACACACACACACACACACACACATGTATTCATCAACACACACACACAAACATGTACTCATCAACACACACACGCACACACATGTACTCATCAACACACACACGCACACACATGTACACACACACACACACATGTATTCATCAACACACATGTACTCATCAACACACATGTACTCATCAACACACACACACACACATACACACACACACATGTGCCGTATTCTGTCTGCTTGACTTTGTCTCCCACCATGCCCTGGGTTACAGATTGGTGGTGCAGGGCAAGAGGGAAGATACAGCTCTGCTCTGCACATCATTTAAACACTCCTCCTCCTCCTCCTCCTCCTCCTCCTCCTCCTCCTCCTCCTCCTCCTCCTCCTTCACCCCCAGCATTACCCCACGCCAATTGTACTTTTCACAATCAGGCAGCCTGCGGTTGAATGCTATACGATAATTAGAGGTGTAGCCTCGGGCGCTTGTGCACACGGATACGAGGAGGAAGCTGGTTCACATCCAGGGAGTCGCATAAAAAAACACAACGAAAATAACGACAACAAACAAAGACAGCAGAACGTATTCATGTCTGTCTGTGGAATCTCCTCTGAAAGCGTTATGACAAACCACGCCGTGAACAAACGCAATCAAACCAACTGCATCATATCTATCCTATCAGAAGCCATTTACAACATGTTGGTTTAAAAATCACACAATTAAAAAGTGAACTGGAGCTGCACAATGACACGGAGTGCATGCTGCCAGTGGGATGCTCCCTATGCTGCTGCCCCTCTGGGAAGAGCACACGACAGATGGGTCAAATATAGCCGCCGATGGCCGACGGGCCTTGAACGCACCGGCGATACTTCTATGGAGAGAGCGTGGTGAAACACACGGCTAATAATATAGCGGGGATCCACAGAGAGACCATCAAGAGGCACAAAACGCTCCAAACTAAGCAATATTTTAAGTGCGCCCACCGAGGGATGAGTGAACTAAACTCCTCGTAAATCCTCTCCCACTTAGCATCCATAAAACATGAGCTAACCGGGGCGGGGGGTGGGTGTTATTGGGAGGTGATGGATAACAGCCAATCAATTTGGCCGTGCTTCCTGCTTAGATATTTGCCCTTGTGGAGGAAAAAAGTGACTCACCACAGCCCCGTATCTCAGCGTGTAGCCATAGGCCTTTTTTACAATTTTGAACATGTCTGAATGATACGGCTGCGTTTCATCTCGCCGCTTCAGCTTCCCAAAAAAAGGGCTGTGAAAAAGTCCTCCAGCCATAGGTTCTGCTTTTATTTCGGAGTACAGGATACTAAAACACAGCAGCGCTCAGTGGGCGATACTCCATCCTCAAAGTGAAGCTCCTGTTCGTTTCGGGGGCTGCCGGCAGCGTTTTGATCCAGATTGGTGAAGCAGATGATTCATCACTTCGCAACAAGGACAGCGACAACAACGTCTGGCAGAAATCCTGGGGAAACCAAACATTCTAGGAAAAACATTCATATCTAACAGTGTAAAATGATAAAAATAAAAAAGCTTCACAATGTGCACAGAGCAGACCAAAAACTAAAAAAATACAGCGTGCTGAGTTATCCGTCAGCGTATGAACTCGTATATCACGTTCTTGTAAATGTGAAAGAAAAGAAGGTAGCCTAAGTCCAATTGTCGCGTTGTAATAAATCAAACTTTATTCGTTAAGCACTTTTCTCACAAGGTTGGTTCAGTTCAGAATGGCTCATAAATGACTGGAACAAGCCCAAAAACGACCTGAAACTAAGTGGAAAGGACTGTAAATTCAGGCATTCTCGGTATTTTCATCACCGCGATCGACCTCTTCCGCATATCTTACACGCGGCCGTCCATTATATCCGCTTTGAGGAACCCTTCGTCTTCAATTAACACGCAGTCGACGCGACAGATTTAGTTTTTAAGGAAATCGTATTTCAGCAGAAGGGAATTTGATGGACAGCTGGCTGCCAAATATTGACATAGTGTGAAAAACAGGCTATTATGTACACGGCGCCGCGAGCGGGTGTCCGCTCGGAGACACTCGCACGGAGCCTTCACACAAATTATTAATATCTCAAGCTGAGGAACAATCATTTTACCTTCAGCTAAAGCATGAAATCTGTGTTTTTCAAAAGGCGGTCTAACGTGAATTAACGCTCTGTGTGCAAAGATGTGCAACACAGCTTGATATTTGTAGATATTTCCTGTCCTGTTTGTGTCCTTTTTATTTAGTCCCTTAATGAAAGCAGATGTTTTTTTGGGAGACTAACTATTTTATCTAATTTGTTCTATGAAAAGAGATTCTCGTTTATGTCTTATTTGCGTACTTTTGTCCGTCATCACTCGCCAAATGAACCGCTGATTAAGGTTGAGTTTGGATCGCTATTTCTCAGAGTATTTTAACAGCAGTTATTCTGCAAATGATGGATTGTGGTGTGTTCATGCATAACTAAAAGGCCAGATTATTATATTAAGCAATGCAATGATCTTTTAACTTTATTCCAAATCACTCCCTTCTCGAAGGATTCTCTGTTTATCATATATATATATATATATATATATATATATATATATATATATATATATATATATATATATATAATCAGGCACGTGCACAGATAGAGCCCTAGTGGTGCTCAAGCTCCTCCCCTTTTGCCCTGGATGAGAAAAGTGCCCTTTCTGCTGGAGCCCCTTTTTTTTCATTCATCAGCATTTAAGAATAAAAATGACTCTCTGTCATCAAGTCCCCCCAAATGTGTTTTTATATCCGACGGGGCTTGTACCACATTGTTTTATGTGGTATGTTTCTCTTTGTTTTGTCTGTTCCAGTTTTACAAAGATCAATCTTGTATGAGCATTGCAGAGGCTGAAAAGAGAAAACGCAAGAAAAAACAATACTTGTTTATTATATGGCATTTTTCGCTCCTATCTTTTTGTAAATACAATATAATTGTAATTGTTAATAGAAAACATTTCATTTTGTGTAGCTCTCATGTCTTCTCACTGCACAATGTGTTTCAATTACTAGCTAAATTCAAGTTACAGCGATCAATATAAGAATATATTTGCCGATTGGTTCCCCTTTTTTTGGGTTTGAGCACCTGCCCCCCAACATGTCTGTGCACGTGCCTGTATATAATTATTTAGTTATTCCCATTCGCATATCCGCTCCAGTCGAGGATAAACCAGCCGACGGAGTTTCTGTATGAAGCAGCCGGTTCCGGCTTTACAGACATTCTTCTTCCATTTTTTCCGACCTTCCAATTTCCCCACGAGAATCCCGATGTTCCCGGTGCTTTTAAATATGACGCTCCTGCAGCCCTCACACGGCGAACGCACACATACACTCATAAAACACGTGAGCAAATCCAATAAGCTGCAGTACGGCCCCCCCGACGATGCGCGGCCTGATTTACAGCGGCTGGACATTTCTCTGCTCCACAGGTGACTCGGCAAATACAGTCGCGGTTCCTCCGACACACACATCACCAGCATCTGCTCCAATGCACATGGATAAGCATCAATGACACATGGAGGATATAGTATTTTATATATAGGAGCTATTAAAGGTTATGTGTTGGAGAACATAATGAAAAACATGGTTTGAAAAGGACTGTTTTGCTCAAAGGATATCCATGGTTTACTTTGTGCTTCAATCTGGCATTAAAACATAATCTCTACATTCTAGGAAATGTCAGCAGTTACAGAAATTACCGAGATGAAAGTGATCTTTATGTGAACTCGAGTCCAAACTGCGAGGGCCGGAAGGTAGGAGGAGGAGGAGGAGGAGGAGGAGGAGGAGGAGGAGGAGGAGGAGGAGGAGGAGGAGGAGGAGGGGGGGCACTTCCATCAAAATGTGTACTCCTTCTCTGAGTCATAACTCCATAACTCCAAACACACACAGATGTCATACCGATTTTTTGAATCCGCATGACTTACACTTCCTGCGGGAATCATTAGCTCCATCTACCCCGAATTTGTGGAACAGCCAATAGGAACATGACCCTCTTTCTGAAATGAGCTGTGATTGGCCGAAGTGTTCCGGTCACCGGTTAGCTTTTCTGAAAACCGAACCAAGAGGCGCTGAAGTCTGGTACCACTTGAATTAGTGCTATTATTGAAATAATGTTTAAATATTATGTAATTTATGGTAACTTTAATGTGTGTGAGCACTGGGGGGGGGGGGGTGCCATATGTATATTAAAGAGGTTAGCTAATGGCTCACGATGCACTGCCCAGGTCAGAGAGCACAGTCTAGGCCTGGGGGGAAGGGTGTGTGTGTGTGTGTGTGTGTGTTTGTGTGTGTGTGTGTGTGTGTGGGGGGGGCTCCACCTGCTCAGCTCAGTCAGGTGGCTGCTGGTCAGCCGTCGGCCCGGAGCTACGCCACAGGGCTCAGACTAGCTGCCCTCAGAGGAATATTATTGCTAATAGGATCCGTTTTAGGTCATAGAAGTGCACACATGAGCGGACACACATGCGCACACACACATGAGCGGACACAGATGAGCATACACACATGTGCACACACACAGATGAGCATACACACATGTGCACACACACAGATGAGCATACACACATGTACACACATTGAGACATCATGGGAAAGGGCATTGAGATGGAGGAGGCGCACCGGTTGAAGAAACACTGCTTCACTGATTTGTCGGACAGCAAATCCGCCCCACAACACACACGCACACACACACATACACAAAACACAAGCACACGTGGCAACATGAATGCATGCATATACACACAAACAGAGCTGCGTGATTCTTGGTATGAGGACAACAGTTCGTTTTTGGCTGATGCTGTCAGATCCGCTCATTCTCAGAGATGCATGGAGCTCAGTCGGAACGCACGCACTAATACACACACACACACACACACACACACACACACACACACACACACACACACACTTGTGCACACGCAGGGTCTTACTCAAGATCTGTCTGCAGAGAAACAGAGGACACAATGAGAGGGAAGGATTTAGGCAAACAAACAGATGAATAGTTTTGGCAAGCTGTGTGTGTGTGTGTGTGTGTGTGTGTGTGTGTGTGTGTGTGTGTGTGTGTATGGGGTGGTAAATCAAAGCTATGAGTCAGGACAATGAGGGACAAGAGGATGAAGAGGTTCAGGCCAAAGAGAGGGCAGTACAGAGAGTGCAACAACACACACCAGCATCAAGCGGCACTGTGTACCCCCCCCCCCTCCATCGCTGCAGCTCCCCCCCTCCCTCCCCCTCCCCCGACATCGTTCAACCTTCCTCTTGAGTCTCTATATTTCAATTACAGCACACTCTCTACTTCCGTTCTTATTTGTCCCTTTCATCCACTCAGGTTGCTACGGTTTAAAAAAAGAAAGTCTTTTAAAAGAGCTTAATTTCTCCACACGGTAACCAGCGGCAACCAGCTCGGACCAACGATGTAAACGAAGAACAGAGAGACTCAGATTACAAATAGTTGTTGAATTAGACACGCCTTCATCTCAGAAGGTAGCAAGCAAAGAAAATAATTGTAGTTATGACTTATTTATGTTTCCATGCTGGCAACAGGACTCCTCGACCTTTTAAACAACATTTGTCATCAGGTCAAAATGACCTTTATTCAACACTTTATTACATTTCTTGTAGTACATTCATGCTCCCCGGAAAATTAACCTTTTCTCTCTCTCTTTACAAACATGCGTACTCTTGTTACACCTTCACATTAAAATCTAAACTTTTACACTTGTTATCTCTAATCTGATATCTCCTTATTGAGCGTGTACTCTGCTATAAGATAAATCCTTTTATTCAGTGATTTCATTACCTTTTCCAAGCATCATATCATTCTAATGTTGTATGTATATCCATTAGTAGAGCTTGAGGAATAGTAAATGTATGTTGCTGCGGCTCTGAGAAAGACTTTCTCATCGTGTTGAATCCTGAAACCTCGAAAGTCGTCTGCAAGTATATTGTTAGAATAGCGACTGGCTGCCAATATTAAGAGGCAACTGTTTTCCAATCATAACAATTAATAAATGAACTGTGCCAAGACTACCAATAAAGTTTTTAAAATCAATTAACAAAGCATTACAAACATACCAGATCATCATGAACACAAATGCCCCGCAGCTCTGAAGTGGTGAAAATAATAAACAGGGTTCTTACACATGTTGACCAATGGATTTCCAGGACTTTTCCATGACTTTAAACCAAATGTCCATGACCAAACTGAAATCTCAATATAAACATGAACAATTTAGAAAATGTGGCGTATTGAGAGCGTACGCCGGCTTATATTTTAAGCGCCTTGCTTTAAAAAACATACTAATTATTTCAAACGTGGCGTAAATGAACACGTGATTATAACACATTTCCATGACTTTTCCCAAACTTTTATAATTACATTTTTTTCCATGACTTTTCCAGGCCTGGAAATTACCATTTTAAAATTCCATGACTTTTCCAAGTTTTCCATGACCGTACAAACCCTGAATAAAAATACAATGTAATGAAAAAAAACATTTGTCAAAAATAACATAAACAATAAAGCTCCACAGAGGTCAAATATATGTCAGGGTCCGACGATGTAATTACTACAGATTATTTGCAACATTGAAAAAATAATGTCCGTTGAAGAACAAAGTGTTTCATGTACATTCCTATATGACCACGGATGTCACACAGCTCACATGTTCTGTCCCGCCGCTACCTTGCAACGGAGAGATGAGAAAGCAGCTCAGACAAGCAGAAAATATCAAAAAGCACACAATATATTTGCAGTTACCCAAAGGCACGGGAGAAAGGGGGGGTGGTGTGTGTGTGTGTGTGTGTGTGTGTGGGCAGGAGAGAGAGAGGGAGGGGGCGGGCAGTTATTTAGAACTTAAAGTAATCATAAACGTGGACTGCCAGGGAATGTCAGGAGGAGCTTTTCCATCTCTTGTCAACATGGGAGAATGGGAAGAAAATGCTGCAATGGCTTTATGTAAATCTGTATAACAACAATGATGCATGTGCAGCTCCAGAGGACGCTAATGGATGTCAATTATAGCTAATAACAAGCGATGCAAGAAGATGAGAGAGCCTACCAGCAACAAGGTCATCTTCTTAATGGCAGAACAGTTCACTGGCGGAGCGGCGATTGTTACACAATTGCAATTGTGTGTTTGCGCTACACGCTGCAATCTTTTCCCGTGTGACAATGTCAGATTGTGTGCCCAATAAGACCAAATGCAATAATCAAAGAGAAGCAAATATACATATAAAGATGATAAATTATGTTGTATGATCTATGAAACATTAGTGCTGCGGCAAAACCAGCATATACATCCTTTTTGTTGGTTTAAGTAAATCCGCGGAAAAGGTGATTAATTTCGTAATGAGATGCTCTCACCCTTTGGGCGACGAACATAGAAGGTCACGAGGTGGATGAAAAAGACGTCCACCAACAATGACCTTCAGGCTAACCAGCACACACACACACACACACACACACACACGCACATTCCCACACATTATCGCATGCCATAGTACACACTTGTACACTTGGGCATGTATTAATAGAAGAGGCCGAGAGCTTAAACACAGGGACATGATGAGGCAGATGGGAGGAAGCGGAACAAATAAAAAGGCTCTTAAACTGAAACAAATGGATGATAAAGTTCAGCAGGTACATTGTTAAATGGCTTGCTGTCCTAATTTAGTGTGTAAGCGCACAAATATTAAAGTTTGATAAGGTGCGAGTCGCTATAGCCCAAGAGAGGAAGTTCAAGTGTCTCGGCGCGTAGTTTCCGAGTCACGGGGAAACGGAGCGGCAGTGAAGGAGACCGTCGGAGTTGAGGGGGAGCCGAGTTCTCGATTTACCGTCCATCAGAACCTATCCCCGCGGACAAGAGCGTCGGGCTGTGACTGAAACGAACGAGATCGTGGATACAATCAGCCGGAATGAGCTTCATCCGATGGGGGGGGGGGGGGGGGGGGCTGGACCTTCGAAATAAGAGGTTCAGACATCTGGAGGAAACTCGGGGTAGAGCATCTGCTCCTTGGTGTCTAATGCGCTGAGGGCATCTGAGCAGGAGGCCTTCTGGACGCCTCCTTTATCCAACTGGTAAAAGGCCACGAGGTAGAACCAGAACAAGCTGGAGAGATTATATATCTCATCTGGCCAGGGAACGCCTCGGGGTACCGAAGGAAGTACTCTGGAATACCCTGGTGCTCTCCTGGAGGTTTCTTCATTTTTCTTTTTTCTCTTAAAGGTTTTTTTAAATTTTTTGGGAGTTTTTCCTGATCTGATGTGATGTCCATGGGAAAGGGATGTTGTATGTGTACAGATTGTAAAGCCCTCTGAGGCAAATGTGTATTTTGTGATAATGGGCTATACAAAATACACTGAATTGAATTGAATTGAATTGAGCGATAGAAACTTGACGATTGCAAGATGCAGGGTTCTTACACATTTTGACCGATGGATTTCCAGAACTTTTCCATGACTTTAAACCAAATTTCCATGACCAAACTGAAATCTCGGTATAAACATAAAAAATGTAGAACATTGTGTGTATCGAGAGCGTATGAAGGCTTATATTTTGAGCGTCTTTCTTTAAAAAAAGATATTAATTATATCAAACTCGCTGTAAATGAACATGTGAATACAACACATTTCCATGACTTTTCCCAAACTTTTATGATTTAAGTTTTTTCCATGACCATTTTAAAATTCCAGAACTTTTCCAGGTTTTCCATGACCGTATGAACCCTGAAGATGTAAATGAACACTTTGCCGGATCTGCATCACGGTGGCCATTTTTCACGTGGTCCAAATAAAACTTGACGTGATGAAAATACGACTCAACACACCAGGTGAACAACACAATCCAGCACAGGCTGATGGGTTTGCCGTTACTCGCTGCGCAATGCAACGACGTGTTGCCGGACACATTGAAGCGGCGACCAGATGAAGGCGCTACATGAAAGGTCGGGATCACCAAGGTTACCGTTTATCCTGAGGGCCGGAATGATGGGTACCCAATTAAATGTATGAATCAGTCCGTATCAAAGGGGTGAACTGACCAACCGGCTATCTTTGAGCCAGCGTGGTTCAGATGTGATTGCGCATCTATCATTTCAGAGATGGAACATAGTGATTGAAGCGTCTGATTTTGAATAAAACATCAACAAACATTGTCAAGTATCAGTCTGCCAAAAAAAAGAGAGAGAAGAGACTCAGAGAATAAACCATATGAGAGAGCGAGAAAAGCCCAGTGTGAACAAGAAGAGGAGAGAGAGAGAGAGAAAAGAAAGGAGGGGAAGTGGTGATTGAGTGACGGTGCTTGGAAAGCATGCCTCCATTTAAACTCAACCACAACTTGCAACCAGATGGGAGGGTTAATGAGCAGAGAGTCATGCCTGAACACGACGCCGCGGTGTTGGGCTGCACCAACAGGGAGCGCAGATAGACCCAACATGGTGTGTTGGTGTGTGTGTGTGTGTGTGTGTGTGTGTGTGTGTGTGTGTGTGTGTGTGTGTGTGTGTGTGTGTGTGTGTGTGGTCTACAGTATGTGGTGTGTGTGATGAAGAATTGAAGGCTGAAGCTAAAAACTGCGTCACTGGCAAACACCATCTGGGTGTTCAGAGGAGCGTGGACACCCAATCCCCTTCACACACACACACACACACACACACACACTCACACACACACTCACACACACAATCAGCAAGGTCTTTAAGCGTAATTGTTGAACGAGAGAAGATCCCCCCACCCCCATGTTCTTTCCTGGGGGTTTCTCACACAAAGCACCGTCTCACTTCCACTGTTATTGTCGTGAAATATGCAGAGAACGTGAAGTTAAACACAAGATATCACGAACAACTCAGATCATGAATAATCCAGGCCCAGTGTAGCATCCACACGGCCCCCGCGATGCATCACGGATCGCTCTCTCAGTCCACTCAGTCCACATTGGTGCACAATCGGAGGGGAAGCTCCGACCTTGAAGACGACAGTGAGACGCATTACATAATTTGTATTTTGTCAGACAGGGTTCTTACACATTTTGACCAATGGATTTCCATGACTTTTCCATGACTTTTCAATGATTTTCCCCTGATTGTCCATGACTTTAAATCAAATTTCCATGACCAAACTGAAATCTCGGTATAAACTTGAACAATTTAGAAAATTTAGCGTATTGAGCCGTGTGCCGGCTTATATTTTGAGCGTCTTTCTTTAAAAAACATATCAATTATTTCAAACTCCATGAACATAAACTCAAATGAACATGTGATTATAGCAAATCTCCATGACTTTTCCAAAACTTTTAGGATTACATTTTTTTCCATGGCTTTTCCATGCCTGGAAATGACCATTTTAAAATTCCATGACTTTTCCAGGTTTTCCATGACCGTACGAACCCTGGTCAGAATGAATAAGTTATAACAATCTATGCACACTTTCAGCTCTCAACAGACACTTCAGAAACTAGATTACTTACTTTTAGGGCTTTAGGATTCGGCATGACAGTCGCAGATATTCTCGGACATTTTTTTAAAGATTGCTGCAATTTGACATTTGTTTTTTTTTGCCTGCAAGTCTTAAGGGTTTTGACATCCAGCAAAGAGTAGAATAGACAGGAGAGTGTCAGTGGACCAGAGATACGAGATATGATATGATAAGACAACATAAAACGAGATTCACCCGGAGGGAAATTGTTGTTTGGCAGTTGAGTATGACGTAGGAAGGCGGACAAATATGAGATAACAATTTGGTATTAATACAAAGAATAGACGATGCCACATACAGGTTCAATTAAGGATCATTCACTTGTCACATTAGGATGGCAATGTACTCAATGAAGAGTAGTGTTACTGTTATCAAAGAAAACAAACACGAGTTTAAGAGCCATTTGGCCTGCTTGTCATTATATTTGGCATGATGCATTTCTTGTTTGTGTTGTAGCCATGTATGCATGGACAACAATCACCTGGATGACTTCAGATAGTGAAGAAAGTCTAAATGTAATGACTATGAGGCGAGATCTTAAAGGGATAGTTTGTGAGAGTGTTTGTGAGAGTGTTTTTAATTGTGTATCCATTACATTACATTACATGTCATTTAGCAGACACTTTTATCCAAAGCGACTTACAATAAGTGCATCAACCTAGAGTACAAACTAAGAACAACAAGAATACAGAAAGTAACATTTCCGCAACATAGTCAAACTACAAAAGTACCATAATAAGAGCTATTTAAGAGCCACTGAAGTGCAAATCTGTGTTTAATCTTGTTTTAATCCAGATATAGTCAGAAAAGGTCCATGATAGCTGCACACTGTCTTCATTATTGAAAGAAAATATTTCCTACATGGAACAGTGACTTTATTAAAGACCCGTTGATAACGAGTTTTCCAAATAGACTTGTTGGCGTAAAACGTTGTTACAGTTCAATAATCTGGTATCAATTCTTAATTTATGTGGTGCTCAATATTGGAATGTGACACACTGGGCTTGTGAAGGATTATTTAAAGCTTCTGTTTGTATCTACTCGTGCAGGATAAGGTCACCAGGACAGGTTTTCCAGACCAGAGAGTTTTCCAGCGGGTGTCCTGCAATTGTCTTGTTAATTGCCCAACTTTGCTATTTGCAGATAATAAACCAACAGAAACTAAAACCACTCCTAATACCTCCATATCTGTCCTTCAGGACAACATGCTGGATCAATATAGAGGTGTCCTTTCTTCAGTATACCATTGCTGGGTTTTAACTGATCTTGATTCCGATATGTCTTCAAGGTTGAAGACGTCCCATTGATCCGCTGCAGAGGCTAAACACGGCAGTGTATTGCAGACACCGAACGGTGTCTAGAAACCCAATCGGGTCCACTATACTACATCAAAATAAAGTTTGTAGCTGTAAGAATAACTTTGCTACCTCCCACTGGACGGTCTTACAGAACACTCGTCTTTGTAGCTGTGAAAGGGGCTCCTGGTAAACTGTCACAGTCTATCCTTTTGGGAACGTTGGGCTCAGTTCCAAACCACATACTGTAGCCATACATTTCTAAACTCCATCTGTTATCCCCTGTGTTTTCTCCTCTTTGTCTCTCTTTTCCTCCCCCCCTGCCGGGTTGACTGAAAATGTGTCTGTTCCCAGCAACCCATTCCTCTCTTTGTCTTGTATTTGTTCTGCTGCTAATGTTGTCCTATTTTCCCATTGTGGAGGAAAAGATGACACGGCGGTGCGTACCTCTGGTCCTTTTCATCTCGCTCTCTCCTCCTTCTGCTCGCGGTACGCTTTAGTAACGCTCAGTACAGTGAAGCGGTTCAGCCCGTGCGCTTAATTGCTTTTCACTTCCAAAGAAGCCTCCCTGCTGGCGCACACGGAGAAATTCATCCATCAGATGTTTGGGGCGAGAGTCATAAAGTGTTACTGTGGGGATTCATTTGGGACGCGATTCTGCGCTTGACTAATCTGCTTCCATCTACAGCTTGATGACCCTGAGTTTAGGCCCATTCAGTCAAGGACTATTCTGAAGGGACTGCTATCACAAAACAGGGTAAAACAACCTACTGGCTGAAAGGAAAGTCAAGGTGCAAATTCAGGTAAAGATTAATCTGCACGACTTGGAAACTGAACAGAAAGTGGATGAAAATAGCACTTCAGTGGCACTTAAATATCTCTTATTATGGTACTTTTGTAGTTTGACTATGTTGAGGAAATATTACTTTCTGTATTCTTGTTGTTCTTAGTTTGTACTCTAGGTTGATGCACTTATTGTAAGTCGCTTTTGATAAGAGCGTCTGCTAAATGACATGTGATGTAATGTAATAAAAGTATTTTCTTGTTGTGGGCTGTGCTGAATAGGTTGCCTCATGGCCAGTTAACGTGGCTTTATGCGACGGTATTAGCAGTCTCACGTCAAAGAGGTACGTTCAAAGGAAACTACCAAATTCTAAACATTCAATTTGAATAAATATGTACGATTGGAGGCAAAATACTCATGTGTGCCTTGATATTTAGTATTTTAGTATTTAGTAATTTAGTATTAGTATTTAGTATTTAATATTTTAGTAGTAGTATTAGTATTTAGTATTTTAGTATTTAGTATTGTGTTTTGTGTTTTGTGTTTTTATTTTTATCTTTTATTTATATTCATGCTCTAATGTACACCCACTGCTGTGATGCTGAAATGTCCCCGCTGTGGGACTAATAAAGGAATATCTTATCTTATATAGTATTCACATCCTGTCATGATAACTACTCTGGTGATATCTCTGTGACATATACAAATATAAATATACAAACACAACCAAACCACAGAATCTGGCATTATGTTGGAGACACAAACACGTACGGGTTTTAATCTTTTCCCATTGCCTTCTGTTTGTTGACAACAGCAGAATCTCTGCGTCTCAAAGTGATTATCCGAGGTGTCGTCTGTCGTCTGTCTGCTGGTCTGCAACGCCGAGCCCACCTGTCTCCCCCGATCGCTCGGCTTTAGCCGGACATATTTAAAGTATATTTATTCGTTTATCTGGAAAATAAAGACATGACATCGCCGCTAAACTTGAACATGAGTGCTAATCTTTAGGGTAAAGCAGGATATATGTATTAGGCTCTGTAACAGATCACCTCTTGCCAGATCCTAGTGCAATAACTGTAATAACAACATCATAATTATCACTGTACACATTCATATTTACACTATGTTGATCTGCACTTCACACATTTCATTTACACTACACACATACACACACTTTGCATTTTGAACACTGTCTATATTAATTTTATTTTATTTTACACTGCAGTCATTAGTCATTAGTATTATATTTGTGTATGCATGTATGTTGTGTGTATATATATATATATATATATATATATATATATATATATATATATATACATATATATTTTATTTTGTATTTTATATTTTATTTACAGTTATTGTATTATATTTGTTTGGGTGTGTGTGTGTATATATATATACATATATATTTTATTTTGTATTTTATATTTTATTTACAGTTATTGTATTATATTTGTTTGTGTGTGTGTGTGATATATATATATATATATATATATATATATATATATATATATATATATATGTTTCATTTTACATGGTTCATATATGCTTCATTTTGTATTTTATATTTTACTTGTATACTTTTTATCTTTCATCCCTGTTTTTTTATATTTTATTTTATATTTTATTCTTGTGTGCTTAGTTTATTGGTGCTGTTACAGTGATGACAAATTTCCCCTTGGGGATTAATAACGTATCTATCCATCTATCCATCTATCTATCTATCTATCTATATATCAAGTCATTCCAAGTCGTCTTTGTCATGAATCTAGTCTAACTGTCAACACTTCTGGTAAAACGCATCAAAACGCCGTTATGAAAGAAAAAAAAACAAGCAGTGAAAGATCTCAGACTTCAACATGAACCCAATCATCTCCCACCACCCACCGTCAGAATAGAGGGCCGCATTTTCTTAATCGTTCCCAACGTGAGAGCTAAATTTGGTGCGAGATGGCCGATCATCAAAAACAATGGGCGCTGACTGTGAATATGATTCACTGCGCCCCGTTTACCCGTCCAGTGAGTCCCTTTTCTCCCCGGAGCGAAATGCCCCGGCTTGTTTGTTTCACCCCTGAATCAAAGCGGCGGTATTCTCGATCATGCCGGTCACCCTTCATGCTCTAAGCTACTGAGGTAGATCTATCTTTATTGGGATGTGCTGTGGGAGACAGCTGGACCCCTTCAGTTCTGTATAAATCTCCATCTGAGGCAGACAGCGGCGACTCTGACCTCATTACGGCTCGTAACAAGCGTTGTCAACAGCATTTGGGTTCAGGATTTATCCTCTCGTCCCTCCACTACTCCCTCGCTCCTTTTGCCACACAGCCTAACAGAAGAAGCTCACACAGCATTGGACGTTAAAGAAGGGCCATTGAGTTTTACGGGGGACAAAGACGTCTGTCGGTAGTTTAAATTTATGCTGAAGATTAGGGATTGGAGAACTGAAACGTACGTACACTAGGTATGCAATAACATGTTTAGCCATGCTGGTGGGGTGGCGTTATGAGGGCTCTATGGATGGCGATGTGGACTGTCAGTCAGTCAGCCTACCTCTGTGGCTCGGACCAACTGGCAAAGTGAAGCCAATGCTCAAGGGCCTTAAAGCCCTTGTAGCGCCCCCTTCAGGTATTTAACGTGTACTTCAGTGTCGTAAATACCCAGTTACGATAGATCAGGCGTAGTGAACCTCTGGCTCTGAGCCATATATGGCTCTTCCGGCTCTTTTGAGTTTGAGTAAAAAAAATAAAAAATCTCCGCCCGCCCCCTGTAACTTTCTCTCTCCTCCAGATTACAGCAGCAGTAATGTCAGGTCCCTTTCTTAAAGACGTCTTTGTTCTTTTTTTAGCCCACAGACCCCCGATGGCAGTGGCGGCGCAAATCGCCATGTTAAAAGTCATTGTAGCAGCACAATTTTTTTCAAGCTGTTATTTTAAGGTAGGAATTGTTACATAGTGTCGCTTTAACCCTCCTGTTACATTTAGGGTCCATTTGACCCCATTCAATGTTTAGCGTCAATGTTCTTTGGGGTGAATTTGACCCCAGGCTGTTTTTCACTGTCAAATATATAAGAAATATCAACTTTTTTATATATTTAAAGGGCTATTTAGGTAGTCAACAAACAAACATAAAGTGTGTCACAATTAAACTTGGGAAACAATATTAATTCTAATAATTATCTGGAGGTTTTAATTGCTGGGGTCAAATTGACCCCGAGGGTAAAATATGTTAGTACATTTGAAGGTAACAGGAGGGTTAAACCTGCATTCTTTCTAACAGCCATCAAGGAGAGACTCCTTGAATTACAATAATTAGTCCAAATGTATGGAAGTCTTCATGAGTTCAGGGTCTCAATTGCTAGTATGGAGTCTGCGTCACTACAGCGTGATGTTCATTTAGAAAACAAATCAGTGTGTGGCTTCAGTGTGTGGCTACCTAGTGACGTTGTCCAGTCTGAGCCTCTCATCGTGTGTTTTCCATACAGTAAAGTTTGTAAAAAATGTCTTATTCAGCATAAAGTTGTAGCTACTTTGCTCAACTCTCTTTTGTTGCTTTTGGCTCCAAAAAAACAACCAATGGGTGACGTCACGGTGGCTTTGTCTATTTCTTATATACAGGCTGTGATCCAGATGGAATTATATCAACAACTATTGTATTTATTGCCATGAGATTTGCACAGACCGACATGGCGCCCAGAGGATGAGTCCTAAAGGCGTTGGAGACGCTGTCAGTTAGAATCAATGCATCTGAACTGATGACATCAGCAAATGTTCGCATGCTGACAATAAAATAAGACGTTGAACATGACGAGCGTTATGCATGCATAACTTAAGCATGTTTGCGTTGTCATTGTGAGCAATGAGTGGCTTATTTATAATGATGCTCTTTAGTCGATTTTGGACACTAGCGAATGAATTGTAAACTTTTGGGAGAATTCATTTGGGAGATGTTCATTTTACGCATGGGTCAAAGCTGTGTGTAATACTTAAATCACAAAGGGAAATGAAGGCAAGCGAGAGACCGTGTCACAGCAAGGCACGTGAACTAACCTGACTACTAAAATAGCCCTGCTATTAACATCTATGTCGCCACACTGCATTATTGTGTCACTATAATTAAGATGGCCGTAATTTCAGCTTTTTCACCTCCCATAGTTTAAAAAAAGATTCACCTCAAAATGAGGGTTACATTCTTCATAAAGGGAGTAGACCATTAATTACGCCTAAACAAGTGCCCCATGGCTTTCTCACCTGTTCACTTTTTCTGCTTTTGTCAGCACGGAATATAAATGATTTGAATTATTTAGGATCGTTTTAAACATTCAGTCTATCAAAACATGAAAGGAAAAGTCATCATGGCCAGTTAAAACATAAAAGTCATGTTTTTTTAGTATTTTTTATTGGTTTCTTGGTTCGTCAAGACATGACATTCAAACTGTCTTGACTTCAGCAGCTGCATTTTCAGTTTACAAGAGGATCCTCAAACTCAGATCAAAGCTTTATGTTGTTTGTATGAAGCCTCCCAGCTTCCTTTCACACAGCGACATTTCAGAAATAACCATGAGCACGGAAGAGATGATAATGGGTCTTTTTCAATAAAGAAAATTAAGTGTTTTCTTCCCTTGTGACCCTCGAGTGTGTTTGAAGTCGTATCCCATGTTTGAAGAATTCATCCAACAGAAAGAGGAAGTTGGAAGACAAGCAATCAGGTGACTTCTCCAGTGAGAACAATGTATACATGCAATGCTCGTAAATAAATAAAATAAAAACAGTTTATTATATCTCATAATATCCAGTCTAGCAAATGATTAATTTGAAGTTCCTTGATGGATTGTTTCATTAGAAAATGTACACGGGTGATTTTAAATGTTGGCAAATCATTAAAATCCTTTACTTTCATGGTCTCATCCATAAGTCTAATGTATCTTGCTGTTTATTTGCTGCTGTAAAAAATCATTTTCCCTGCAGAGATCATTAAAGTTCCCTCATTTTTTCTCCCGTCTTGGAATAAAGAGAAATTGTGAGCGGAGGACACCCGCCTGGATTGGGTCCAACATCCAGCTCTTTACTTTTGTGCAGAAACAACATAACTCTATCCCCCCGCTGCTACCTATCCATGTTAATGAGTAGCTCGTATATACGTGTGTGTGTGTGTGTGTGTGTGTGTTTACGCTTTATATTAGGCCGGTGTCAAACCGCATCTGAAAATCTATCCATCCCGTCTCCTCTTTCCCTTGAGCACACTCCCTTCTTACGCTCACTCCTCTCTGTATTGGTGCCTATACCCTTTAAGTCCCATCATTCCCCCAAACAGAGACCAACGTCGATCCAAAACCATGAAACCACTATGCACATCGTCAGGGTTTAGTTTGTAAGACTGACATATCGAGCGTGAACACACTCTGGCGCACACACAAGAAATTGATGAGCTGCGACAAATGTGAGAAAAGTATTCCTAGAGTACCTTATGTAAGCGCAATGCATGGCTGCAACGCCTGTAGGTCCACAGCGTGTGGCTTATCATAATACTTTGTACGGGCATCCTCACCCCCCCTGAGGATGAATCCCAATGCATCATGCACCATTTTCATAGGGAAGAGCGAGGCTCCGCCTCCATCGCTGTATTTAATTCCTGGTCAATTTGTCCAGTCTCTTCCAATTTAGCTTTTGAGCTCATGCTGAAGTAGTGACACAGATTGAGAAATGAATAACACTCATATCGGCACATTTTGCAGGAATATAAATGGCAACGCACAGATTTTAGTGCAGTTTTAGTTGATGATAAAGAGATTTCAGTTCTGGCAAATGCACAGATTTCGGTCCAGATTTCGGGCCGACAGGAAGTCTCAATATTTGAGATAATTTAATCCAAATGTAATGTTTGTGAAAATTTGTGAAATAACCAGAAATAGTTTGCACTAAGATCAAAAGGATCTCACTCCGACATGTCATGTCTCCAAAAATAATAATGCTTGAATCATGTCGTAAGATACAGACATGTGACTCGGTGACATGGCATGGTGACTCTTCAATAACTCTTCAATAACTTTTGGTTTCATACGAGACACGATCGGTTGTCCCCTCTGTGAAAGTCCTGTGTCTGTTGGAGCCCTCCATGACGCCTCGCGGCAGTGAGGCCACACCGGCAGGTTGTTGATGAGACATTCCTTGAAGTGTTATGAGCTGGAAAAAAGGCTTTTTGTCTAATGTTTTTTTTCTTCTTTTCTGTTGCGTAATGTAGGTTTTAAGGAACTTTGGATGTTCTTCACCAGGAGGAGCATCATATGGCCCGTCTGCATCATTAACCCACCCTCTGCTCCCCATGGAGACGGGGAATAACACCGGGAGGAGGGCTGGATTCATGGGGTGGTATGAATGATAGGGGGGAGGGTGTGCGCGTGTGTGTGCGTGTGTGTACGTGTGTTTGGGGAACAGGGAGAAATGAAGTGATGATGTATAGAAGGCAGGAGCAAGAAAATAAGAGCAACCAAACCCTCTGTGCAGGTCGTTAAGTTACTACATGATTTCAACAACACCGGGTTTGGCATCCAAAAGTGTAAATACACAATGTTGTGAAGTAAATATACAAAAAGCTATATTTTCATTCATATAAATGTCAGAAAAAACTGTTTGATTATCTGCGTTTGTCTTTCAGATCATCACACATAAAACACTGAGAACACTTTGTCAAGCTAAGTGCACCGTATGCGTGATATTACAGTAGAGTGATCTCATATTCAATAAAAGGGCCGCCCAGTACATTCTTTTATAGTGATAGTGATAAACGGGCTGAGACAAAGTTGTCTTCACTGGGCAATGAATAGGAGTAACTGTGCAATGGAAAAACCAAGGGAAATGTTACGTAAGGCCAGGAGAACTAATGCTGAAGAATCAGTGTCGGCTTATTACGATTAGAATAGTCACAACATGCTGAGAGGGATTCGCAATGTTGCCAATTTTGTCATCATCATCAACTTTTCTGCGACTTCACACAATGCAGTGCTGCTGACACACTTGCCATTCCTGTGAGGACTGATGAATATATTGGTTTTTACATTTTTCCATCACTTTTCACTCAGATATCACAATGTAAAGACAAATTAAAACTCTTTTCTTACAACTTGTCACTGTTGTTGCAGTCACACACCACCTCGCACTAACCCTCTGAGGATTGTGTAAACCGTCCTGTTACCTTCAAATTTACTAACATATTTTACCCTCCCCAGCAATTAAAACCTCCAGAAAATCAATAGAATGAATATTATTTCTCAAGTTTAAGTGTGAGGTACTTTTTGTTTGTTTGTTGACGACCTAAATAGCCCTTTAAATATATAAAAAATGTTGTTCTTATATGTTTTACACAGTGAAAAACAGCCTGGAGTCAAATTTACAAATGTATAAGTTGTATACAGGACATTGAAAACATATCATCATGGGAATTTTATGTTTTTCCAGTTGTCCCCAATAAATTAGGAAAAGTCATGAAATATGAAGCCAAAAAAATGAAAGTCAATCATCTTTTTCAGAGACGTTAAACATTGAATGGGGTCAAATTAACCCCAAAGGTCACAGAAGGGTTAACAATGTCTCAGAGTAGTTGACGTCAAGGTCAAGTGGACTTCAAACTGATATTTCGTCAATGAGGATTTCATTATTATTTCACACAGCAGAGATATTCTCATCTGAAACACCTGCACTGCGCCGAGCACAACGAGTTGATTTTGCTGTGAAAGAGAAGTGAATCCACCTGTCTGCACTGCAGAGGCATGCGGCGACAAACTCTTCTGTTCAAATTTGAAAATCTCAGAGTCGCATCTAAAATGATTAACGCTACCCGTGTTCCGCCCGACGACCGACAACAAAGTCTGAATGCTCCAAACAACTTGCTGCCGGCGACATTTCAGGGCCGCGGTACAATAGGGAGCGCATGCTTTATTTAACTAGTCGAGATGATTTGCCTTTACTCCCTTCTTCTCACAGAACCTGCAGAACTCCCCCCTCCCCACCCCCCGTCTGTCTTTAAACATTTGCGATGTGCCAAATAAAAAATCAAACAGGATTTTCTCGTTTCTCCCGCACACTACTTTCCTTTTTTCATCCTTCGCCCCGTCTCCCTTCCTCACGTCCGCATCCTCCTTTGTTGCTCTCGCGGAATCAAACATCTCATCGTTCGCAGTCGTGCTGCGTCGGAGGGAAATGTTTTTTTTATTTTTTTAAATCCCTGAGCCATTAATGTGCATCATCACGCAGCTTTCTGTTCCCACAGGATCGGGCAGGTCAGCGGATTTACTCTGAGAGCCGAGAAGAGGGGGGTTAAGTTTCCCCAGTCAGGATTCAAGGACAATTCATTATCACCGCAAGGGTGCGGCAGGGCGCACAAAAAAGGAGGGGGGCGGGTGGGGTTAGTGGTAAGCTGTAGGACGGCGGCTCAATAATATGCGTTTTTTTTTTTTTTATTCCGTGACTGAGCTAAAGTGAGGAGCCGGGGGAAAATATCAAGGGCATCGAAGAAACGAGCAGCCGCCTCCCCGCTCGCTCTGCAAGCTGCCTCAGAAAACAAGCCCCCACATCAGCGGTGTGAATGAGCGTCTGTGTGCACAGAGAAGGGAGCGTAATGGGGCCTCGTTACCACATATAATCACTCCTATTGTATGACTCTCCTTTTACCTTTACCGTCACCTCGCACCAAGGGTTACACTGCTGCTGCTACTCATGCTACTCATGCTATGCTAACATACCACAACGTATTTTAGTATTTAGTGATTTAGTATTAGTATTTAGTATTTGTATTTTAGTATTTAGTAACTTAGTATTAGTATTTTGTATTTTAGTACTAGTATTAGTATTTTGTATTTTAGTAGTAGTATTAGTATTTAGTATTTTAGTAGTAGTATTAGTATTTTGTATTTTGTATTTTAGTAGTAGTATTAGTATTTTGTATTTTGTATTTTAGTAGTAGTATTAGTATTAGTATTTAGTATTTGTATTTTAGTATTTAGTAACTTAGTATTAGTATTTTTTATTTTTTATTTTAGTAGTAGTATTAGTATTTTGTATTTTAGTAGTAGTATTAGTATTTTGTATTTTAGTATTTTGTATTTTAGTAGTAGTATTAGTATTTTGTGTTTTGTATTTTAGTAGTAGATAAGATAAGATAAGATAAGATGGTCCTTTATTAGTCCCTCAGTGAGGAAATTACAGGATTACAGTATCCTTGCTCACAAATACTAATACTATTATATTATTATTATTATTATACTATTGTATTTTAGTAGTAGTATTAGTATTTTGTATTTTAGTACTAGTATTAGTATTTTGTATTTTAGTAGTAGTATTAGTATTTTGTGTTTTGTGTTTTTGTGTTTTTGTGTTTTGTGTTTTTATTTTTTATCTTTTATTCTTATTAATGCTCTAATGTACATCCACTGCTGTTATCCTGAAATTTCCCCACTGTTGGACTAATAAATAAATATCTTATCTTATCTTATCTTAACCATGCTTTATCCATATAGCACCTGTTATTCTCTCAGTTTACCTTGATGTAGCACACATTATATTCCACGACCCCAAACTACCTGTTCTGCACACGTAAAGTATGGTGAGACATTCCTACCGAGGACAGAGTCGTTACCTTGTGTCGCGTGCTCGTTTCCTTTGACCCTCCACACTTAAAAACAAGAGGAAACTGTAAATACGGACCGTGTTACTAATTACACGGACCGTATTTCTTCAACCCGATTAAAGTCGTTCCGCTTAGAGTTTTCAACGTTCAGTTCAATGCAATGAAACCGTGAGCAACTTTATTGGCTAATGGTTTTAAAGCTGTTTCTATTAAACGTATCAACTGATACCAATTAGGTTTATGTTCACGCTTGTTTTTACAGGGTTCTTACACATTTTGACCGATGGATTTCAATGACTTTTCCATGACTTTAAACCAAATTTCCATGACCAAACTGAAATCTCGGTATATACATGAACATTTTTGAAAATGTAGCATTCAAAGAATGAGAATTACAAAGCATACGATATACCTTAAAGGAAACAAATGACATTATCCCGACCGCTTCCTTAGCTGTTGTTGCTATGGCCAGCGAACTTTCCAGTTAAGGTGCGTTCACTTGCAACGGGAAAAAAAAAAAATTGCACCGATAGTACGAGAGCGTATGCCGGCTTAGATTTTGAGTGTCTTCCTTTCAAAAACATATGAATTATTTTAAACTTCGCGTTAATGAACATGTGAATATAACAACATTTCCATGACTTTTTCAAAACTTTTATGATTTACGTTTTTTCCATGACATTTCCAGCTTTTCCATGACCGTACAAACCCTGTTTTTAAAACAATCGAGGTATTATCAAGGTATATTTTCTCTGCAGGTAATGACCATAATAGAGGAAGGATACTTCTTCTTCTTCTTCAACAACTTTTACTTTTTTAATTTGTTACGCACTCATAGACTCCATCTGGTGTAAAAAAAAAAAACGCCGGCCCTCCCCTTGAGCACAGCTGCCATGCCATTTGTACAGATTGTTGGCTGCTGATGAAGTAACGTTTGTTTAGATTGTATTCACACCAGATAAATCAATGTCTGGTGAGCAGGGGAAGGTTACACATAGTGACAATATTTTAACGTCGCCAGAAGACTCGTATTAGATGTCGTCTTCTCTCAGCCAAAGCAGGCTTCTGCATCCCTTTCCCTTCATCTTTTCTTTTTTTTCCCACACCGGCTGTACCACCAGCATCCTGAACTCAATCACAGTCATTTGAGACATTTTCTATGGAGTTTAAAAATGTCCAGCTTCTCCAGATCAGCTCATCCACTCCCTCCCTCCGTCCGCCGACCAGAGAGAGAGAGAGGGGGGGGGGGGTATCTGGTGTGATAAAAGTGCAATAATTGCTCAATCATGGTGCAATCAGGGTCTCTTCACTGGTGGAGCGAGTTGGAGCGAGCTGAAATGCTGAGACCATCCAACAACAGCTTTGTCAAGCTGAAGCCTGCACACACACACACACACACACGCACACACACATACAGTGATGCACAGAGGGTGAAAGGCTTTCAGAGAACTGATAACTAGTAATGATCCACTCTAATAATAGTCTCATCGTTGGACACAGCAGTAGTAGCATAGGATGAAAGGACAGTGTGTGTGTGTGTTTGTGTATTAATTGCTGTATAGGGGTTGAATCATGTGAAAAATCATGCGCGCCATTATCTTAAACACGTATTTCCTGCTACATGTAACGACAGGTTTGTCGTGGAAACCTTATCAGACACCGAATTTTTTAAATTTTCAAAATGTTCGGCCATTGTAGCTTTTTACATTACATCACATGTCATTTAGCAGAGGCTTTTATCCAAAGCGACTTACAATAAGTGCATTTCAACCTAGAGTACAAACTAAGAACAACAAGAATACAGAAAGTAACATTTCCTCATCATAGTCAAACTACAAAAGTACCACAATAAGAGCCATTTAAGAGCCACTGAAGTGATAATCTGTGTTTTAATCCAGATATAGTCGGAAAAGCTAGCCCTCCTCAACGCCCCACCTGCTCCTACACCCAACCAGGTGAGTGAAAGTGCAGGTAGGTACACATTTGAGATACTGGTGTGCATGATTTTTTTTAAATGTGCTTCCCCCCTCAGAGTTGCTGAGGCGGGGTCCTGTGATTCATCACCGTCCGACCGTGGAGACGTACGCGCTCGCTAATGCTCGGAAGCAGAATGAGCGGGGCGGTGGAGTGTTGGCTGTAGTTGTCCCACCGCTCCACTGAATCACTCCTGACTAATAGAACATGGCTGGTTGAAATGTGCTGGACCGCGGTCACAGACTTGGCTCTGAACGGCTGCTGGTTGATACTCGTATATGAGGGGAAGGTAGTGAAGGTAGGCCACCAGGGCCAGTGATGAAGAACGGACTGAACAATGTGTTCACAAGTTCAAATCCACACAAAGAAAGAGCATGTGTGTTATGAGAGACACATTCCTAGTGACACATTCTGCTGCCTGTTTGTCGCCTTAATGAGCCAAGACATGTAGCAATGCACCAACGAAGAAGAAGAAGAAGAAGAAGAAGAAGAAGAAGAAGAAGAAGAAGAAGAAGGTTTAGACCAAGAAGAAGATGAAGATGTAGAAGAAGGGTTAGAAGAAGAAGAAGAAGGGTTAGAAGAAGAATGGTTAGAAGAAGAACAAGAAGGAATAGAACAAGAAGAAGAGGATTATGAAGAAGAAGAAGAAGAAGAAGAAGAAGAAGAAGAAGAAGAAGAAGAAGAAGAAGAAGAAGAAGAAGAAGAAGAAGAAGAAGAAGACAAAGCTTGGCGTCTGCTTTATGTGTTGTTGTGTTTTCATGCTGGTTGTCTGAATGTTTCTCCTTCTCAGGTCACACATAATGGCCACGGTAATGCAGGCTTTTATTTTGTTGTGCTATTTTAGATGTTTATTTCCATCCGTCTGAATGAAGACACGATATGGAATCAAAATAGCCGAGAATCTCAAAAGCCCTGAAGGCGTTAGCGTGACATTTTGATAAAACTGATTCTTCACATGCATCTAAATATAATAGTATAATTATGTGCATCGTGTCTGTTTTAAGAGGCCTAAACAATGTTTCCCATCCATCCAATACCATTGACCATTCTCCATTATATACAATAATGGAGAATGAGCTCCTCTCCATCTTTTTTCTTGGCCAAGAAGAAGAGCTTAAAGGTCAAGAGGTCACAGCTGAGGGAAAGCCGTGTTACGATCCATTCCCTCCTCAGGCCTTCCAGTGTGAGTGTGACCGTTTGACCCTTTACTAATGAAGTCCTCGAAGGGTTTTTCCATCAAAGCACCTCATCCACTCACACTGGAAATCTAATGATCATTAAAGCAGAACTGCTAATTGTTTGGACACACGTACTCCTTCAACTAACTGTTATAAACGGTATCCGGGGCAACAGGGGATGTTATTACCGTCGCATTGAAAATACGGAAGGTCATGTTTTGATCGCCGTGTATTTGTATGCGTGCATGTTATTCGCATAAGTCAAAAAGTATTAAACAGAATCGCATGAAATTTGGTGGGATGATTGGTTATTATCCGGGGATCATTTGATTAGATTTTGGGATCGACCGGGTCAAAGGTTAAGGTCATGAAAAGGTCAACATCTTCTTTGAATCGCATGCAATTAAGTGGGATGATTGGGTATTATCTGGGGACCATTTGATTCGATTTTGGGATCGATCGGATCAAAGGTCAAGGTCATGAAAAGGTCAAAATCTCCTTTTTACCATAGCGCGGTCAATTTTTATGTGATATGTGATATGCGAAGGTATGCGCTCTACCGAGTGCCCACTCTAGTTTTTCATTTCTATCAGAGTTGCTTGTTGATGGCTAAAAACGTGTTTTATGAGGCCACGGGGACTCATGGGCCCGACCACACCGAGACGCCCGGCGAGGCGGCCAATCACATCGAGCAAGGCCAGCAAGGGAGGCGGGCTTTACTGCTGCACCACTGACTTCCAGTAGTCCGGCCTGTAGAGCTGGTTGGAACGGACAAGGACATTCGTGCCGCAGTCGAAGACGCGTTCAGGACAGGACAGACAGACGGACGGACCCCTCCGGCGCAGAAGCATGCAAGGAAAATCGTTTTCTGAATAAAGTTGAGAAAAGAATTCAGAAATAAGGCGCAAGATGCTCATTTCACATCACACTCACGAGGACGCATGCGTGTAGGTTTGTACTTTTTTTTGAGCGGGATCTCCTCAGTTCTACATCCCAATCTAATCTCTTGCCGCCTAACATTGTATGTGGTTGCAGCTACTTCCTGTCATTTAGCGGCTCATGCGTGCAGTACACGTATGTGTGTGTGCGAGCTGTAGCAGCATCCTCTAGTGTGTGAGGACAACTCCCCTCGGCCAGAGTGTGCGTTACTGTCGGAAACCCATCTGTGAACTCGCACGACTCATTCTCGCTGATCCGAGATCAGACCTCCTGCTATTCTCCGTCTCCGTCAGTCTCTTCACATATTCTCTGTCTCGCAAAGCAATTGCCTTCAATCCGTTAGGCTTTCATTAGCGTTAATGTTGCGTGAACAATGTTGGTATTAGCAGTTGACTGATACGGTTGTTTAAAGGTCGACATGGACTTTTCTATTGAGACTTTCTTTTTCACGAAAGGACGATGATTCTCGATCCAGGTGGTTTCACACCATTGAAACTATTTGAATATCCCCCCCCAAAATCCTACACACTGGCCCTTTAAATTTTCTGTGGATATGGTTGTATATATAAGTGTAAACATATATATGTTTACATACCTGCTGTTATCAGGCCACGATTTCCACACGACTTAATAACTCCCAAGAAAATAAGACTGACATTTACTTTACACAGCAAAGTACTACCCAGAGGATTAGTACCTTTTATTGTTAACACATATCTCAGAATAATCTGATGGAGATGACCATCCTCCACATAAACACATTAAACTTCCTCTACACTTCTTCAAAAGTAAAAACATATGTTTTAAATGGTCGAACAGCTTGTGACTGTAAACAAAATGTAGAAAAGAGTTATTTTTTAGCTAAATCTGACCATTATATTATATTGCAGCTCTTCTTATTTAGAGGGTGACTTATTCAACCATAAGTTTCATATCTTATATACTCAACTAACGCCAGTTATGCAACACATATAGCTATTTTTATGTTACCAAACAAACATACTTATTCTAACCCAATCACACTCTTTTCTTTAACTATATTGACGACATAAATGAGTGAAAAATAATATTTTGACCTTTCATGACCTTGACCTTTGACCCGATAGATCCCAAAATCTAATCAACTGGTCCCTGGATAATAAACAATCATCACATCAAATGTCATGCGATTCAAGAAGATGTTGACCGTTTCATGACCTTGACCTTTGACCCGATCAATCCCAAAATCTAATCATATGTTCCCCGGATAATAACCAATCATCCCAGCAAATGTCATGCGATTCGGTTTAATACTTTTTGACTTATGCGAATAACACGGACACACACATACAAATATGCAGCGATGAAAACATGACCTTGATGCGAAGGTAATCACGCACTTGTTAACCCAATTCTGTGTTTTCTTCAACCTTTCTCTCTCTTTGTGTGCAATGTGATGCATAAAAATGAAAAAACGGGAGCTCCGAGATGCTCAAACGTGGAACAGAAATATGTAAATGATAAAAACACAAAGTAACTGACAGGACTTCCTGTCCTCGTTAGTTTGGAGAAAATCCACCCGAACATCCTCAAATCCCAAAATAGATTCCTAATTGAGTAAGAAGGTGATGAGGCTGCTTCTGCTTCACCCCCCTGATGGCTGCTCACTGATTCCCTTTAAAGTCATAACTCATTAACCCTTCAGTCACTGCAATGAGTCTGGCTTATTTTGATCAAGAAGGAAAGTGCAGTTTAACAATATGACCTCAGCATGTTGTCGACTACTTCCTGTTTGCGTCGTTGAAGATTAAAAAGCATTGCAAGCTTTCTTTAAACAATAGCATCAGCGTTATTCATCTTCTGGATGAGTGAGTTTGAGAAGTTTATTGTGAGCCTCTTTTACAGATCTCTTGACAATAGACCAATATTTCCCATCATGCAAAGAGAACGACAAGATGGTGATTTCTGATTGAAGGGAGAACACATTGTGTCTCTAAAAATAAACAGCTGAATTCATTATGAATAAAATGCACCCTCAGCTGCAGCCTCCATGTCGAGTTTTGTGTTTAATCTTGATGGTAGAATATTATTTTGGTGCTAAACACTAACCACAGTTGTGCTGTATAGTGGTGGGATGTTCATAAATACCCAAGTACTGTATTTACTTAGAAATGTGAGGAATTGCTTTTTTATACTTCGACTCAATTCAAATTCAAAAATGTGTTTTTGTTTTTGTTGCTTCATGTATTTTTCAGCTACAGTTAAAGATTTTTACACAAGATCAGTTTATAAAAAAGTGATGTTTTTTTACGACTTGATGTCCGTGCATCCATAGCAATTCAAACAACATAGTACAATTTTTTATTTTCTATTATAGTGTATTTATGTGCTTTTACTGTCGACTGTGTTACACGGTGTTACACAAAGTTCAGGCATACGCAACACCAGTACCGCCCCCACTGTTGTTTTGCCTTTGAAGAAAAAGACTATGTATTGCGTTTCGATTCTAAACGTTGTTTATATATTCTAAAAGTTGAAGCGTCGACGCTGAGAGGGAACCTGACGACGTTAATGAAGCCAGACACGCGGCATCCAACGTTAAAGACTTTGATCTTCGTTCTTCGTGTAAAGTGCCTCACCGTTTGTTTTTTGTCTTTACTGTAACTTCTGCACTGAAAACGTTTAAAATGAATCCTCAGCTCCTCAGACTGATTTCACGAATCAAACAACCGCTGAAGGATCAGATTAACAGTTAACTGATGCTCCGTGCAGGATGTCTCCTCAGAGTTCTTCATAAACCTTCCTCCACACACACAGACACACACACACACACACACGCGCAAACACACACTCAAACACACACACCTCAGGGGGCCACTTACATAACCAGTACACGGGTCAGGAGGGGGAGGCGCAGGGAGGCGGAAGGGGAAAGAAGGGGCGGAGACCAAGTTGAATGAGAGGAAATCCACACAGATATCAAATGTTTTCACATATTCTACACGTACTCGTGCGGTTGGAAATTAAATGAATCGGCATGTGCGCGCCAAGGAAAGATGAAGACGTGCGTCATTTGTGCCGTTCACCGTCCGCCGTTTAGTTTTCCTACAAAAGCAGAGGCCGAATGAGTCACATTGATGTAGAATACCTCATGCATTTTTGGCGAGGTTATGAAATTCAGTATATTTTGACTTCTACTGGGAGAAGCTCTTTGCAGCAGATTGTTATGCAAAGAGAAAACGGGCCGAGCTGTTCCTCAAAGTCAACTCTTTCATTGGACGTCCTTGCGTTTTGCCCACGGCACAAACGGTGATACAGGGGCCGTGCTAATACAGCCGAGTGTAGCTAATGGTACAAAAGTCGCTCGGAATCCGCTCTGCGCGAGTTTCTCACACTGCACGCTCACATTTTACATGAATCGCCCTCGTGAAAACCCCCTCAACCTCGTCTTCAACTATTCAACTCTCAAATCTCCTCACAGCCTCTCCATCCTTCCTCTTCCTCCCTGCTTCGCCACATTAATCTCTCATTAGCTGCCCGGTCCCGCTCTTTCGCTCCACCCTTTTCTCCTAACACCAGCCATTAAACACACACACACACAAATGCACGCGTGCGCACGTCCATATACAACTCTGAAAAGGCCTGCACGTGTTCACCGCATCAGAAGAATCCTCAGACAAATGAGGGGCACGGGCCGCCATTTAAAGGGCAGCGCCCGGGGGAAGAAGAGCCCCTCTGGGTGGAGCCCGCGGAGGGAGAGATAATAGACTTGAATAAAGCTAACATGCGACACACAGACACATTTATTTGTGCTTCAGACACACACAGGCACGCATAAAACGTCGAGGACACGCGAGTGAGCCGCGTGTGAGCGGCGGTGGAGAGAATATACTGTAGGTCCTCCGATGCTGCATTCGGAGGACCGGCTGCTCGCTATCTGGATCTGGAGTGAGTCAGAGCGCCCCGCTGAATATAAATGACTCAACGGAGATTAAGATGTCACTGTTTCAATGAAGGCGAAGGCCAGGGCGGCAAGTAGGAGGTCGAATTAACCCCTCGCACCCACACAGGCATTGGATACCCTTTGTCTGGCCGGGTGGTCGCCGGGGGGGGGGGGGGGGACCGCAGGTGAAACGCCGCCGAGGACTCGTGAAACGCCGCCGAGGACTCGGCAGCCACTCTGAAAACGTATCGATTCGATACGTTTTCGGTTGATTTCACACATGATGGTGGTGTGTCCACGTCTTTAAATGGAGATTTAGAAATGAAGGCATTGAGATGTAATACTCACAACAACAACCAAATAGACTATTTAAAATGTTGGAAATCCATACAGAAGCCGACTTCCAAAGGCTGGCTTGAGGACATTGTACAAGTTATAGACATGGAAAAAATAACATACTCACTGAAAGGAAAATATGCACAGTTTAAAGAGATGTGGACTTCCTTCTTGGACTTGTAAAGGGCCCTCAATTTCTTAGGGCTCTAAAGTGACCTTAGTTATTACCCCTGTACAATCTCTGTGCAACCCACTGTCTAAATACCTAGTGCAACTGTAGTGTGCCATCCAGTATTGAGTGTCATTTTATATAATTTATTTTATTTTGTACCATTATTTTATTTTTATTTTATTATTGTCTGGTAGCATGTTTCCTATGTTTAATGTATTTGTAACTTGTTCTTTCTTGAAGGAAAAAAAAAGAAAAAATCAAATAAACAGATTTTTTTTTAATTATTTAGTATCCTAATTTCAACCCACCTCATGAATCTCATCTTTTCTCCTCCAATGTACTCAACTCTCCCATCAAATGATCCTTTCATTGATTTTCCAAAGTTATGGATGAATATGGTTATTATTCATCAACATCCCTCATTTTAAAACAAACTCGTAGATCATGGACGCGAGTGCTTGCTGGCATCTTGGCGTGCCAACCATCATCAAATGATAATCATCATTGTTATGATCAATATTACGATCATGGTTATTCATCCTGATTATTCATTGATTTGAAGTGCAATATACTTTACTTTCACTTCCACGTTTAGATTAACATAGCACTGCTTTCACCTCCATGCTGCGCTACATCCATGAACATATATTTGCATCCAGACTAATCCGTATTCACAGTGCATCTCCGAGAGAGAAATATACACGTGATTGTAGCAACACATTTTTACCAAAATATGAATGTTCTACTCAACATTGAGGAAGTTTTATGCTGTTAATTCAAGAAGCACTTCATGCAATATGCAACAGTTTTAAATGTGAACATTGCAGTCAATCATGTTCATGTAATTGTAGGAAGTTGTCCAAATTGTGATTACAATAATTTGATTAGAAGTGCATCCCTAATTGTCTGTAAACCGTGATGAATATTCACAACAAACAATTATACTAATATTTTACTGTTTGCTTTTCTTTTCCAAATAAGGCGAGCCGATCGGCCTGCGGCTCGTACTCGTCACCCTGTTGACCTATTTGTAGAGATGTTGTCAAATCCCCTGGTCTCATTAACACAATGTTATTTTACCCCCCAAAAAAGTTAGGCCAGAGAAAAACCAAGGAGCCAATCCACATCCAATGCTGAAGAGCATCATGGATACACTGAAATAAGACAGTATGGTACAAAAGTCCCCAACAAGCCAGAATGCAAACCTCAGGTTATTTCTTCTCACTTATTACACTACAAAACATACACACACTTTGCATTTTTCACACTCTGTCTATATTTAATTTAATTTTACACTGCAAATTAATTTAATTGAATGAATATTTTTATTTTATTTTAGATGTGTTTGATACAAATGAGTTGGACTAACTCAAATGAATTCAATTTAATGAATATCGTTATTTTATTTTAGATGTGTTTGATAAAAATGAGTTGGACTAACTCAATTACATTGTATTGCACTGATGTGCTAAATTTCAGTTGGAGTTGCGTATAAGTATTGGATGGAAAACCTGCCAACACTTTAATTGAGTTCATCCAATGAGCCATTTCTTTGAGTGCACTTCAATGTGGAGAACGTGAGTTTCGGGACGTGTTGTTGAGGTGAGTGTATCAGCTGCGCCGTACTGTAGATAGATGGATATCCCAAGTTCTATTCCTCCAGCACCACGGCCACTGGGCATCGATTCTCTGGCCGTCTTCTCCGCTGTGTCACAAACAGCTGAATGCTGTTAGTCTGAACTTCCACAGGGGGTGACCTCCCGTCCAGAGAGACAAATGGTCCGGACGTCTCTCGGGTTCAGAGGTGACCGACCGTCCTGAACTCCAGCACATTACGACGACGGCACCTTCGCAGCGAGGCGGCGATCCGTGAAATGATCGTCACGCTGCCGCAGTGTTTTATTATAAACAAGGCAGTCTGCTGTTCGGCCGTTTCACTTCTGGCCCAGTCGCTATGTGAGAGACGAGGGGTGTTCTTAGTTTAGTTTAGTTTATTTTAGTTTATGTCGGTTATATACAAAAATCAAGATTTTACATCAAAAGAAGCAAGCGGCTAACAGAAAGGGTCGAGGCTGAAGCTATCAAGCTTATAAGTGCCCTAACCTATGATTTCACCAGAAAACTTAATTCAGAGAATCATATACATATACCCATATAAATATATACATATATATATCTACAAATGCACATATATATACACATATACATACACATAAATACACATTCACACATTCATATACATATACACACACACACATACATAAATCTACACACATACATATTTACATAAAACAACAAACAAAACAACAACAACAAATTAAACGTTACTTATGATGCTTCATTAATTGATGAAACGTTTGTAAATAAAAAATATATATTTAATTTTACACTGCTGTATTTGCATATAAGTTGTGTATATATATACATATATATTTTATTTTATATTTCACTTTGTATACTTTATGCACAGTCACTGTTTCTTTCTTATATTCATATTGTATTCTTATTTCATTTATATTTTATTCTTGTGTTTATTGGTGCTAGGGGATTAATAAAGTATATTTCTTTCTATTCTATTCTACTTCTCCATTTGTACTTGTTCTGTCCGAATACCATCAAATGAACAAAAAGAAAGCACAGACAGACTAAAATCTGCATCCAGGGTGGCATGGATGACTTATTTTAAGCGTGATGTAAAAAAATAAATATTATGTAAGTCTCATTCGAATGCGATATGCATCGTGCGCCATCTTTTAGGCGACAGTGTCACATGTTTTGACCCGACGGCTTCTTAAGAAAATGAAAGTAGTGAGATACGGCTCTTCCCATTATCACAAGATCTAATAATCGCGTCTGCGAGACGTCGCGTGCAGACAAATGAATTCAATGAAATGAAACCGAATGGAGAGACGGAGACCGATTAGATCCCCTTGCTCACCAGAACTGCATTTAAACGAAGACACAGCCAGTAAATAAAACGCAGTCACCTCATTTAAGAGTAGACTTACGACTCTCCTCTTTGATAGTCTTATAGTTAAAGCTGAATCAGGTTTGCCCTGGTCCCGCCCCTAGAGATGCTGCTGGAGGCTTACAGGCTGCTGGGGGCCGTTTAGGATACACTGAGCTCCTCTTTCCTCTTCTCTCTCTACTCATAGATGAATTTACATCACTCCATCACACATTATTAACTTTGCTTGAGTCTTTTTGACGCCTCCTGCCTGCTGGGCCGGCCTCCTGTCATGGCCCTGCTGATGTGCCCCCCCCCCCCCTCCCTTTCTGGATCGTGGTCCATGCCCACTACGAACTAATCATACACTATTTAATATGCATTGAATGTGTCTCTGTAACTCTGTAATGATTCCTTCTGTACACGTGACATATATTGCATCTGTCCATCTGAGGAGAGGGGTCCTCCTCTGTTGCTCTGTTGAAGGTTTCTCCCCCCCCCCCCCTCCTCCCCATCCAAACCTTTCTTATTCTCAACAAATCCCATTAAAACAGACAATATATTTGACTACTTCCTTATTTTGTCTGTTGCGGACAGGCCTAAGTCCATTTAGTCCAACTGAAGATGTAGATATTTAATAACAGGTCACATATATACAGTATCCTGTCATTCTTAAAACATCAAGGCAGCTGTAGTTTCACATAAACATTACTTAACCAGGCTTTTGTTTGGGACTATTTTCAGTGGCAGATTAATACATGTGAGAAGGTTTGAACTTAAAATAAACAAAAAATATGGATTCCCCATTTGTAGCTTGAAGTTATTATAACATATTGCCAGAGCCACAGGACCAGAGAGACTTCTCTAGTCTAGACCACTGCTGCCTCTACATGACCAATTAGAGACCAACTAAAATAAACGGTAACACTTATAACCGCACTTATTTCTAAAGGTGTGGATCAATGCTTTATAAATGATTAATTAAGTGTTTACTCATACTTAACTAATGCTTCTTATCCTGCAGTTATTATAAAGTATTTACAAACTTTTTTTAAATAAAAAATAGTGTAAGAATATGATGCACATTAAGAGTATAATATTTAAGACCTGAGAAAATGCTTTTACATATCTTTAATTATTTCCTTTGAGGGCAAAAGCCCAACTTCCCCACGCAGAGAACATCAATTAAATATCACGGCTGGAAAATGGAGACAAACAAAAGTCCGGACCATTGTCTTATTTGTAAATGTTAATTATACCGAGGTGTCACGAATAACTTCATACTGATATATTACGTTGCTGTGTGAACTATTAACGGTGAAAGTTTAAAATAAAATAAAAATCGTATCATTAGCTTTGTGTCCCAGTACGATACCAGCAACACTGGTGACCCCAGAGCAGGGTTCTTACACATTTTGACCAATGGATTTCCAGGACTTTTCCAGGACTTTTCCAAGACTTTAAACCAAATTTCCATGAACAAAATGAAATCACGGTATAAACATGAAAAATGTAGAAAATATTGCGTATTGAGAGCGTACGCCGGCTTATATTTTGAGCGTCTTTCTTTAAAAAACATATTAATTATTTCAAACTCGCCGTAAATGAACATGTGATTCTAACACATTTCCATGACTTTTCCCAAACTTTTATGATTTAAGTTTTTTTCCATGACTTTTCCAGGCCTGGAAATGATCATTTTAAAATTCCATGACTTTTCCAGGTTTTCCATGACCGTACAAACCCTGCCAGAGTGAATCTAATAAAGAGGATTCAGTTAATCAAACGGCTGAAACATGATGCATCAGTGTCGGGGTCTACTGGACAATTAGCAATGACAAAGAGGAACATACAACGACATTCATCCTCGTCCTCCCACCGATTGTCCCCGACAGCAGAACGTTGAGCCGCTGAATGAACCGATCTCTCTTCACAAAAGTACGCGACGCCCTCAAATGTCACACGGCCAACTCTGCCTGTTCATAACCATTATCTCAGGGCTGAGAAGGCGAAAAAGGAACAAAGACACTGAAATGTAAAACCGGGGGTGTGAAAGCAGGCGATGTGGCTTCGATCTCAGATCCCCCGCTGGCCCTGAGCGATCAGAGCCATTGATTGGCTCGTGTAATTCTGCTCTGATTGGGCTTGGCCAATCAATGTCCTGCAGACTCGCTTCCTGTGACGATGTAGCCATTAGACTAGAGGTGAAAAATCCTATAGTTTCTTCTGTTCGTGGGATTATACCATTTACGCCCACCCACGCCTCTCCTGCAGGCGGACCGCCGCTCTCTTGTTATGGAAGAGGCCGTCGAGAGCTCCTCTAACGGACGTTTCCTCCCTCGCTGCCTCACTTCAGCGTCTGTATTGACCGGCGAACACAAAATGCATGTTTCGAGGACGCCGTAACCTTGCAAGTGAAATACGAGCAAATATACGTACATACAGTATATATATATATATATATATATATATATATATATATATATATATATATAATGCTTTGCAATTGATGCTCATCATGTATTCTACTCTTGTTCCCATTATCCACACACTTTTCTATTTTCTTTCTTCTCCCGCATTATTCAAGACCTTGAACACTCAGTTCCCAACAGAGATCAATACGGCTTCATCTTAGAGTTCATTAACAGGCAAATACTATCCAGACACATCGGTTTTAGGTATTGAAGTATTTGAACTGAATAGACCAAATAAACACAATCTCCTTTAATGTTGCAAAACAATTTTAGACTTTTTGTTTGCAAAAAGATTGAGGCAAAGGTCCTGCATGAGGGGAAACGGACAGGTGCATCCACATTCCTTCTTCTCTCAGTCACAACTCAGTCAACTCTTACCAGACAGGCAGGATGCACATGTGTTTAGCTTCAGAAAGACTTACAGTCTCCGAGGATATCGTCAATTATAACTTCCCTGAATCCGTTGAGTAATCAGAGGGGAAAAAATGCGCTCCTTTTAACTCCTTATAAATAAATAAAAACTTCCTCGAAATCATCACTTTTTTACGTTTTCTTCGGTATTGAAGCGATCCAGTGGAAGTCGTCTGTTCATGCATTGATAGATTATAGACGGGGAACTGCTGACATCTATTTCGGCATTCTCGGTATTCTCTCACCAAAATGCATCTTCGGAAACCCCGGAGGGTGAATTCAAAGGAATTGACATTCATAAGGCTCTATAAGGTTATACAGGAAAGAAAGGAAGCGAGACTTTTCAAAAAGACTTGCCCTCCTACTTGTCTGATTGCAGACAGAGAGAAACATTTCTGAAACGTGTCTCTGGTCGTCACGCACACGCCGCACCCACCGCTCTTTACCAAAACACACATAACGGCACTTCCTTCTCTGCTTAATTTAGCCATTGATTTTTCTAACACCAGATCACAACACAGATAGCAGAAGACATCAGGCTGCAGTGCTTTATGGTCTCTGTGGGAACCCCCACCCTCTGCACAAACACACACACACACACTCACACACACACTCACTCACTCACACAGAAAGAAGCAAAGAAACAGGACGTTTCCCCAGGGGTCATCACAACAACAAAAAAACACTGCCTACTACTGTTAGGAGATTGTGTGTGACTGTTGTCTGTGTGTGTGTGTGTGTGTGTGTGTGTGTGTGTGTGTTTACAGCTGCTGTCCCCTTCAGTGTGTGTGTGTGGCTTTGCTCAGATCAGATGTGAACCAGCAGACACTCACAGACACTGCTGTACTGCCACATCATCACACACACACACACACACACACACACACACACACACACACACACACACACACACCCAACGCGCATGCACACACATGCACTCATGCTCATGTACACACAACGAGCTGGTTTAGTGGCAGGATGGATAAACGACCCAGATATGTGTCAGTTAAAACATTTCCACTTTTTTTCATTTAAAAATGACAAAGACACTCATGTTTTAGTAATATAATGGTTCACTACTAAATATGATCATCATTTCTATCCATCATGAAAACATTGTACTCACCAAAATAATTGCTGAGATCTAGGAACACAGCAAAATCACAAAGAATTGGTCCATCAGGGCATCATACAAGTCACGTGAATAGCGGTGTGAGAAGTTATCGATACACTGGAGTATCGCGATGTGTTGTCATACTTTGTCAATTCTCAAAAACACTGCATTCATTTTGAATGAATAGTTAACATGCAAACGGGTTGTGTTGCGTTTTGATGTTGGATGTTAGGGACTGTGATGAAAGCAAATGCAGTATAGTTCTGATTAAAAAAATTAAAAAACAGATTGTTCTATAGGGGTTTTCCTAAAAACAAAAGATTAAATTGCAATGATCCCCTCCCTTAAGGTAAAGCAATGTTTGGGATCATAAACCCTGAATTATAATTGCATATTGTATCTCCATATTCTTGCCAACACACAGCCCTTCATGGGATTAGCCTGTTATATCTTTAATCTGTGCAAAAACTAAAATGTAAAAATGATAATGTGTGATTACAATGGAGGTTTCGTCCTTTCTTCAGCTCCTAACTACAAAATAGGGTTCAACTATTCCTATAACTTGAGTATAATGTCATAATCCACAGGAATGAGGGTGAGAATAAGACCCTGAGTTAAATCAAACTGAATTATGCTTTAATAAAAAGACCATATTGTCCACATATCCTGGTCAGACCCTCACGCACAGGAAGCCGTGTTTTCCTGCTTCACCGTGATCAAACCCCCCAAGGTGCACAAACACGACAACGAAAAAATTTGACAGACTCACAGGCGTTGGTGACGGCGAAGCTGTTGGCCGTCTCGATGTTGTCCACGTGGGGCACCAGGTTGAACGGGGCTTCCGAGGCATTGGGGCTGGTGTTGTGCAGGAAGATTGCCAAACGAAAGGCAGTGTACTCCTGATCAGTGTTTCTGATGAACAGCCCGCCTGAACACAAGAGAGGAAGAAGCGAGATTTTAAGAGCCACAGATGCATATTTGATCCGACTTCATTTCCATGTTTATAGTTCCTGTTCTGTTAGAAATTTACCATCTTTACTGTGGACTAAGATTTCAGTTTCAGAGAATACAAAAACGTGATTTGTGTAGATCCTCTGTGGGGGAATACCAGTATGCCATTACTGCAGGGATGGGGATGTCTTATGTACAGATTGTAAAGCACTCTGAGACAAATTTGTAATTGGTGAAAATGGGCTATACAGCTCTTCAAGGGCCCTGATTGGAAAAGTAGAATTTAACTATTAGTGACACCAAACCAATGGATATAATACAGTGTTTGGTTTTGTTGCTGATATATTTAAATAGTCTTCACATTTGCATATGTTCATGCACATTTTGAAGTATTGCATTAGAGAAGCTGTATGGAAATGCAAAAATCCAATAAAACTTTGTCAAAACGTTTTTTTCCGCTTGCTTGAAGATGTTTTTGCCTTCAATTTGGTTTGTTTCCAGTTTGTAACTTCTGCGTCTTCTACTTAATTAAAGTACAGCCATGCTTAGCCTATAGAGCCAACTTCTAACCAAACTAAGCTGCATCCGAATCTATTCGCTCTAAATGAGTTGATGAAAAAGCTCCTAATGTGTTTCGCTTGATGTTTCCTCAAAATGTGCTCGCCAAACGAATGTAAAATCAGATATAATGACAAAATAACGTCAACCTGCTGGTGTTAAAAGAGGAAGTCATGAGGATTCATCCTCTGGGTTAATCTATACGTCAACCAAATGCCATGGCAATCCTTCCAGTAGTTATCGAAATAGTTCAGTCGACACCAGTTGACCAACTGACGTTGCCATCCTTAGACACAAGAGTTGCTAGCAACTCTCTGGCTATGGATTGGGGCACAACATTGTACTTTGGGTTCCACAACAACAAGAACATTTCTTTATTTTAACCTTCATCTGTATGGTTAAAAAGAAAACTGATTGGTTAAGTTTCGGAAACAAAGACGTTGTTTCGTGGCTACAGGAAACCAAGGTTTCAGGTAAAAATCGTCCGTATTTTAACAAACATCGTCCGTTTGTATTGGGAGGACAACCTCCACAGAAGCTTTTATCAAATATTCATTTAGGTTTCACGGACTGTTTTAGTGGCTATCTCTGGTGAGAGAGAAACCTCTATCATATCAGAGGTGGACACAGCTGACTGGACACTATATGAAATGTAATAACTGGCCACTATTGGTCTCGTAAATCACTGCAGCTGACAATTCAGTACTCATCTATAGGAACTTGTGACTCTATAAGCATCAATGGGCTTTGTGACGATGCAGTCTGATTAGTATATAAATTGCCATTGTTTTATATGAATGTAAGCAGAAAAAAGTGATACGACATTCGCAGAATATCCTTCTGGATCAAGAAAGATTTTCATTCAGTTTATTACGCATGAGTTGCTCGAGTGTCGAGAATCAGTTTGACATCAGAGATGAGACTTTGCTCTCGGTTTCTTTTTTCCCCCGCTCATCTCTTTTGACATTACAGCTTTCTTCATGTAAAGATATCTTGACTATGCTGTTCATGGTTGTGCAAATGTCAGTGGTGTTTTGGGTTCGAAACTGTCGGCTTCACATTAAAAAATCTAATCTAAGGGTACGTTTCTTGGGATCAGACAGTATGAATGTCAAATAAAGCAAAATGCCAGTGTGTTCTTTTTTATAACTGACCTCTTTAAAATGTAAACTTTTGCATATTTTACTCCTTTATGGTGCTCACTCATGTAAATCCTTTCCATATTTTTGCATAACTTTAGTAATGGGCAGAGAAGCACTGGAGCCGCAAGGAATTTCATATAATTTCCACTGTGATGGTTTCAAGTCCAACTGACTCATGCTGGCAACCAAATGCCCACAGGAGGTGTTAATTCCTTATTTACAAAAAAAATATTCTTGGCAACCGATCAGTAGGAATCCCCTTTACATATTTAGAACCAACATATTTTCACTCGCAACTCGTCAAACACAGCCACCTAGTCAGTGGCCTGAAGCTTCAAACTATGAGGCTCTAGTGAAGGTTCTGGACGTGTCCATTTCCACTCCTTACATGCAAAGTGTTTTTTTTAATGAACTTTCATTGTAGGTTTACTAAGCATTTAGGGTTAAGTTGTTGGAAAAGACTGGGGTAAACTGTCATTTCTGTAGTATGTAACTTAACAACACTATGGTAGGATAAGACCCTAACAGCCGCCTCCTGTGCTGGTTTCGCCAATCCCAACTTCCCAGCTGCTCTGACCCTGTAATGATGACACAAATGGGCTAACATTGGAGCTAACGAGATGTGCGATGTGTTGGGAGTGAAAACATGTCATTCAAATATGAAAAAACGTATCTTGGCCGCCAATTTAAAAGAGGAAAAAAAATGGACTTTCCCTTCTGCTAGATGTTACACACATTGAGCTTGAGAAGCGAGTGTCGGGGCCCCAGACTTCAGAGCGTCATGGCTACCATATGCTTTGCCAACAATAAGACTCCGGGGCTCCCAAAGAGCCTGTTCTCGAAATGACGACATCCGATCGCAAACCTTTTGAATTCTCACCAGCTGTTGACGGTCTTCCCGTTAGCTCTGCTTGCTAACAGATCTATTTTAAAAGATCTTCACAGGCAAAACTCGTCATCATAGCGTCTATTACATCACGAGACGCCGTGTAGTCTTGTGTACCCGCCGGATGACGCCACGATGTGCAACGTGAGGGTTGTAAACTGTCCATGTATGTATACGATACTTTTCAATAGCCTTGCTAACTATTTACTAATGTCACTAACTGTAAGAAGATCATTAAAGCCAATGGAGGAGCTCGCTCGAAAATTGCTAGCTTGGCTACTACCCCTGTTAGTCATTCGTCCCTTGTCTTGCACATCGAAGACCCCTCTATTGTTCTTTTAAAGAGAAGGAGATTTCTTTACCATATTAATCTTGTTGGCCAGCGGCTTAAGGTAGCAAGAAGTGGAGAAGTTAAAGGTGAATCTTTCATTTACACTAGGCTGAGACCCATGTGAGCCGGATCACCCTCCGGATGTGCGACTCATTTTTCGTTGTGAAGCATTCTGCTGCAACGTGGGCATTTTTTTTTCTTCCGCACAGGACATGTTAAAAAGCAGTTTTAATGTGTGATGATGTGACTGGTCCCATTAAGTCAAATAATCTGGCAACACCTTAATGAACCCCCCCCCACACACACACACACACACACACACACACACACACACACACACACACACACAGCCGCTCAGATGCTGTTAGGATCTTCTTTAGAAGTGGCGTTAGCTTCAGGATCGTTAAAAGGGAACCTGTGGAGTCTTACAGAACTACGAAAGACCTTTTAGCGATGCGTCTTCACACATATTAATGCTGTCAGAATGAATCTGTGGCAGAGGTGAAGCGCGTTTGCCACGGCTGTATTGGTGCACTTGTGTCTGTGTTGCAGGCATGTGTACACAGTAAATAACCCGCTGCTAATGAGTGTTGATTTTTTCAGTGACAATTGTTTGAAGCTGATAAACATGATTGGAGAGATGTTTGCCCTCTCTGAGAACCGATGACGCTTCGTGGTCACAACTAGATGGAAAGGGTTAGATTAGACTGGCGGGTGAGGAATCACATCGTGGATTCTTACGCTCTCAGAGATCGATGACAGGGTGGAGGGGAAATATGACGACACTGGTGTTACATCAGCAATGTTTGTGGTCGTTGACAGAAATGCTGTCCGCCCAAACGATACTGTGAAGTGCTTCATTTTTTTTTTTTTTACTCTGAAACTGCAGAACATGTGTGAGCAAATAACATCACACACACAGCAGTAGTTTTGCTTCAATCAGCAGCAAACATGAGTTGAATGTTCATCACGACGGCAGCAGTTCCACAGATGCACATTTAAACCCGGCAACGAGCGTCCCCGGTTCCAGGGTTGCTGTCTGGAACTAAACCCGACCTTTGACCTCGACCGGGGATTCGTTATTACGATGATATAGAAGGACAAGGAGAATCATTTGAGCAGCTTGTCATTTTTCATTAGTCCGACTGGTCCTGATGCGCCTCGACTCCGCTACAAGCAGCAGGGATGCAGTGGAGGGCAAAGCCAGGAACTAAAGTCAGTTGGAGCAAATGCTCAATACCCACATTTTTTTCTCTTTTTTACAGAAAAAAGCACGAATGCTTTCCGGTTCATTTATTAGTGCGGTGGGTTGTGGTGATCACTAACTGGAGGTCACCTTCTTTTCATTCCCATGTCTTTAAATCAACTAAGTCAATCTGCCTGCTCTCGAGAAAATGAAAACCATGAATCCATCAGCTTTATTTCCACACGCCACTGTTAAGTTGTGAAATGGGAAACACGCGGATGAATAAACAAAATAAAATAAAGGAGTGAGAGCTGTATGGCCCCTGGGACCGTGTGGCAGAGGTTTAATGCAGCCGGGGTCTGCGAGAGTGTTAACAGCGGTCAATGCACACGGGCAGGCTGCACAGGGAATACAAACACACTCTTTGCAGCTCTGATATGCTGCAGTGGCGGAGTGCACTGGGATACACACTGTAGCCCGCACATATAACGCGCATTGGGGGGCGTGTGCGCGTGTGTGTGCCATGTGTGTGCGCGCGTGTGTACGTGTGTGTGTGTTAAACATGCACAGCATCAACACAGGAAAACACCGTGGTGTGCCTGCACGTGATATTTTAGAAGAAGAAAAATAACAGACTGCAGAAAGGAAAGCAATAATTTCCACTTCTAGTATAGTGCCGGGTGATAAATGTCAGGACAGGACGTCCACACATTGATTCACAGGATTTATTTTCAGGTCGGAATTAACATTAAGGCTCTCACACTCACCGATCTGAACGCTGCTCGGGAAAGCTCCCATTGCCAGTCCCCAAAAGCCAGAGAATATCAACAGAAACCAGTCGCGAGAAGAAATCCTCATTTTGTTTCGGTTATAAACTGATGAGAGACATCGAGCAGGTTTAATTAACACCCCGGGGCAAAAGCAACATCACAGGGTTTAAAAAAAAAAAAAAAAGCCAACAAAAAAAAACAGAGATACAAAAAAATTATATAAAATGCCCGTTAAATATCCATGTCTGCCTTGGGATGTTGTTTTTCTTTGGATATCCCCACCGCAGTGCCGCTCGTTTGTGCCGTCAAACTGCGTCCGTCCGTCCGGCGCTGGAGATTTTTTTGCGCACAACACCACCAAGATGAGGTGGAGGGGAGTGTGGGGCTGTGGGTGGAGGAGGGTGTGTGGGGTGGGGGTGTGTGTGGGGGGGGGGGGGGGGAGCATCAGCCAGCGGTGGCCAGTGCGTCTGGATGCGGCTCAACTCGCATCACAGCGATAACACACATGCGCTTCTTTCCTCTTTTTTGGTACCCGACCGGGGGCAGGCGGGCAGGCGGTAGGGGCGTCAGTCGGTTCGCTCGGTTCCTTGTTTTACCTCCAAAACTTCCGGAGCCGGTGATGCGAAAATTACACCGGGAGTGTCCGCGGAGAGGACTGCGCGGCTCACGCGGGGGGGGTGGATACGGACGGCTCTTTTAGCGCGAGGGAATCATCGTTCTTCGCTGACCTTAAGCAGATGTGCCATTGCAAATGCGTAAAGTGCACTTTTGAATCCTCGCTCTCACATGCAGACCCCTGCACGGCCAGACTCCTCCATGCGAGGCTGAACTACTTCGCACATATTCAACAGCCCGCAATCTGAGATCCAACCTCGGAGACCTTCTGTCGGTCCCACTCACTCGCCTTCAAACTCGTGCTGCCCGAGCGTTGAGGCAGTGGCACCAGAGCTGAGGATGCTCTGCCTGCACCACGAAGGCTTTCAGATGCAGTATCATTTAACTATCATCTCAAAACATACATGTTTACGCTGGCATGTGGTTGAATTACATATTCTATAGTCTGATTTTGTATTTTTTTTGTTTATTTTATTTTTATTTACTGTGTATTTTACTTTGCTCTTCTAACTGTTGACATGTTTTGACCCCAGTTATTGCCAATTTGTTTGTATTGACTACTGCACTGCACGTGTTGACCCTTTGTCTGTGATAAGTGCAATATAAATACACTTTACTTACTTACTTACTTACTTATAAATTGATAGGATTAAATAAGACCTATTAGAGGTTGATTAAAATGGTTTCACATAGTATTATTTCAACATATTCTCATTCATATTCTCGACACTGACCCTTTGGCGTGACTTGCTAACGCACTGGGCAGCCCAGAGCGCATGGTGGCATGTATAAACTTAAAGTTACGAATAAAAAAAAACACGCTTTGACAACCAATACCACTGAGTTAAGTTTCGTAAAAATATCATATTTGTGGTTTTAAATAACCACATACGCTCATACAATGTAAAGGTAAATCCTTTTATTTGTTTGACCCATTCAGCGTGGAAGTCATCACACTCTAACAAAGATGCCACAGGATTCACACTGAGGTTACGAGCCCATCTGGTGCAGATGCTAAAGGTACTGGTCAGTGGTATCAGACTCAAAGGGGTGTGGTTGGCATTTTTTGGGGATCACAGTAACATTATTTGTGAAATGCTCACTGACGCTTTATGTTGCACATCTCCAGCATGCAAATTGGTACAAATAGCAACACAACTGTCCAATTAATAAAAGTCATTGATGTGTCTTTGGATGCAGTTCCTCTAATGGCCACTAGATGCTGAGCATGGACGTTTAAAATAGCTTTGGCGACTCCCAGAGAGCATTATGGGGAATGAAATCTACAAATAACAGTGCAAATATGAGTAAAACAGCAAGCCGAGCCTATAGCTCGTTCATCCTGATGGTTTAGTGAACTTAAACTTGGTCACTTGCATCAAATATTGCATGATTTCCGTGAGTAGCATCGCTTCACTGTATTGCATAAAGTAATGAATAAGTCATGTGAGTAAAGTGATAAACTTGAATCGCAACTCGCTAGTCTTACCCTCATACATTCTGTCTTATTCATTGAATGTGGTTATGACGTTACATTACTGACGCTTTCATACAAAGAGACTTACAGTCCTGTTGCATTCATACACCGTAGACGCAGCTCCAGGGAGCAACACGCTCAAGGACACATGAACTATAGGGAGGGGATTGAACCGCCGACCCCCCGATGAAAGACGGGCCTGCTAACCACCGACCCACGCTCAACCCTTTTTGCTCTGTAATGCATCATTGTGTACACATGACGTCTATTCTTCTGTCCATCCTGGAGAGGGATCCTCCTCTGTTGCTCTCCTGAAGGTTTCCTCCCTTTTTACTGCATAAAGGTTTTTTTGATACTTATTGGGAGTTTTTCCTGATCCGATGTGAGGTCAAAGGTCAGGGATGTCGTATGTGTACAGGTTGTAAAACACAAATTTGTAATTTCTGATTGTAGTGGCCATCTGTTGTACGAAATCAAACAAAACTATAAATGAAACCGACACTGATGCCCCGTGGGTTTCGGTGTTGACGCATGCAAAAGAAAGTATAATGTCCATTTCCGCCTGTTATTATTGTGATAATTTATTTCTTAAACCAACAAAAAAGAACAAACAAAATGTTGACACTTCCTCTCTGTGCTGTGGTAAAAAACAAACATTGGCCACCCTGGTGCCTATCCACACTGCAAAAATTAAAATCTAAGTAAAATGGAATATCTCAAATTAAGGCAATCTATGCTTGTTTTTTGACTGACAAGATATTTCTTCTTACAAGGCAGTTTTAATGTTGGAGCATTTCACTTGTTTTAAGAAATCTTGGCAAGTCAAATGTTCCTGTTCTGTTGGCAGATAATTTAACTTATTTCAAGTAATATTCCCTCATTTTATTACTTTTTTTCCTTGTTTTTTTAGGCTGGATTTTTTGCAGTGCACCTCTACATATAACCACAGGTTCCCAGTGTTACCCAATCAGTGAACCTAAAACTAAATATATTAACTACAACTATCATAAGAAACAACTAATACATCAAAATATAACCTAAATAAGCAACAAACAATCAATATTACATTACAATAAACCCTAAATACAAATGTCAAATTAAATAGCTCCAACCATATTGGGCAATATCAAATAAACTGAATGGGTTGTTCAGTGTTTTGCGCAGCTACACATCGTCATAGACCGGAGGAGCCGGGTATCGTACCGCCGAGCTTCAATAATTGAAGAACGACTCGCCGTCCGTCTGCGCCACAGCCGCCCTTAAAGCGACTAGAGCCTCCTTTCATAAAATATGTAGCTTTGTCAGGGGTCATCAGTTTATTCGGTTTAGTTTAGTCGAAGTGAGAAAGCCTCATGTGCCCCCTAAGGCCTTAACCCCTGAACCCACAGGGACTGACTGACTGACGTCACCTGTTAAATGGTTAAGTGTGAGAAACTGTGAGTGTAATTGGGACAGCACTTTGCTGCAGCATACCCCGTTAACTAAATACAATTATGGGTTTATTTCCTCTTTTTACTCTATGATTTGAATGTATTCTAGGCTCTTCCCTCACAAGGTTAGAGCTCATTTCAAATAATCAGTTTACTTCTTTTGGTCAAAACAGCTTCAATGAAAAAATGACATCTTTGATGAATAAATCTTATTATTATAGTTTCTGATTTCAATAGTTTTTGTGTTCCACTTTCGATCGTTCATGTTTCTGAGGACATGAAATGTGCCATTACAACACCCGTGAGCCATCCTCTTTGTTTACCTATTTGTTATGTCTCCGTGCTTCCACTGATAACCCCGTGTTTAATGTCACATTCCTATGAATTATGGGTAATTCCTTTGGGCAAAGTCTGCAAAAGTGTAGATTTAGGGAGAGTGTTCGTAAAGGGATGTAAAACTCTACAGCAGGCTGCACTTATAGACAAAGATTACCAAGAAAATACCATTTCTGGAACAAGTCTGGGACACAAGAAGTTCCCAAGGTCAAGAATAACCGTGTTTCTCGTCTTGCGTGTATTACATTTTGATTTCCACACAGAGATCGATGAAGATGAATATTATTTACACCCTTAGAGAAAATGCTGCTGACTTGTTCGAGAAGCTGATGCGATTCAAGTGAAACCAATCATCTTTTAGTCAATACTTTTTCACAAAACCATCATTATTGCATATAAAGGGGAAGGGGGGGTGGGGAATCCTCCTAAATGAATGCGACACACTGTTTTGATCTGTTTTGTATTGTTATGTCCCTTAAGCTTTGTTGCTATGGAGCAGAGAGTGGTCTCTCACTGTGCAACAAATCTGCAAAAAGCAATAGTCCTGCACGGACTGTTAGGCTGATCGCTCGCTCCCTAATTGCAGTTTTTTGGAAATATTTAGTCTGGTAGCACTTGGGGATGACGAGGGAGGGAAAAAAAATCACAAGGTTGTTTGTCTCCCGGTTGGATGTTGTGTACAATACAATCTAATAAAATGTTTATTCAGTTTATCCCCCGTCTGAAAACCCATTAAACGAGACATTTCTCAGTGCAACTACTCTAAATATATCTGATCCAAGGCGTGACAATCAGGAACCGACTCGCGCTGCCAAAACAACCGCAACGTGATTGGCTTTTCACGTCAGCCCTCCGGTCGATACGAACACGCAGTCTGAGAGGGCTTTTAATGATAACCAAGGAGTTGTTTTCAGTCGACTCAACAGGACTTTACAGTGAACACGGGCCTGGAGCTGAGCGCGGTCCTGAACGCCTCACGATGGCCGACTCAATAACAGCAGCAGAACTGCATTCTGTGCATCCTCTGGTTCGCTGGATTTAAAAGACACAACAATGTGGCACGGAGGTCTATTGAGATTGACACAAATGGCCGTTTTGGACAAATATCCGTGAAGGATATTCAACTATCTGGATTGGCTTCGGGGGTTTAAGCTCTGAATGTGTTTTATTCCGCAGAGGTTCCGGTAGAGCATACATTGGATTCTCCACAATCTTTATATCTTTTTTTTTTATAACTCAAAATGAATTCTAGAAATGCCGCTCGGAGAGCCGATAATGGGCTTTAACAGGTCTGAAAAACAGAGCCGGCAGAGGCCGGCGAGGCGTCACAAAAACGAGAATGCAGAAAAGCCACGGCCACGAAATCGAGGACGACAGCTGAGCGCGACTCCACTTTCTCTAATTTGGAAACGTGCGTGAGCTCTTTAGAAGAGGCCGGCGTCCCTCTCACGACAGGAGTTAACTCAGCTGGAACCCAACGTCGTCAATTTGGAGTCGATCAATGGCGATTTGGAGAAGATGCACTGGGGAAATGTACATTTGCTAAAGTGCAGCAGGAGAGAATGCAAGGAAGACTTTTTAGATCGGCATCATTTCCATAGGTAACATTACAGACATGGACTTTTTTTTTATTGTGACCATCAACTCCCATGATGAGTGTTACTTTTGATCACGTCAGTCAGTATAGAAGACACACACAGATGGGTAAAAGGGAGCTCAACAGTACACACTTGAGTTTGTGTTCTATTAATCTTGGTAATATTCGTGTTTGTTTTAGCATTCTTGCTAATATGTAATTACAAACATTATTATGGTCATTAATTTCCCTTTTTGTAATTTATTGCCACAGTAATCGAGACAGATACTGTACGCCTCATGGGACCAGTGGAGATAAAAATAAATAAAAAGACACACTTCCCCGAGCATATTCCGTTGGTGTCGTGCACCTTTTCAATAAATCATTATAACTGTAGAGGGACTAAAACATCTCCTGTTACTTGAAAGGGAGACCTGACTCACTTTGACGTGGCGAACTTCAGGATGTGTTACAATCGTGATGACTTGACAGATTAATACTGTAACCGTTACAGTATTAATCTGTCAAGTCATCACGATTATTATGACACACGGGACAATAAACACAAGCAGGCATTAAAAAAAAACACAAAAAAACGCTTGACTGAATTTATTTTCCGTGATCTAAAACAGCTTCCGCCGCAGTATGACAAATCCACATGAGTGTTGCGTTGCGTGCTGTTAGTGTTAACACGGGGAAGTATTTGAGGCCCGTTGGGGCGTGCAGAGAATCGCGGCGTCTCTTTCGTCACGCCGGCTCTCTCCTCAAAACAATTAAAGGGTTGTATGTATATATATCATTTTTTTTTCCTACCACATATATCAAGTGCAAACCCGCTGACAGTAAGCCATGTTATCGGGCTGAGAACCCTCAGCTGGGGCGATAGCATCCTTCTGCAGGCTTACGGCTGACAGCCCCCCCCCCCCCCCCTCCCGCTGCTCGCTCTCTCTCTCTCTCTCTCTCTCTCTCTCTCCTGCTTCATTTATTAGCTGAAGTTACAGCGACAGATTTCCTAGTGATTACACCTGCAGGACAATCATTTTAATTTTTTTTTATGGTTGTTTGTGACAAATACGACACGTGTAATATTCGTACTACTAACGTCAAATAGAAAATGTAAAGCGTGTTGAGTATTAGAGGTAACTTTGGACCGAACGTAGCCTTCTTAAATCTGATTAATAGTTAATAACAATAGTGATATAACTGCTGCTCCAGTTGCCAATCAGGAAGGCTTCAGGTTTTACTTCACACACTTTCACCACTTCACCATCTGACGGCCTTTTTCTGAATTGAACTGAAGTCTTTATCATGTTTTCTTCAAAGCCACTCAACTCCTTTGACAAAAACAGTCATTTTACCTTCCAGAACAGGTGTGTGTGTGTGTGTGTGTGTGTGTGTGTGTGTGTGTGTGTGTGTGTGTGTGTGCGTGTGTTTGTGTGTGTGTGTTTGCCCGAACCAACACTACGCCCACAGCAATTTATACATTTCTGCTTCTCCGAGCATACCACCACCTAAGTGTATCTAACTGTAGGTAGCACACAGCAACTATGGATGAGTATATATATATATATATATATATATATATATATATATATATATATATATATATGTATAAATATATATATTCAATCCATATTCAGCTTTGTATCCACAAGTCATGCACGTTATCCTCTGAGCCGGCTGACTGGGGAGGCGCTCCAAATGGCACCGCATGTTCAAACTATAAACTTCAGGAGGAGCTTTTCTTTCACCGCTGCGATTCTCTCTCACACCCAGTGGATGAGAGTCTGACCGACTTTATGAATGAGGTGTGTGTGTGTGCGTGTGTGTGAGTGTGTGTGTGTGTGTGTGTGTGTGTGTGTGTGTGTGTGTGTGTGTGTGTGTGTGTGTGATGGATCTCTGCCATAACTCTGGAGTTGAACAGATGGGAAGTCTGCAGTAGGCTTTTCCTGCTCGCACCAGGGGTGATGAAGAGTGTCGTTCAACCGCTGCTCGGGAATCCTGAACACACACACACACACACACACACACACACAGTGTTGTTCTCTAAGTGTGCGTATGTATCCACAATTGTGTGATGAGAAGAAAAACAGGATTCACCTGCCCTCCTTCATGCCCTCTTGATAATCCAACTTCCAGCTCTTGATAACCAGTTATCCTAAGATAGTTTGAAAAGTATTCTGAAAAAAAAAACATTATATAATTCCCAGGACTGCAGAGAAGGAAAAGAAAAAGAAAAAGACAAATAAAAGGTTTGTAAATTGTGATGTATCCTATAAAAAAAACCTTGTCATCTTAAATTAAATTCACACACCTAAAGCACGTATATAGAGGTGCTACATCCTCAGTTGGAAAAAGTTCATTTAAAGTTAAGTTATGTGTTATGAAGCAGCTGTGATCAAACCATAGCCTGTAAATGAGAAGTGGAAGTGGTCCCTGTGACGTCAACCATTGGTTTATGGACAACCGTTGTGAAGCTTGAGTTCTGCATTTCTCACGTTGGTTTTTGCTTCTCCTTAAATTAAAATGACACGCAGCAACATGTCAATCACAAGCTAGTCACGCCCAACAGCATACCGTGGTTCCTTGTCCAATTCACCCTCAATTTAAGCATCATTTCCGGAGTGATCAACACTTTTCGTCGAGGAAGACTTGAAACTAGCAATCGAGACCATAAACCATCGTTCTCAAGGTTTACTGATGTATTAGATCTACTGAGGAGTCGTGTAATCTTCTCATTAAACTACAATCCGACTTCTTTTTGCACACACTGTAAACTGATACAGGTGGTCGAACTCTCCTGATCCCTTCCTCCCCTTTAATCATCTCCACTGGTTTCTGGTTCCTCTTGCTACGGTCCTTCTAGGATGAAATAATACATTTGGTGATGTATGTTATAAAAAAAAGATTCATTTTTAAACTGTCATGACAAACAACGGCGTTACTGTGTCAGTAATGAGGTCATTACTGACACTGAGCACAGTGCTGAATCCTGAATGTCCCCACTGTGGGACTAATACATAATTATCTTATCTTATCTTATTAGAAATAAAATGCTGATCAGAAGTTAGTTTGGAGAGTAAAAGGCAAACAACTCTCAAAGGTGCCTCTTTTACAGTACTTTATGATTTTACAGATGTATGGCTGTACAGCTTTCTGAGTTTCTGCTGAGACCCGATGGTTCAAATAAGTAAAAATAAAAAGTTATGTATTGATCGTCATCAGCCAAGCCAACGCCTGGGACAGAGAAGGAGGTCAGGAATCAACGCTAGAACTATGGAATATTAAATTCATAAAGTCCTGCAAAGTTCAATTTCCACTGGAGCCTTCATAAATAATGTATTTATTCAGTTTTAAACACATTTAGTGGAGATTTTTCTCTTGGGATGAATTCGAATGAATCATTTTTTTTACTGATTATCAAGTTGTTTTTCTGGCATCTATTCACGCAAATGCAGTGCCAGTTAAACTTTCTTTTCTCCATCCCAAACATTAGAGTAATAAGTGATTCATATATATTTGTTGTTTGTTTGTTTTACTTACTCTACTAATTGTTCCAGTGTGACTCAAAGTAGTAAAAACAACAACACATTTAAAAAGTCCTTTTGGCTGCTGTAAGCTGGCTTCAGAGTTTATTTTCAGAGTCAGATTTTCAAAGTCGAACTATATTTTCGACTGTTTAAATCAGTGACATTATAAAGAGATGCATTTTAATTAGTGGAGAGTTACAGAGGTTTAGTGTTGTCAGAGAGGTATCTGGAGGAGGTAGAAGACCGTGTTTATCAAACATTTCACAATGGACTCACGCTGAAAGTTAATGTAATCTTAATTATGATGACTTTTCACAACAGTTTCAGAAAATACAACACATTGGCTCTACAAAATGTCATCAGTTTACATTTATGCAAACCACAGGATACGTTAAATGTCGACATTTACAAAAAGAGGTTTCGTATCAGCCTCTTTCCGGGCTTGCAGAAACGCACAACGCTCCGTGGTTTACGGCGTCGAACCATCGGTTAGGGGCAGGAAACACGAGCAGCGAGTAACTTCCAATAACAGGCGCTCGATATGCAGCGACACTCGCTCGGACCTGATGCAAAATCAGATACACACTCCTGGTGACAGGGCTGCAAAATGGCCCCATTTGGCTCTGTGTATGTGTGTGTGTGTGTGTCTGTGGGGGGGGGGATAACAGAGAGAAGTAAATGAGGAAATTTATATTTATAATAATATGGTACAACATTTATGAATAGTATACTATAATTTATATATATATATATGTTTATATATATATATATATATATATATATTTGTTTATATATATACATATATATGTTTATATATATTTGTTTATATACTGTATATACATATATATGTTTATGTATATATATATATTTTTATATATATATATATATTTGTTTATATATACATATATATTTATATATATATATTTGTTTATATATAGATATATATGTTTATATATATATATATATATATATATATATATATATTTGTTTATATACTGTATATACATATATATGTTTATATACATATATATATATATATATATATATATATATATATATATATATATATATATTAAACCTCCGGATTAAATATCAAATCACATTGTTTGTCCAAGCTCTCTTGGAATTATTACTGAAAATTAAATCTGTTTTACGAAGGGAAAACCTTGAGCTTTGGTAGGATTTAGGCATTTTGTACCTCAACCTTAAAGTTAGGGTTAAAATTACTACTTAGGTTAGTTGTAATAATAAAGACTTAAATAAGGGATGGGGACAGTTGTGGTTATGCGTTAACCTCAAGGCAAACCAGGATGAAAATACTGACATAAAACATAATGCCACATCATCTCATTTGTAGAGAAGACGCATCATTTGTGCCCTCAGAGTTCTGACTCGTATTATATCATGGCAACAAAGAAAAAAGGTAGAGATGAACCTTGCCCCTCTCTGCTTTATGTAATAAGAATAATTGCAGACCGAGGCACGCACACGCTGACACAGTCGTAACCCCGGGCGAGTCATCCAGATTACAAAATGGCGGTGACTTAATGTTAACTAATAGAGACACCAGAACCGCGTGAGGCCCCATCCAAATTGCCAATCGCCTCTCCTCGCCTATAGAGCGGGATGCATGTGACTAGTCATGCGAGATATTAGTCACGCAAACGAGAATCTCGATCCGGCGACTGTAGCGTCACCAATCGCTCTAAACGGGCTCCTGTGGGCATTACATGGTGTATGGAGGAGGCAGAGAGTAGAGGAGGGTGGAGGGGGTGGGTGGGGAGTGGGGAGGAGTAGGGGGGGGGGGGGGTAATTTGTATCTCTTCCACATAAATAACCCACGATTGGATCAAATGTCAAATTAAATGTCTGAGGTCTGGAGAAGGCACATTATTGATTCCCGCAGTCAGACGGTAAACGGGCGGAAAGAGTTAAGGACGGAGGGAGATTGCGCAAGACCGAGACAATAAAAAGCCGGGAGGCAAGCCGGAGGGAGGGGAGGGCCGTGTGTGTGTGTGTGTGTGTGTGTGTGTGTGTGTGTGTGTGTGTGTGTGTGTGTGTGTGTGTGTGTGTGTGTGTGTGTGTGTGTGCGTGGGACAGAAGGGCAAAATGAAGGAAATGGAAAGCGACAAGGAAAGACAGAGAGGATACGAACCCTGAGAAAGCGTCTGACTCACAGGATGCTTCACGAGGGAGCATCCATTTCTACTTCCGTGACAGACGGTCGACTCCAGCCGGCGTCTCTCCTCTTCTCATCCCCTCTTCCCCCGGATGCACACATGTGCAACAAGTCATCTGAGTCGAACACTGAAGTTCATAAGTTGAAGGGCGAGGAAAGATCAGACCGTCAGTGTTAGACGACTACGAGGAGTCACGTTTATCCTTAATTATTATCGATTCTGGGGTCACCAAGGACACACATGCCGGCAACATTTAAAAAGAAAAGAGAAGGAAAAGTTAGCCTTTTATTTGGTGCTTTTAGTGGGAACTAGAAGGCCCCCAAATAAACTCTTGTGTGCTGTACTGTGATATATTTTACCTCAGATTGCCTCATCTTGTAGAAAGCTCACACATCACGGCTCACTCCACACATTTTAGTTTTTAGTTTCGTAGTATATTGGTTTATTGGTGATTCCCAGCCGTCTGTACTCTCTAGTGGGATGATTGGGGAGCAGCTAAGTGAAGGAAAAAAGAAAATCTGGATTTGCACCGTGATCATGCTGATATGTGATAAATCGGTTGCTGCAATAACCGGTAATCTTCTAGCAATGATTGAAATAAAGACCTGAATGTAACTGTGGTGGTTTGGGAGTTTTTGTCCACGGTGCCAGCACATACAAAACTAATATCAAGAGCGCTGATTGGCTGATCCCCGCCGCCTCAAACAAGGGGCTAAACTACTATAATGCCCAAATTGACCTTCAGCAAACAAGCAGAAAGGTCGAATAGACAGCTCCAAGTAACGGAGAGAACAGCTTCTGACACCCAAAGTGGAAAAAAACAGACACATACAAAGTAACTTGACCCTAATAAGAAAAGAAAAAAATGAAAAAGTTAAATTACATGATTTTTCTGTAAAGTGAAATAGAGAAAACTGACTATTGCATCCATGTGGTTCAATGCCGGATTAAAACTGCTGTTGGTATTTGAAGGAACCGTTTAACATTCAGGGAAAAAGTGTTGCATGAGAAAAATATTTGTATAAATGTATGTGACTGTTAGTTTAGTTTAGCATAAAGACTGGAAACGGTTTGCCTGTCTCTGACATCATTTTGCATTTTGTGTCATCTACAAGTGGTAGCTTTTCAAGTCGTATTTGTACGGCTGGGAGCAAAAACTTACAGGAAACTATTGGAAATTCCCCCCCAAAAAGAAAAAAAAGCATTGTACATAACATCTGATGAAATAGAAATCGATACTTTCAAATCTCTCTGCAAGGAGGTGCAGATACGTATACAAAAAAAGAAAGTCAAACCATTCCTTTAATCGGATAGAACCCAAATGGGTTCAAACTCTTTCTAAAAAAACAACACATTTTGGACCAGTAAACTTCCATTTCTCACTTTATTAATAAATCAAACAAAAGTAGTAGTAATGTCACAAGCGGTCCGGTGGATGTAATATAAATCGTTAAAAAGAACAAAAACATGGGATAGAATTTCTATAGTTTACATCCCCCTAAAAGAGAAAGACGACCAGTGTGTGTGTGTGTGTGTGTGTGTGTGTGTGTGTGTGTGTGTGTGTGTGTGTGTGTGTGAGAGAGAAAGACAGGTGGTCTAAGCCGTCCAAAAAGATCCAAACTATCCATGCACGATGTCCTTCAACCTCCATCACCCTCCATCACATGACGGACAGCTGATCATAATAAAGTGCCATATGCAAGGACACGCTGACATGTGGGGCCCCCGGTGCTCACCGAGGACGCCTTAATCTGTCACCGGGGAGGATTCGAAACATTTGAAACGGGGATTTACGTCCAAGGTTTTGCCTCCATCTATTAACTCACTCAGTCAGCTATTCCCGCGATGTGAACGCAGCATTATTCTTCCACAAAGCCCCTCCCATTCAGCCCAAAGCCCCAAAGCTGAACCACACAAATTATTATTTCAACAAGGCAGCTGGGGGGGAAAGCATTTTGTTTTGGGGATGGGCTTTTAGTTTATTCTATTTAAGAATTCCCACAGTGCTAGTTGAATATGTTATCAATACAGGCAATGAATAAAGCTGCCCTGCAGGGAATCTTTACGCCGATAGTACAACCACAAAAACATGGTTGTACACAGAGAAGCACTTCATTTATCGTTATTATCATTTATCATGTTGTAATGTTGTCAAGGAGCTGTTTGGCTTTTTTTGCAATAAAAGTCTCAAAGACAAAATAATATCTGTCTATAATATATATGTCTAAATTTCCATAAGTGGTGCATAGAGCGGCAATGTTACACCAAGAAAAATATAGGAAAGAATTCACAGTATATACAGTATATAAATATATATATATATATATTTATATTTATATTCATATACATATATATATATATATATATATGAATATAAATATGAATATAAATATATATATTCTGTCAATTCTTTCCTACATTTTTCTTGGTGTACATACATATATATATATATATATATATATACATACATATATATATATATATATATATATATACATATATATACATACATGTACACAGCTTAGCTTTGGAGTCTTATGTATAATGGTACTAAATAATAAATAAATAACATTTATTGGGAAAATTAATGTGCTCAGAAAATATCATGGCGGTCTACCGATTCGACTGATATAATATTTGCATTTAACAAATCGTGAGTATGAAAGTGTCACACTTGACTCTGGCAAGAGTAGTTTGACAAACTTTTGCCTGATCTCTTTAACTTCATCTCCCACTTTTTAGTAGCAATTTAAATTGCCTCAGTTTTGAGTTGGACTCCCAAACAAAGTTCCTTAGGCGGTAATGATACGAGAAAAGACAGCCCCTCCCTCGGCGCCGCTCCGTTACAAGATTGCAAATGAGCGCGGACCGCGTTTATTTGATTTGGGAATTCTTCAAAAGCGCTGCGGCCGAACTTTAACGCTGCAGCTGCGGTGCAGGTGCGTTCTGCTTGTCGAGCTTGTGCGTTGCAAAGGGAACATCTTCCTTCGGAGTAAGCAGTGGAAAAAGCCCAGATATCATTAAGCTCTCCAAAAATGATGCATAAGCACTCTGTTTTAAATCATCTAAACAAGTGGCCCTCGTTTACGCCCGAGGAAACCCCTTCAGGAGGGGAACACAACGCTCCATCTCCTTTTCACTGGTTAACATGCACCTCCCTGTGTACCGCCTCAGACTACTTCTAGAAACTCTTTAGCTGATACTGTATAAAGGGTCACTGAAGATGGGTAATGTAGCAATCCTAGATATATATTCTCCTCAATAATAATGATCTTATTAATGTGTGCCACACTGAACCTGCTTATCCCTGCAGGCCACACACAAAGAACCAAAATCAATTAGTGCGCGGCGGTTAATGTTGGTTACGGTTAAACTACGGCTGTATGAACTACATTTGTACGTTTCTTTAGTGGCGGCCTGACAGACACCTTCGTAGCCGCCGGCCATCTCTTCTTGTGCAGGCCAAGTGGAAACCGGTGCAACAGCACTCCTCCCCCTTCCACGGGCCCCCGGGATGGTGTACACACGCATGACGTGTGCAAGAGCACGTGTGTGTGTGTGTGACGCGTGTACGCGAATGGCCGCGCGCTGGTGTGTGTTATTTATAATCTTGGTGAGCTGCTTCGGGCTAAATTACTCCGTGTGGTAAGTAGGAAGCAGTCCTGGTGTTTCATGATAAATACCCTTTCCTTGTCAGCAACGCACACACACACACATTTCACGGTCACACACACTCGGCTCTCTGCTGGTTGGCCGTCTTGCTGATCTCACACACATGACATTTGCTGCAGTGAAATCCTTTTGCTTTCCACTCTATGACCTCATCAACCTGCACATACTCGGCTACTAGAGGCTCTATAGTGCAGACACACACACACACACACACACACACACACACACACCTTTACAAAAAGTGACTGCTATTTCTATTCAACCAAGCGTTTACTTGATACCAAGTGATTGTATGTTGCATGAAAACCTGCTTGTTGAATCCTGTTGGAAAATATATATACAGTATATATATATATATATATACACATATATATACATATGTATATTTATATATATGTATATATATATATTTATATATATATATATATATATATATATATATTGCTACAATGTTGCTGTGGTCTCTCTCCTTCTTTCTTTTCCCCCCAACTTTATTTAGAGATTTATCCATAAAGTTAACAATGCTCTGTGTATACAACTTGGGTATATAATTACAAACACAGCTGCATGAAGTGTTATGGTCAAAACAACATTTTGAGGCCGAACATTTTAGTTTTTTATCACCCAAATTACATGAGAAATAATGACTACAGCCCTATTTAAATATTACCCTCTTAACCATGCAAACAACCCGAGGCAGCCAAGGCCTACAGAACATTTGAGTCATTAAAATTAGTTTCAACCAGGGATGTGTGGTCAGGGGAGGCATGTGAGGCCAAGCAGCGCCATTTTTGTCCAGAGGGAGAGACGAATGGACTTCATTTGCAAATTAAAAGCACACAGAGGAGGGAAATGCGCTCTTTCCCTGAGCTGCTACAAATTGGTGGAATCAAATATGCACCATATTAATATATGTATAAAGAAAGCTGATGTGAAATATGAAAAAACAACAAGTAGTCAATGTGCAAGCTGCCAATTGAAAGTTGAACCTGACTGCACGCCACTGGTTCCAAGAGTAATTAAGCCATTATTTAAAAAAACAACTTTAGTTTAGGGACATACACAAGTAACGAAGCAAGCCCCCGAGCTACGGCTTCAGATACACACTCCTACTTCTTATACACAACATCTGACAGCTCTTCACTGATCTACGGGTTCATTTATCTGAACCCTCATCCCTATGCTGATAGCTCCATGTTCTATGGCAACTCCTTGAAGCCTGAATGGTGTGAGCGTGTGTGTGTGTGTATATGTGTTTGGGGAGGGTCTTTTTCTCTTTGCTCATCTCATGAATATAAAACATGGAGTCCCCGCAATGCGCTCGGTTGCTGCCACTGCAGAAGGTCTAAAACCATTAGTGAGAATAATCCACAGCGAGGGATTAAGTCAGCTTCTTTCTGAACTGTGTGACTGGCAGAGGTGGGCTGGAAACAATGAAGAAACAGAGCGCATGAGTCACCGTGCGCTGTAAAGACTTTGACCTCTAAAAAACAGTGACTTGTGTAAATAAATTAACGTATGTTACCACATTTCCACCTTTCCACCTCGCCCCGGAGTAAAACACCTGACGATGCAACACACCGGCCTCGATGGTGAACTTACGCCCGAGGTTACATGTGTTGCCGTGCTCATCAGTTTTAGATCGAGCTACAGGGACGCTGGTGTAGGTCAGTCCGTCTTTGGACCAGAGCAGGAGGCGGCGTTGGGTTGTAAGACGTGAAAGCGCAAGTGGCTTGAATTGTTATTCTTTCTCATAGCCACGACTACGGTGTATGATAAAACATGATTGTAAGTCGCTAAAAGTGTGGCTAATATACATCTCTTATCAATAATATCCTTTAAATGTACATAATACTTTGGTTTATGACCAAATACCTTTGTATTTATATGTCATTCCCATCAACCCAAGCTGTACTTTGCGTTCCATCTGTGAACCATATCATAATTTACATGTTTACAACGTCATTGACATATCGTAATTGAAATATCGTCATTGAAATATCGTCATTGAAATATCGTCATTGAAATATCGTTATTGACATATCGTCATTGAAATATCATCATTAAAATTTTGTCTTTGAAATATCATCATTGAAATATCATCATTGACATATCGTCATTGAAATATCCTCATTGACATATCCTCATTGACATATCCTCATTGACATATCCTCATTGACATGTCTCTCCGTTAGTCAAATCACTATAAAACAGAAATGTTCTCAACAGTTTCAGCTTATCTTCTTTAAATGAATTCCCTCACTTGATCAAGTGGAGTTTAAATGACCATGTGTATGAAAAGCATATTCATTTAAAATGCATCCATCATAGCAACGGCATGAGCCCATCTTTAACCTCACAGCCAGCATGTATTATATGTATAACATCATTTAGTACAATTCCTACATTACAAATGGCGACTAAAGTACATACGAACACACATGTCAAACTCCATCATTCTTTAAAGCCGATATACATCAGCAAACAGATAAATGGCTTTAACCTCACACTTAACTTATCCTTACAGCCGAATCAAAGCCAACCGCCATGATTTAAAACCCTGCGGAGATATATTACTCCACAAGACACGGTTCTACTCCTCTTCCTCTCCCCGGTGTGTCTCGGTGAGAGCCGGGAAGCCCAAGAGGTCAGCCTGCGTCCATCAGCATCTTCCATGGGCGTGAATGATCGCCGCCACTTGTGCCAAAATCACTACAAGCGAGAGGAGAAGGATGGGAGGATGTGGAGGGAGGTGAAGAGGAGCGACAGGACCCCCCCCCCCGTGTGGGTTCATCTACTGAGACAACGATAAGACTCATCCTCACACATCCCGAGGTGCTGCATGTGTGTGTGTGTGTGTGTGTGTGTCTACACGTACGTTCACACCGCCGTCCTCAGAGGCAGGCGCGCTCATATCAACCTCTTTTTTTTCCTCATCCGAACGCCACTTCCCCTGTGACGCTTTTCTATTCTGCTGACGGAACGAATGCCTGCGCTCTCGTGATTAAAGCTGCCGTCACTGGGTTTTCATCACAGGCCTCACCCGCGCCCTTTTCTGCTGCGGTTCTTTTTTTTGTAATTCGTCAGCTCCATCAACCGTGCGGGCGGCGTCGAGGGAGAACACGGATAGCGACTGGTCGCTAGGCGTGATGCGAGCTGAGGGGAGAGCGACTCAGATAAGGAGGCGTTTAGATCAAAGTGTTCGGTTCAATTCAGTTTGTTATCTACAGCCCAATATCGCAAATTACCAGTTAGCCTCAGAGGGCTTTACAATCTGGACGCATACGACATCCCTGACCTTTGACCTCACAGCGGATCAGGGAAACTCACAAGAAATAGTAAAAAACAACTTTCATGGAGGAAAAAAACGGAAGAAACCTTGAGGAGAGCAAAAGAGGAGGATCCCTCTCCAGGATGGACAGATGCAATAGACGTCATGTGACCAGAAGGAATCATTACAATTACAGAGTTACATAAACAGATTTAATGAGTATGACAGAAATCGATGAATATCAGAATCAGAATGATATTTATTGCCAAGTAGGTTTACACTTACCTGGATTTTTTCTGGTTTATAAGGTGCATACAGAACATAGTGAACATAAAAAACACAAAAGGTACTGCACAATCACAATAAGTACTACATACAAAAAACATGGCAGGAGTGCAAAAGTGCATGTGCAATGAGTAGTGTGCAGTGTAGTGTGTGTTAATATAACAGAATAGTTGGTAGTAGGCATGAACCACGATCCAGACCTGCACACGACAGAAGGAGGTAGAGAGGAGGGGGGAGGGGTGGGGCGCATCAGCAGGTGTGTGACCAAGGGGATGAATCTAGTACACATCTGTTTCGTACAATACAAACGTTTTAAACTCGAATTTCCGGTTTCGTTCAGCTTAGCTCCGGGGGGAGCAGAGTGCAGCGCTACATCGCTTCGTCCGACACATCAAGAGGGGTGAGGGTCACGCCAGCACTGCTTAGTCAGGTTGAACAGAACCCTGAAGCATCAACTTCCTCAGCACGGTTCATTCGGGGTAGTTTTTATGGAGCATTATTTGTACGCTTAAGAGCAGATCTTTAGAAGAAGAAAAAAAATCATTGAAAAATCTCAATGGAGAAAAAAATGCATTCAATATATATACAGTACAGCCATATCCATAATGTTTACTACTCTTATGGAGCATAGAGAACGATGCAGGTGTCAGATTACTAAAAAAAAAGAAAAAGAGACAGCAAACCAGTTTGTAATGATCGGTTTAAATTCCCTCGTGTTGATTAAAGGTCTGCGGGCCACTCAGATTATAGAGACAGTGTTTTATAACCACTTAGTTCTGATTGAAAGTTAAGTAAGTTACTAAGGTTTGTTTATATTACAGTTATCACAGAGTAAGTTCAGTACTGTAGTCAATTAAAACAAAGTGTCGGACGCCAAAAGATTTCAACAGTTAAAAGAACAAAGTACAAAACACAGTAAAAGATGGTGCAGTAAAAAACATAAGAAAACAAATGAGAATAATATAGAAACAAAAAAGATTTGAAAAAGTAGATTATAGAATATGCAATTCAACCAAATGCCAATGTTAACAGATATGTAAATGAGTTTAAAATACATTAATATCATCCCTTCACATCCTCCATGTACAATCTGAATTCCACTCGCCACTCATTGTACAAGTATAGCATTTGATGTGGAAAATAGGTACTCGTGGTCCATCTGATGAATAAAAGATCAAACTCAAATCAGTATATAGTATACATCAGTATATGTATGCGTGGACACGGACATACACAAAACAAGTAGGTAATGTTGCATTCACTAAGCTTTTATACATATTTATACAGCACATGTCCAACTTTATTCAGAATCATGTATAAATACGCATGAGGGACTAAGCAGACAACATGTAGTCCTTGTTCCAGACTACTAATCATGTGAGTCTGGGACATTTACAAGGTCGTTATGTTACCTTGAGACGCACAGCGCCTCCGCCTCCTCTTCCCAGCATGCCAAGTGTGAAGGCCCCTCGAGTTACCGAGCCACGGAAATGCACGGATCATACGTTGCTTCCCAGAAAATAAATTCCTAACAGTTGTTCAAAGTTGGATCGTGACGTCTGTAAATTGTGATGGACGCTAAAGACGAGACAGTTTGGCTCATCGATTTGGTGATTCACATTTTCTGTTCTACAAGTTTGGCTAATGTTGGTGAGAACATTATCCAATTACTCTCGTACAGTTTAATAATTCTGGAGAACTCACAGTCGTCTTCCGGAAAAGATGAATGAGCCTCATTGTAAAAGGACTTCCTTTGTTACCGGGACCATTAGAATTGCAGCCGCAGCTAAATGTATCCCCTACACGCGTATCTTGCACCGCAGAACTCCTTTCCTTTTCTTCTTTGAAGTCCTTTACTTGTCATTCAATTCAGTTTATTTTGTATAGCCCATTATCCCAAATTACGAATTTGCCTCAAATAGAAGAAGAAAAACTTTCACGGGGGGAACAAAAGGGAAGAAACCTTGAGGAGAGCAAGAGATGAGGATCCCTCTCCAGGATGGAGAGAACAATAGATGTCATGTGACCAGAAGGAGAAATTACAGAGTTACAACACATTCAATGAGTATGACATAGTGCATGAATAGTTGGTAGTAGCCATGGACCACGATCCAGACCTCCACGATCCATCAGTCATCATTTAGAAAAAGTTATACTACATGTGAAGTAAAGATAATCTAAAAAAATAATGATTAAAGCAATGGAAAAATAAATAGATAAAAAAACAGGAACACCTGCACGTCAATTTATTAAGATTACAAAAAAAAACTATATTATTTAATTTGAAAGACTGGATGGTATATATTGATTACTACACCTGTACTGATGAGATACTGTCCAAAAAACGAAAAATAAAACATTATAAAAAAAAGATTACAAATAAGATGTGGAAATACAAGCTCTTTATTCTATACCTTATAACTGAATACAGATGGTGTTTATTGTCGTGGATGATATTGTGAACTGCCTCGTAACGTCTGCATCCAGTGATGTAAATGAGCAAAGCTCCCGGTCGGGATCCAGCCGTCCTTTGACGGATTGCTATACACTTGCGTGAGGGTTGAACCATGAATTAAATATACCACACATATCTATGCCACCTCAAGAAAGGCTTGTTCGTGAGCTCGCTCGCCACAAAAGTGCATCACTGAATACATTTATTTCCCAGCATACCTGCCACTTCTGCATAAGCATAAAGAACACGGTATCATTATTCTTACACGGAAAGCAATGGGTTTCCTGAGAAAGGATGGGATACGACACTGCTGTGGTCAATACGTTGCATCGCACGACAGACCGGCTGTATTGCATGATGAATTGTTTCTCATTACATTTCCTGTGTAGGGTTATTGGAGTTGTTAGTCCCACTACACACAGCTGAGCCGTACCGCTGAGAACCAAACTGCAGAAAGACCCCCGATTCCAAATGTGGATGAAAAATAATGTTGCCTTATTTCATTATTCAAATGCATTTTTAACAATTTATGTTTGACTATGTGACTAATATTGACTAATGGCACTTTCCAGGATACAAAAATAAAGAAATTAACGGCGTTTCTCAATATGTGTACTTGTGCGTACTTTCCTCTACTTGTGTCCTCGTGACTCGTGAAACGTCATCAGTCGCAGCCCGGGTACATGTTCACATTCAAAGTTCGCTTCTCGCAAAGCACGGTCAAAACACCCGTATGTGGCTCGATCCTCCCACTTTCCGGAGGATGCATCAGAGGAGACTTGTGCGTACTCTGGCCAGCAGATATCCCAGAATGCATTTCACCAGCTACCGGAAACAGTAGCGGAGGAGAAAATAAACTACTGACAGGTGACTTTTTATAAATACTACTGTTGTTGAGTCACGGAATGTCATTTGAGGGTGTTTTGTTTACAGGGCTCTCAAGTGTCACGCATTGAGTGTGAGACTCACGCATTTCGGTCTTAACTCCCGCACTCCCGCCACACATCGTATTTCTCACGCTGAAAAAAACATGAGCTGACCGCGCTGAACCTCAACGTGGAGAAATCAAGCGCTCCCTGGAGTTCTGCTGTGAGGTGCCACTTATCAGCCAATCAAAAAAAAGAAATAACCCATCAGAAAACAAACGTATCTGTTGTATCTTGGCAAGATTTAATCCAGCAACCAATAAGAGGGGGGGGGGGGGGGGTGCTGATGGATATGTCTCACACTTGCCTGTCTTCAAAACTTGAGAGCCCTGTGTTTATTTTACTGTAAAAAATAATGTACAGTGAATAATTAGAGTAAACTCAGGAGCAAGAACAGCTGATGTGGCGACGTCATCAAGTCAGCTGCTGGTCCCATCGCAGAAAGACCGTCCTCCCGTTGTCCCGTTGTCCCGTTTTCTCGTCCTCCGGAGTCTGGACTCCCAAGTCCAGACTCCAAAAGAACACAAGTCTGTAGTCGTGTCCTTTGAATTGAGAAACGCCGTAAGATTGCAGTTAAAATGTGCGCGGTTGCGTTCCCAGGGTCCCTTTGGCTTACAGGGAGAGCGAGTAGGGGTCGACGGGTAATGGCGGTTCTCCCTGAGGGGGCGTGTTAAGAGATGTCCAGCAAGCCGGCTATTTGACACCTTTAAAGTAAACATTTAAAATGTTTTAATGAACTGTCTTGTTGCAGCAGTGTGTGCTGGTACCAGTAGCTGACAGGAAGTAGATGGAGGCTATTTTCAAACAACGTAATTGTAATGAAAGGTCTGTGCAAGAACAGCTTTTCTAAATCACAGGTCTCACGCTCAGCACCGCCGTCCCCCGGGCCACAGCGGTGTCAGCTCTATAATTAAACCGTAAACAATAATGGTCACAAACAACAGCAGTAAATACTGTAATGGCTGAGCTAATAATGGGGCAATAGAAAGTTAGCCACCCATCTTTGTGTCTGCATGTGAACATTTGTACCGGACGCCCGAGGCCCGTCAACGCCACTTCACTTTATTTCATCACATAATGCATTGAGTTTCATTGGGTTCAACAGACTATTACTACTACTAATAATAATGCATTTAATTTATATAGCACTTTTCAAGGTACTCAGAGACACTTTAGTTTAGATCACATAATTAAAACATCCTGAAATATTTTAAATAAAAGTCACTAAAATTACCATTAAAATATTAAATGAAATTAATTAGAACATAGAGCACACAATCACACATTAAAAGCATTTCTGAACAGGTGTGGGGGTTTTGATTGGTGTGCAGTCTCGGGTGAGTTTGAGGAGAGAGTTCCAGAGGGAGGGGCCAGAGACGGCTCTGTCACCCCATGTGCGGTGCTTGGTCCTATGTGGGGGGGATGGGAGGTTTGCATCAGGGATGGAGTGTGGTGATGGAGCAGGTCGGTGAGGTGGGAGGGGGCCTGGTTCTGGAGGGCTTTGTGACTGAGGAGAAGGATGTGGTATCGGATCCGTTGCGGGACGGGGATCCGGTGAAGGTTCTGGAGAACCGGGGTGACGGGATCACGATTCACGACTAATATCTACTGAAGTTCCCAACACAGCTAAACCCCTCAACGCTGTTAATAAATAAAAGCACAAAGGAACGTAATGTGCACATAATGGGAAATTATGTAGAACACGTGTCATATATTCCGTGTCATATATTTTCCGTCTATATCTGGATTAAAACACAGATTTGCACTTCACTGGCACTTAAATGTCTCTTATTATGGTACTTTTGTAGTTTGAATATGATGAGGAAATGTTACTTTCTGTATTCTTGTTGTTCTGAGTTTGTACTCTGGGTTGAAATGCACTCATTGTAAGTCGCTTTGCATAAAAGCGTCTGCTAAATGACATGTAATGTAATGTAATGTAATATAAATCATCATACAGTTTGGGGCATAATAGGAACCATAGATGGGAGTTACTATTAGCACAAAGGCTTTGCAGGGGGGTGAATCCTGATGACGACGCCCCCCGCAGTGACACAACATAGCATTAAGTTGCGTAACGCCAAAACAAGCCACCGGGATCGTGTCACAGCGCTCCGTGACAAAAGACTCGATGTGACTTGCAGACCGCCGTGCGGCACGACGTCCAGATCAGCCGCTCGCAAGCACCGAGGCGCCGGTGGGCGTCGACTCATGTGCCGCCGAGGTACCGGCACATATTTGTGTTGTTATTGTGTGTTCCACATCAATGAGAAGACACGGTATTTCAAACAGAGCCTCATTTCAAGGACACTGAGTACAGTTTATTTAAATTCCTAACCGCAGGCGGGGGAGGGGAACGCATGTTTACCGCACTTTATGTCTTTCTTCGCCCTTTTTGTCGTGTTTTCGTCGTCTCATTTATCCGGGAAAGTGTTCCTTGGAAGTAAAAATAAACAGTGTTCCCTTTTATCTGGGTACAGTATAACCCAGACGATCCTCTCCGCTCTGTGATGGACAGAAAAGCTGACAAATGAAGAACGGCGTCAACGCTCACATGAAAGGACCCGAGGGGGAAGTCCTGATCACATCCGACAGTCAGGAAAACCCAGAGCTGCACAGTTCAAAGGGATTGAGCACGGATCCAGTTTTTGACACTTCTGAGTCAACCCACATGTTTGAATGAAGCTCTTCTGGAAGCTTCTGAGGCCTCTAGCCCGATCCGATAAGATGCAAGGCTTCTCCGGGTGAGGACCTGATAAACACCTCACTAGCAGCCGGGAGGGAACCGCCCCGATGGACGCATCCCGTTCATATCGTTCTCACCGTTCTCGAGCACAAATCTTCTTCATAGCGCCTTCCAGCCGGAAAGCCTCCCCATCAGACGAGGCCGTGTCACCACGAGGGATGGGTATCAGTTGTTGTTTTTTCCGATACTGGTGCTAAACCGGTACTTTTAAAACGATACCGGTGCCTAAACGGTGTCTGAACCGATACTTAAAAAAAAAAACGCACAGCGAGGACTTTAAAAACCTCTTTGGCCATAGTCCCTGACAAAAAAAACGGATACCAGACTGTCACGCTTGTAGCTAGCGCGTAGCTAAGATTAGCTTAAACATGGTTACAATGGCTAATTTAGTATTTGTTGGCCAATTTTTATGAATGCAAGACTTGCCATCAACGTTACGGTACTAATCTGAGTTCAGGCTGCTCTTGTCGTCATCGGTCTCCCCATCGCGCTCAGCCTGACCGACGATGTGCTCCGGCCTCCGCTTTCAAACTTCAAGGATAGGCTATCGTAACCCGCTGACAGAGAAGTTCAAAATAATCGTTTTTTTCAATTTCAATCGGCTCAGGCATCGAAAAGTTGGATGGTTCTCGGTACCCAACCTCACCACAGATGTGCACACACAGAGAAGAGGGAAGTCCGTCACACCGGCGTAGGAGCGGCAGGTGTGTCGGCTCGAAGGTGCTTCCAGACGAGTGCATTTTGAACCGCAGCAGGAACCGACCCCGCCAATGCAGCTCAATAGCAGGTTGCATCTTAAAATACAGGAACTATGTAGTAATACGACACGGTTAATACAGTATGTTTTGTTTACCATCATCATTCATGTTGTTTATTGGCCCAGAACAAATAAACAGATTTTTTTTGCCAAATCAGAATCAGGTAAGTTGTATTACAAGTCTTAATAAATAATAAACAATAAACAGTGCAAAGGTAAAAGACATCATTTAAAAATAGATAGTGTGAACATGTACAATTAAATATGATGAACAAACGAACCAATTAGGAGTATGTTATTAAAGTGACAGGTTTAGTAGATGTGCAAATTGTGTATAACTAAGTAATTATCCAAGGATTGAAGTGTCTGTTGACGAGCCCGACGTCAGACGTCTCCATGGCCACACGGCGAGAAGCCCGTCCTCTCCTTCTGCGAGGGACGGCACCATCATTAATGCTGATGAAAAGTCATAAAGGCGTTACATATTCTGACCTTTCATTGAGTCTTGCCTCTCCAACACCTCGGCCTTGAGATGTGGCCAGAGGACTTAGTTTGAACGAAGCACGCGGAGATGTCTTCCTGATTGGCATGTGCATTTAGTGCATTAGTATTTAGTATTTAGTAATATAGTATTAGTATTTTGTATTTTAGTAGTAGTATTAGTATTTTGTATTTTAGTATTTAGTATTGTGTTTTTATTTTTATCTTTTATTCGTATTAATGCTCTAATGTACACCAACTGCTGTGATCCTGAAATTTCCCCACTGTGGGACTAATAAAGGAATATCTTATCTTATCTTATCTTATGTGCATGTTCTTTAGAAGACGGATCCGTCTGCAGCAACATAACTCTATTAAAGAAAGAAATGTGTGAAATAAAAGAAGAAGAAAACCCCTGTGACGACTGACGTGTCGAGCGTGAACCTCTCACTTCCAGTTCCTGTTCTCTGGCTCTGTCATTTTCTAAATGATGACACTGCCGGTGAAGAGGACCCTCATCATCAAGACCAACACTTTGCCACTCCGACACACAGAGACCCCCGAACACTCTCTCTGATGGTGGAGCGATGGCTGGAGATTCAAGATGCTCTTCAGACGTCATCAGTTTGTCCTTTCAGTCTGACCTCGCAGATTAAGGCCTTGGACAAACTCTTCTCTCCAACTTGAAGCTTCTTGTCCACATTTGCCCCCAATTCAGAGTAGACCAAGTAAACAAGTGATTTACTTCAGTCCGAGTTTACTCTGGGCTTTTTTTTTTCATCGACTGCGATTTTTTTTCGGAGATTGGAAGGTATTAAATACACTTTATATTCAGAACACAAGGACCACGAGTTGGAAAAACACCCAAAAGTCAATTTACGGTAGTTGGGAAATAAGTCGAAGCCCCAGCAAATATATTGTGGTTATAGAACTGGACTATAAATGGTGAAAACATAAAGAAGGATAGGATCTTTAAACCAGGATTAATTGGGTTTTCTCGGCCACTTGGGTGAAATAGAAGAACCTGTAAACACCTGGTGAAGTTGTTTTGGTGAATCATTTGAAACCTTACGTACACATTCAGTAGACACAAAGCGTATTCATTGGAAAATCAAATATCTAGCAACTTGATGAATAGAAGTCCGATATTCACTCTCCTTGTCGCCCTTTTTTGGACTACACATACTCCTTAAAAAAGAAATATGTCCGCTAATATACTGGGAGTTTATCAGCAAATGTTTTTTTAATTCGAAGAATAAACCAAAAGATGCTAAACCACTAGACTGATTGAGTTTTTAATGTATTACATTGGTAATATCTAACTTGTTGGAGCAGAAAATATAGATAATTTGCTTTATTGGATTCCTTAAAAGAAAAATGTATTTCTGGTAGTCCTGCCCAGTTTTTATTTCAGTTGATTGAATTAATTTAAGGAAATTCTCTCTTCCTGAACCTCGTTATTGTAACCCCCAATTGCTTTTTTATATATTCAAAGCGCTTTGTGACTTTATTTTTGACATTCACCCTGTTTGTCAGACACAGTATTTGAGTATCCACAGCCATCGCAATGCTTTGAATAAGCTGGAATAAGTCTCTCTTATGGACTGTGGAGGTCTGGATCATCATTATCATATATATATATATATATATATATATATATATATATATATATATATATATATATATATCAGTCAATATATATAGTACACACTATACAGTATCTATATATATGGATATATTTATATATAAATATATTGACTCCTATATATATGACTGCATCTCTATGTCCTATATATATAGTATATATGTATTGATATATATGCATATACATAGTGACTGCGCCACTAATGCTAGACACTGCCAGAAATGTGGCGTATGTATATCTGTATAAAATACAAATGATATTGTTGGTGAAGAAACGTTAACATCCAGCGTCTCCCGACTGTGTTGCCGCTCTGCCGCTCTTGTTAATGTTGAGTTTCAGCGATGCTGCATCAAAACCCCTCAGAGGGAGACGTCCTGCTGAGGGCAGACAGGAAGACGCACACGCTGCTGTGAAAGAGAGGACAGACAACACGCCGTGTGTCGACAAACAGGATTTCATGTCTTATTTATACCAGCAGATTAACCCTTCGCTAGGATTTTTAATTAATTAGCCTAATTAATTGCTTTATAGTCAGTGTGGAATTGTACTCGTTTAGTGTCGCATTGCGGGAGTTTAAAGAAGAGAATATCAAAAACCTGGCATGGAATGAATTGGACATTGTAAAGGCTTTTCAAATTCAATGTAATGACTGCATCTCTGTGTCCTATAGCGATTCTCTTGTACATTTATCTCTCTGCTTCCCTTTTCTTTTGTGCGGTTCGTCTCTTTGCTGCAGTAATGTTCTGCTGAGCCCAATCTCAGCCGGGGAAAGTACATAAAAAGAACTAATAAAGACGTATCTCCCAGTCTAAATCAACACGGTTAATGAGCAAAAACATCAATGGGCAGTGCTCAACTGGCTAATTATTGTTTTAATAATGCACACTGAGACAGTTAAATATTAATTAGCATTTTATTAAGCGCTTATTTATCGAGTGGAGGAGAGGCGACTGCATGAACTTTTAATTACGTCTTGCTACAAGAAAGCAGGAATGGATTTTTAGTCCCCATTTGTTGTCGTTTCGTCTTCATTGCCGGAGCAACGTATATCTTATGACAGAAAACACTCATCAACATTAGAAACGGGAGCGTGGGTGTTGGATAACGTTTACGGCGAAACTTTGAGTCAGCTCCCCGGAGCCGACAAGAACAAGCGGATATACGAGACGAGCGGCGGCCCTCGGCCGCTGCAACTCAAATTGTTTTTGCTGATAAAACTATGAATCCTGCACAGGAAAATAATTAAATTCAAATGTGTGAAAAAGGGCATTTTCAGCAAAATGTACTCCAATGTAATCAACGTCTGTTCAAGGTGGGGCGTTCAATTCTAATACGATGCCGGATCGCTTAAAAAATGAAAAGGCATCACATTTGAATATATTTACTTGATGTTAAACCTGCAACTTTTTTCAATTCAGTTTATTTTATACAGCCCAATATCACAAATTACGAATTTGCCTCAGAGGGCTTTACAATCTGTACGCATACGAGATCCCTGACCTTTGACCTCACATCGGATCAGGAAAAACTCCAAGGAAATAATTGAAAAAAAATTCACGGTAAAAAAAAGGGACGAAACCTTCAGGAGAGGAAAAGAGGAGGATCCCTCTCCAGGATGGACAGAAGAATAGACGTCATGTGTACAGAATGAATAAAGCATTACAGAGTTACATAAACACATTCAATGAATATCACAGAAATATATGAATAATTAGTAGTAGGCATGGACCACGATCCAGACCTCCACAACCAGGGGCGGTTTTTCCTACAGGCGGCCTAGGGCTCCATTCAGAGGGGGGCGCAAAAAAATGCACCCAGCAAAAAAAAAAAAATGTTATTCCAAGTTTTCTTTTTGTCTCTGCCGGGGTTTGAACACAGGACCTTGTGTTCACCGAACACTCACTTCTAGCGACTAAGCCAAAGCTCCGAAATTGTTAATTTTTCACACTGCATCAACTTCTCTTCTCTACCAAAAGTACAAAATCATAAGATTGTTCTGGTTTTTTTTTTTTTTGGGGGGGGGGGGGGGGGGGCGCCACGAGTGAAGCTTGCCTAGAATGCCAAATGTGCTAGGTCCGCCCCTGTCCACAACCCACAATGCAACGTGAGCAGTAACAGTTGAACTACAATGTTTTCCTCTGGAATAGAACACACAGCGCAATTAGTATTTGAGTTGCAGTGTTTTGGGGGCATTTGTCTAAGCTATTTTGGGGTATAACGTTGTAATATTTTATCTCTAGTCATTACAACACCTGTAGCCGTGTGGGGCCCTTTGAGTTGGGCCCCCAGGCCCGAGTGTCCTCCTTTGATATTCAGAGTGCATCTGGGTTTTCTTCCTTGACCAGAGAGTATTTCTGACCTTGAATAGCCACAACTTGTTGCACTAGTTAAAGGACAATTAAGGCAGATTCATCAGCAGAGATAGAATATAATATGTGTAACTATGTTTGACAGAGGAGCAGTATTTCTTTCGGTTGCAATTTGCAGCCTCTCTGCTAAATGCCACTCATTTATTATAATCTAATAGTCGTACACACTGCCCCTTTAATAGAAAATGGGCAACAAGCCATTCCTGTCAAAACCGCTCTGTTCAGATTTCTTTCTCTCCGTGTCTCTCTGTCATTTGCATCCTCTTTTGCTTCCTCCATCTCCCTGCTCGCCTCGCCATGTGCGCACAGCTGGTGTGTAATTGGTCAATCTGCGCTCATCTCTGGCGCGATTGGTGGATAGTCTCGCCGCGCCCCGGGCCCCCGATGATCTCCGCGACGCCGGCGTTTCACACAAGAAAGACAATCAAAGACACAAACGCCGCACGGCTCCCATTAATTATAAGAAGGTCGGGGCGTGGAAACGTGAACTCAAACCATCACGGCATCCCAAATAATACGCTCTCTTCGACCTTGAGGTCGTTTGGGGGAATCTTTGGCATGTCAAATGTGTGAAAAATCCTGATGTGTTCCTTCACAATGCTGTGTGAATTAAATCAACGCATGTCGGGGATGTACAAAAACCTGCATGAAGCTCAATTTGTGCTGATGCACAATTTTTACCGCAGTATTTCTTCCAAAACAGGGCCAAGACTCCGAGCTTGAGTTTATGCAGCTCATGCCATAAATAGAAACATGCCACCCCCTGTAGGCTCAAATGCACCCCCCACCACCCCACCCCTTTAAATTCAAGGCTGGCCTAATCCCTTAGCTGAGCTGAGAGTTGCACAGCGCTGATATTTCACTGGAAGGGAACGCGATGGCGAATGCTTTGCTCATCCGCCACAACATTAAATAGAGCCTCTGAAGTGTGGCCCCGGGGCTCGCGCCTTCTGCTTTCCACCCGCGATGACGATCAGGACGAATACGTCGCATTTGTCTCTGAAAAGCAGTCCGTCTGAATTCCTTGGACATCCTTCAATGTGCGCCCGCCTCGTCGCCGCTGGACATCGTGCGTACTGTGAAGAAGAGATGATGAGCATTAGCCTGCACACAATTAGACCCACTGTTTAACACCAGATACACTGTGGTTAATCAGGCTGCATGTTCGATTAGCATCAGCATAAAGACATTGTCACAATTGTTTCGGAACAACATCCACAATGAATGCATTGTGTTATCTTTATCATTATTTTTGAATAGGCACATTAGTTGCAACATAACCAATCAACCAAATGTTGAAATGAATGTGAACTCCTTTTTTGGTTTTCAAGGGAATTATTTATCAAACAATTCTTGAGAGTTATAAATGTAGTATGTAGTAGTATATATAAATATATTTATTTTATTTATTTATTTATTTTATTTATTTTAATTTTCTGATTTATTTTGAATTCAATTTAGGATTGGGATTTATAAGCATTTGCTTCTACCTATAACTTTTCAGTCTTTCTCTTTTGTATATTATATAGGATAATATTGTATTATAATTTATTTGATTGACTGAATAAAATACACAAACAAACAAACAAGTAGAGCATGCTTTTAAGGTGGTTACCATGTAAGCTACAACGGCAAAGACTTTGAGTTGCGTTGCAATGGCAATCAAAAGCTTTTCCGCTCATGCTGGATGACTCACGGAAATTAAGAATAATTAATTTGGTATATTCAGCATCCATGTAGCGTTGGTGCATCCAGCGTGGAGCAGCATGAGTCATCTGCAGCCGTTGGGCCGCGGCCCGCTGCTCCTCAGAGATGAGTTCCTTTCAGAGCTGATAGATTGGGCACCAAATTTGACAATGCATTGACAACGGGTTATAATCACGTGTGACAGGAACACTGAATACGACTAAATGTTTAAGCAGTGACTCTCGTGTGAATTGTTTTAGGTCATGCATTCTTGCAACTTCCATTTGCAAGTGGAAAGTGCATTTAATTAGACAGAAGCCTCTCCTACTGAGCGAGAACTCAGATATGTCATTTACAATGAAGTATATTTATTTATTTCTACCTTCTCTCTCTGAGAACCACCCCGTCAAAAGCATATGCTGATACAAATATGGAGTCATAAAATCCATTCTACTATTGTGTTTAAAAGACAAATCCAGTGTTTCTATAAAATCTAGTCAAATTAATGACTTTTTTGAAATGATAACATTTTACCCAAATACTATTGTGCCCATAATGATGAAATTACAAGTAAGTGTGGCTCGATGCATAAAAGTAGGATCACCAATGGGAAATTTGGGAAAACAGTCTTAAACAGAATGGAGGTGTAAGAAGTTTGAGTTACAGTTGCTCTCAACAAAAGAATGAATTTATACGTTCATATAATTAAAGCAACACTATGTAACAATTCCTACCTTAAAATAACAGCTTGAAATAAACTGTGCCACTACAATGACTTTTAATATGGTGATTTGCCATCGGGGGTCTGTGGGCTAAAAACCCGACTATGTAACATTTCGTAGCCGCCCGGTCGCTTCCACCTGCTTTCTGTCATGATGACCAACGTCACGTAGTCCAGTCCACCTCACAGGGGACTTTTTATTGTCTCCGCTACGCGACGTGTAGAGACAGAGAGACATGCTGCTGTGGAGACGACCAATAACAGACCTTTAGTTTAATAAAAGAACAAAGACGTCTTTAAGAAAGGGACCTGACATTACTGCTGCTGTCATCTGGAGGATAGAGAAAGTTACAGGGGGCGAAGGAGATTTTTTTTTTTTACTCAAACTCAAAAAAGTAATATGCGTCAGCGTAAGAGCCACATATGGCTCAGAGCCAGAGGTTCAGACACCTGATCTATCGTAACTGGGTATTTACCACACTGAAGTACACGTTAAATACCTGAAGGGGGCGCTACAAGGGAAACACTACATAGTGGGGCTTTAACCAACACAATGCTTTCCATGTGGTGTAAATACACAGGTTTAAAACTGAAAGATAGATAGATAGATAGATAGATAGATAGATAGATAGATAGATAGATAGATAGATAGATAGATAGATAGATAGATAGATAGATAGACAGATAGATAGATAGATAGATAGATAGATAGATAGATAGATAGATAGATAGATAGATAGATAGATAGATAGATAGATAGATAGATAGATAGATAGATAGATAGATAGACAGATAGATAGATAGATAGATAGAGAGAGAGGGATAGATAGATAGATAGATAGATAGATAGATAGATAGATGATAGATAGATAGATAGAGAGAGAGGGATAGATAGATAGATAGATAGATAGATAGATAGATAGATAGATAGATGATAGATAGATAGATAGATAGATAGATAGATAGAGAGAGATAGATAGATAGATAGATAGATAGATAGATAGATAGATAGATAGATAGATAGATAGATAGATAGATAGATAGATACTTTATTCAATATAATTCTAAGTGTAGCAGATGGTCGTATTCAGTTGACTCACTTTTCACACAAACATAAAAACCCAACTGGCCTCCAATGTGAAGAAGCAGGCTTATTAAGCATGAATGGCCTCTCACTACTCTCGTGTCACAACATGAACACTTCCTCTCCTCCACTCTCTCTCTGCACTCTTCTCCCACCGACCCACCGACCGATCCGAAGGGAAGAGGAGCGGCCCGGACGGACGTCTGGCGGCGGCAGGCGATCCTCGCCTCCTCTTCCCGCCCAACGTCCTCCGCTTCGCCGAGCAGCTCGTCAGGATCTGCGTCGCTCGCTCATGTATATTACAGTTTGTGTTCGCAGATCGCTCGGCCGTGTTGCGTATTAAATATTAAATGTTCGGGCCATCAGACGTGATGGATGTACTTTGAGCCTTCAAATTGAGTCTGAATCAAAAAATACTTGGTTTGATGATATGCACTGCCACAAGCGTGGGGACCGGAGCCCACCGAGAGGTATTGAGGGCAGAGTATGTGACTGGTGTTGTGGCAATAGTAGACTGAACACTATCATCACCCTTCAGCTCTATTTATGAAGATCAATTGGGCTTCTGGCAAAAGGCTCTCAGATATGTTCGCCTCACTGGATAAAAGTCGAGTGAAAAGCAGACAGACACCATTAAGATGTGTTGATCACTTCGGACGAGGCGTACCGGCAACGCGCTGTTCGGAGACTTGTAATTTTATTTTTTTAGGTTTGTTCTTAACATTAGCAACATTGGGACTACAGATGAAAAATAGCCTCTCTGGCTAACCCTGGCACATTTACTGAAATGTTTTTATCAATGTGCACTGTCCCTTATTAAATGAACCATTCAAAAAATATATATATATATTCTGACGGCGAACATTTAAAGCTATTTCTTCTGTAAAAAAATAAAAATGAGCAAACAATTCCAACTTGACCAATGGAAACACATTAACAACGACATATTTCCATTGTTCCCTCCCACTCTTGTGGTTGGATGGCCAAGGCAATGGCTCACAAAGCTCCTTTTATGCCGTTTTTTTCCGTTTCAAATTCACGTAACTGTCACAAATTCCCCGTCTTATTAGCTGCTTTCATTCGTTTTGTTGGTTTAATTAACTCTCATGCCATTCACACCTGATCATCCTTCATTCCCTGACCTTCGATTCTCTGCCTGCACCTTTTTAAACTTGTTTACCTCACGTACTGATCTCCCAATGCCTGCACCGAGCAGAATGAACCATCTGTGTTACCCCTGTCTCAGACTTGTGCTTTAGGGTTCCAGTTAGTTTGCACTATTACAGTTATTATAACAGTTATTTGACAATGTAATGGGAACATGGCTGCTGTCACGAATTATGAGTCTGTTCCAAACAGTTGCCAGATGCCAGTAGCCCCCCCCCCCCCCCCCCCCCCTCCCTTAGACTTCCTCGCTCTTCCTGCTACGCCCGCCGCTCCCAGACCGCCCATTAATGATGCGGATGGGTTTCCGTCGGGTCGACCTGAAAGCCGAGCGCATCCCACGCAGATGCTGAGGGGTCCCTCGAGCATCGGTGTCGATGTGCTGAGGGTCACTGCCTGAGCGTCAGTATTTGACACCCTGAGAGTGGGAACGGGCTCATATAGAGGAGACATCTAGTATAGCTCGGCCGATGTGAATGTTGTTTAGTTTTGTATTCAGTCCAAAATAAAAGTCTTATTGATATTGTAAAGTTAAGGAAAGTTTTTTAAGATTCCTCCTCTCTGCAACATCTGCATCAAATGTCATGGCAACCGCAATCCCAAGGTTTTAAAATGTCACTAAAATCCCCAAACCTGCTCGTGGTAGGAGTAGTAAAGTCAGCGGATGCTGAGACGGGGATAAGATAAGATAAGATAAGATAAGATAAGATATTCATTTATTAGTCCCACAGTGGGGAAAATGCAGGATCACAGCAGTGAATGTACATTAGAGCCTTAATAAGAATAAAATATAAAATTAAAATAAAAACACTAAACTCAAAAACACAAAAACTAAATACTAAAATACAAAATACTAATACTACTACTAAAATACTTGTACAAAATAATAATACTAAGTTACTAAATACTAAAAAATACAATACTAAATACTAATACTAAATTACTAAATACTAAATACTAATTACTAACACTAAAATACTAAACTAGTAAATACGTTTAGTAGTTTACTACTACGATGTCATATGTGTGCAGATTGTAAAGGCCTCAGGCTAATTCGTAATGTGTGATATTGGGCTATACAAAATGAACTGCATTGAATTGAAAGTATGTATGATTTTGGGATGAATTCATATCTTTAGAAACTTTCAATGCAATGTATGACATAGTTGCTGAGATCTCTCCGTGCTGTGAGCAAAGTCATCAGACTTTTTGGGAAGGTATTAATTTCCATAATTCTGTTCAGAAAGTCCTCTGGCACTAAACTAAATCAGACAAATGCGATTACCTGTGAACCCTCACAACACACCCCACATGCCAGGGCTAATTTTTTTCTGACACTTACTTCCTGGAAGGACTCCAAGAGAAGAGGTCTAGGACTAAAATCTGCAGTGGGCGTACAAATATACTCCATCTGAGGTGGCTCACATTGACCGAACCCATTTTATGACACGATATCATCATCACCAAATATCGATCCAGCCAAACTTTCCGTTTTCTCTGATGCTGCCTTTAAGCGTAGGGCGGTGTTCTTTGCCTTTATGACCACGGCCCTGTGGTGTGACAACGACTGAAGTCTCAATTACACCAGCGAGATGAGACAAGGAGGCAGGCTCATCCATCACAGCCGAGAGGCGAGGCAGTCTCAATTGGCATCTGTCTTCTCCGGCGCTCGGAGAACTCAGGAGGCTTGTTTTGAATTACGATGCAAGGCCGGCCTCGCCGCCAAGTTTTCAATGACACCCAGATCTGTTACGTGCGTGTGTTATGTTGAGGTTTCTTTTTGTGTTTTTCTTTAGTTGGCAAACTGAGCAATCGACACAAATATAATTCTTTTAAGTACCGGTAATGATGTTATTTTAGTTCCATCCACATCTGTGTTAAACGACTTCAAGTGGGCTGAAAACGGGTTTAACCTTCTGACTTTGTTCTGTTCTTATATATTTAACTTTCTGTCGGAGGTATAGCAAACATAACTTTACACTATAGCTTTGTAATAACATACTCAAAGTTTCATAATAAAGAGGTAAGAATTAAGTAATACCATGTTACTACCAAAGTAATAATCAGGTAATAGCATAGTATAAACGGTGGTTATGTCTGGATAATATTAGATAGATATTTATGTAGCATGGTAATAAGAAGCTTAAAACAAAGCAACCTAATGGAGAAACTAGTAAAGATAGAAATAAGGAAAAAAATAATAATTTTGTCTAGAAATACAAAATAAAATAGGTATACTGGTGCAATAATTCAATGAAAGAAATGTTAAAATGTTGATATTAATGGGTTAATGACCTGAAAATATAATAATAATATTATATAGTTATATTGTTTCACAATGTATAGGCTACCATCATCGTCATGCGTTCATATGAAATTTATTGAAGGTCCAAATTGGAAATTACTATATTATGACCCTGAAATTCATCCGACCTTAAATGTTCCCTTTTGTTGAAAGATGATATTGTATAAACTATATTTTATATTAAAAAAAAAGAAAAAAGATTGACAATGCCATGGTGAGCGGCCAATCAGTCTCAACCAGTGGCCCCTGTATATTAAAAAAGAACAAACATGGCGTCGGTGCAGCGCCGATAAAAACTTCTCCTGTCTCCTTCCTCTTCCAACTATCTCACTCAGCGATGCCTGAAGTTTGACACGTCTCACGAGGTTTCAATAAGTGGAGGAAAACAGTGAACGTCAAACAACAGTGACATTACTGAAAAGAAACTTCCTGCCTTGTAATTAATTTAAACGAGGATCCAAATTGTAGCGCATGAATAGTGCCAATTAAATAATTATAATTTCTCCATCAGTATAGGCAATTAACAATGATTATTTGCAATAGTTGGATTCTAATTGCCAGCGCAATGCAAAATAGAGCTTGGACGTGCAGTTTATGGGTTTCTGAGTTCAACATTAATATATTCTGGGTTGTGTGAACCGTTTCTAATAAAATCTGGGCTTAAACATTCAGTTCATCAATCCAAGACGCAGCATATCTTCTGTCAATATCAATAATTCACTGTAAATTATCCCCCAAAAAACAATTAAAGCCTTCAAGAAATACTTATGCGCTTTTGGTGGAACTGAAATATACATCCGTTCATGTCAATCTTCCACAAAACAAAGCTCAGAGATGTCGCGATGACATCAGAGACCGTGCACAGAGCAGAGGGAGGGACATCGATGCGATACCTGGGCGCCCTCCAGAACGCCGCCGCGATGCTGCCAATTATGCGGCGATAAGGGCAGAGGAAGCACTTAAAGGATCTTTTGAATAGACAGCGCAGGGCGTGGGCGGCACTCCCTCAGATTGGAGTACCGGCACACATTTTAGGTTATCGCCTCAAACTCATTAGTTTAAGTGTACACTGTATTTCCCGTAGTGTACTTAGGCCCACGAGAGAAGACGTTTTTTTTACGACGAGGAAGAGAAACCGTCGTATCCGCTCTTGCAAAAGTCACCGGGACGGTAATTATGAACACGGGGGTCGCTGGTCCACCGCCGCCTCGCTCAGTTAGCTAGTTTTATTGTGTGACTCATCATAAAAAGGAGACGGGCCAAGTCTGTGGAAATGATGCATTTCTGCCTCGGACAAAGAGTGTACACAAAGAAAGCTTTGGAGTGTTGATGTGCATGCAGCTATCGGTCAGAGTTTAGCCAAATGACCTAAAAACACTTAGAGAAATGAAAGTGAGCACAGTTGAAAAGTTCCCATTAATCCAGTTGCACATGTAAACAACCAGGAAGTCATCCCGCAAACTGGGACGGATGTTTACATCAGTAACGGGAAAAAACTTGTCTGTTGAACTCACTGGCTGCTCGTGATTCTTGCTTCACGGGACTTCGATGTAGAAATCTCGCCACATTCCTAAATCTCAGTTTATTAACTTGAGTGAATCTAAAAAAAAAAAAAAAAATGGTATCTGAGTTGTAATAAACCAGAACCCAGTCAATTCTGAATGAATCTTCGACTTGTCATTTATATTGCAGCGTGATTGATTTTTTTTTTTTAAAGGAACAAACTATCTGAGAGCAGTCCAAATTAAAATGTTCAAAAGGTGGTTTGCCAATGCGAGTGCTGCGGTGTCAGTGATCGATTTTATGCGCATTTCTGAATTATGATAAAAGAGAGGAGCAGCTCAGCATATGGCTTTGTTTGGAAAATGCCTTTTCTGTTTGAAATGGCCAGACGGAGATATGCAAACCCTGAGAACAAAGCCAAATCCTCCAAGGCAAACCAACAGGAAATGTGGGTCAGCACAAAAACAACAAGCACGTACGATTCATTACGACATGATATATTCACCCTATTCAAAAGCATCTTTCCCGCCACATCATTAGTTCCTTCAATTTAAAATTCCAGGCTCATTTTCCGTCTATGATTGGGAAAAATCTTCACGGGAAATCATCGTATCTGTGTCAGTAATTGCCCGGGCAAACCAACAGATGTGCTTTAAAGTGCTAATGCGGAAGCGTAGAAGGCCGAGTTGAGTCCTCACATGAGGGATGTGAGCCGGAGTCAGCACATCCAGGCTGATAACAAGCCCGCCGAAAAGTCAGTTAAAAGTCAATCAAAGTTGTTTCGGGAAAACTTTGACAACTTCAAATGAGTGGCAGGAGGCTCATTTCGCCGTTTCGTGCCAAGATGAGAAACTTTCCCCGGTAATGATGCGTTGGCTCTGCACCTGAACTCAGGGCCAGCTCGCTTAAAAAAAAAAGAGGAACACGTTGGCAGCCTCTGCAGCCATGTGGGATGACACACCTTCCGATCAAAGGTCCTTTGAAGCTTTTATGTCACTTCCAGTATTGAAAGACGGCGTCCCCTCTGCCATCCGTCATCCCATCCAGTCATGGGCTCAACCCCAAGCTCGGTTATTTATAGACCGCCCAACTTAAGCGCTGCATGCTTCTAAACCTGTATCGATTCCCGGCCAGGAGTAACTCAAGCTCCTGCATAAATGATCGGCCAATAAAACAGCCTAACTGTGTGCGTGTGTGTGTGTGTTTGTGTGTGTGTTGGGTTGATTTTATACAATGCAAATAGGCACACAACATGACATCCAAAACAATCTGTATTTCATCTCGCCAAGCTTGTTGTGGCTCGCCCATTCCTGCCTCGATCCCACCTCTCCAAAGGAAAATACACTCATCCATCCTCATTATCTGTGATGGCTCCCAGCAACAAATCAGAAGAAATGCATCATGGTTAATTAAGGTTGGTGGCAGGGGAACACCTTGTGGCTGAAAGTTGCAGAGAAAACAACTTTTTCTGAGGTATAAATTGCTGAACTCGCAAGTGCCGTGGCTAAAGCTGATCTAGGCAGGACTTTAACTGAGGGCCTCGACAGGCCGGCCTGAACCCCAAAGCTGCGACAGGGAAGAGAGTCCTGTATGCTCCCTTTAAATGAGTGTCGGATTCAAAGTCGGCTGCATTTGAGCAGTGATGGGAAATCTTTCCGTCGTGTGAAAATCAAAACCAGAAATCGATTTGTTTCCGGGACGAGCGAGCGCCCTCGAGTGTTCATTTTTTTATTTGATCAGGTTCTCGTTGAGATTATTCGAACAAACAAGCAGAATGATGCGGCCGTCACACACTGCAGGAAGTACACCCAGCTGAGAGGGAACAAGGCCACGTTTACACATAGCCGGGTATTTTCAGAAATGAATATTTCTGCCCCTCCGTTTTCAAAAATAACGTTGTACACACAAGGTCGATTTCAAAAAGGTTTCTGTTTATATGAACCCGCGTAAATACGGCGTCCGCATACGTCCCATAGGACGCTCACATGACGTGAAGCATTGTTAGTCGCATACTGTGTCGTTTGACGACCTAAAAAAAACCCAGTTTTTGTGTTTGCGTGTGAACGAGGTCAAACAGAGTTTTCAGAAATCTCCACTTTGGCCAGAGTTTTTAGAAATGATCATTTTCCGTGTTAAAACCTCAGTTTTTGTGTAAATAAAAGGCCAAAACTCATGAAAATATATAAATATATGCGTTTTCCCATCGTGTAAACGGGGTCTAAGAATGAAGAGACAAAAGGTTTGATCTCCCGGTAAAGAAAGCAGCTGTCCAGAGAAAGCTAACATCACCAATAACATGTCTTTTTCCACTTTTGACCATTTCACATCTTCAGACCAGAACTTTGTTTAATGTATCCTGTCTTGTCTGTCTGGGTATAGTCTCACCATCACTCACTAGTGGAATCAGATTGCCGCACCTTTGAGCTCATGGAAGATGAAATATGAAACATGAGCGCCCGCTCGGGTGCCATTCCAGTGAGAAAATGTAATAAAGTGCCACTCCCATCTCTTCTATTAAGGGTATTTTAATGGATCATGCATGCTTCCGGTTTTTGTTTTAAAGAGTAAGAACCCCTCCGGGCAGCTTTTTAACCGAGTTGTGTTTATGGATAAATAAATGCTTTTTGTTTTTTCTCCGAAGAGCTAAAGTGAAATGCTATCAGTGTGAGCTCCAGCCGCAGCTGCTGACAGCTTCCAACTCCCCTGCAGCTCCGAGACATTTGAGCTGAGACATGAGCCGCTTCTCGTGGTGGGAGAGTCGACAAAATGCTTTGACGCTTCATCCTCAAAGACTCAGAGTCGCTCCGACAACTTGGGTCCAGGTCCAACGGATTTTCCTCTGCAGAGACATTTTTTGAAGAATGCAGCTTCTGATCTATAAAGCGTCACAGCTCGTTTAACGCGAGGCGCCTCGTAACCTCGGACAACCTCGAGTCTCACGAGGCTAGCTTTTTATCATTTAGATTAGAAAACACCAAACAATGGGAAACAGTAAGATGATTAGGAGAAAAAGACAAGTGTCCATCAGAGTAAATCACTGAGATCGTGACAGGAGGCCTCAGACACAGCCAGGTCCTATCAGAATCAGAATCAGAATCAGAATCAGAATCAGAATCAGAATCAGAATCAGAATCAGAATCAGAATCAGAAACCGTTTATTGCCAGGAATGTTTACACAAAAAAGGTTGTTTTTTTGGCGAAAGGTGCAACATTAGACATGACAAACAACAATCAACATAAACTTAAGTACAAGATAAGATAAAGATAAAGATAAATATAAAGTGCTCGGACAAGAAATAACATTAAAAGTGTCTAAGTGTATGTTTCTAGTGACATGTGTGTTTAAGTTAAAGTGTATGTTACATGTGATGTGTGTTTAAGTTAAAGTGCATGTTAAAGTGTGTGTGAAGGAGGAGGAGGAGGAGGAGGAGGAGGAGGAGGAGGAGGAGGAGGAGAAGGAAAAGATGAATGAGGAGGAGAAGGAGCCTGAAGAAGGAGAAGGAGGAGGAGGAGGAGGAGGAGGAGGAGGAGGAGGAGGAGGAGGAGGAGGAAGAGGAGGAGGAGGAGGAGGAGGAGGAGGAGGAGGAGGAGGAGGAGGAGGAGGAGGAGGAAGAGGTAGGAGGAGGAGGGAGGAGGAGGAGGAGGAGGAGAGAGGAAGGAGCAAGAAGAGGAGTTAGTCCTGGGTCTACCGAGTCTATGAGACGTGGAGTCACAATAATGTGTGATGGAGGGATGTAAATTCATCCATAAGTAGAGAGAGAAGAGGAGAGAGGTGCTCAGTGTATCCTAACCGTCCCCGAGGAGCCTATCAGCCTATAGCAGCATCTCTGGGGGCGGGACCAGGTGAACCTGAATCAGCCCGAACTATAAAATAAAAATGTGGCCTGCTTTACAGACACAATTATAAAATGGTGTATTGTCAGTTCATGGCAGGTCACAACATGTTAATATCCATGTATGAGTAAAATATTCAATGAAAGGGTTTGTTTTTCCACTGGAATCTCTGATAGGAATATATTATCCGCTGGATTTGAAATCAAAGACGTGAGGTCATCGAGTCCAGGAGTCGGCAGGAGCTGAAACTGAGCCCTGAACGTCTCCCCCGTGTGAACGATCGCTTTGACTTTAACCTTCACACCGAGAGGAACGGGACACGCTCCATTCAAACACAGAGAAGAAAATGAATAAATACAAATAATTTCTCATCCCCCACAGTAAATAAACCACCAGCCAACAACACACACACAAACACACACGGTGTGTAAGCCAATAGGCCGACATTAAACACATCTGCAGCCAACTACCAGCACATTACACAGCAGCATGTCATCGTATTCAACCATCAGCCAGAGCTGGCTGTTAGGAGCTGCAACAGATGTTAGACGGAGAAGCATAAAACAAATATCCCCGTCTGGGGCTTGAGGGAAACGGACATTTTAGAATAGAATAGAATAGAATAGAAATATACTTTATTAATCCCCATGGGGAAATTTGTTGACACAGTAGCACCAATAAACTAAACACAATAAAATATAAATATAAGAAAGAAAGAAACAGTGACTGTGCATAAAGTATACAAAGGGAAATATAAAATACTAAATAAAATAAAATAAAATGTATATGTATATATATATACAGAACATATATGCAAATACAGCAGTGTACAATAAAATAAAATATATAGACAGTGTGCAAAATGCAAAGTGCCAGCAATGTTGCATTACTGCCTCCTTTCAGGTTGTTATCCTGCAGGTTTTTGTTCTCCCTCAGTATTTGTTCTCCGTTCCAACAATGCGTCAGTGTATTGTTCAAATTAAGAAATTGCTCCTCCATCCTTTTAAATCATTTTAATTGCTGCCACCAAAGAAATCCATTTGACACGGTTGGGTGTATCCTCCAAACACATGTTGTTGTAGACCCTTCTGAATTGATGGAGAAGCATCGTGGTTGAGCCTCATGTAAAATAAATAAAAAACCAGAGTGTGTGTGAAGCTGCAGTGAACTCTCGCTTTACGTTTTTTCAAGTTTCAATCTAACTGCGATTAACAGACAAAAAGCTAATTCTGAATAAATACAGATGTTTGAATTTTATATTTTTACAGCAATATACAATAGATGTTATATAGCTAACTGTAAGCAGCTTATAATTCACAATAGAAAATGACTAAAATGGTTGTAATCAATAACAATACAACACCTAATCATTTGAATCGTGTGTTTTTATGCAAATAACCACTAAAAAGAAGTTAACATTGCACATTCTTTATGGTTTACACTGACTTCGGAGCAATTACAATTTTTAAGATGGATAGATTAAAGAAATAGTCTTAAGCCTTGTTTACCTTGTGTTCAATCACAGCACGATTTATAATCAGACAATCAGACACTCATATTAAGTCGCTTTGGATAAAAGCGTCTGCTAAATGACATGTAATGTAATAATGTAATGTAACAATACGACTCGTCGACGATCAACAATCGTGTCGTGACTTAACGGAGCTCATCCAACGTTATACGTGCTCTCTTCTTTTTCTATTCTTACGATTCGTGAGTGAAAACCAGCATACGATCCGAACCGCGTGTCATGTTTTTAAAATAAAGCGCTTTGTTACTGTTTTGGAAAGGTGTTATACGTATTAAAAAGGGTCTAATATTTTCACATAACAACACTTTACACAAAGTGCTGGTCCTGCACTCATTAGCAAAGATCAAACAATCAATCTCCAGTTATTTCTGTCAAAAGCCTCTCACCCACCGATCAGCTGCTTTTCCAACCCTGCAATGCAGGTGCGGGCTAATTCAATAAGCGACTAATTAGCTCAAACTCTACAGAAAATTGTATTTATGTGTGAACTGTTAGGTTGTAATAGTTTATTTTGATAACATCTGCAGAGGTCTTATGTTTTAAATGAATACAAATAGAAAGATATTATAATAGAAAATATTAGGGAGAATATTGATATTCTTATTAATGTAATATGAAGCATAGGGGTAATGTTTACTCTGCAAATGTAAATGGCAATAATTAATGTATGTTTATGAGAGTGACTATGTTAGTATTATAGATCGACGAAGCCGGTTGAATTCCGTGACGTGACTTACAATAACAAGGGACTTTTATTGTGAAAGTCACTTTAATACAGACAATAATAGACAGGAGTTTTATTGTGAAAATACTTGACCGGAAATGACGTTTTGACCCCAGGCCAGTGATAAAACTCCGCGGAGAAGACAAATCGTGTCTCTTCTCCAGGTGACCGCCAGGCCGTAAGGACTAAGGAAGAGCACGGCCGTGAGCTTTGATTGTTTGTTCTACACTTCCTGCCATTAAATGTTTGATAACTTAAAGCCTGTTTTCCACCATCTGCGAAGTGCCCAGTTTCAGAATACCTTACAGAACCTAACCTCACACTGGCGTTCCAAAGATAACTGAAACACAAACGTTGAAAGCCTGAATTCGACATCCTTTGCACACGTTCTCGGGGTGAAACTCCTCCTCCGTCCCTCCGCTCTCACGACCTGTGTGGAGGCTGGCAGAATTAATGACCAGCTAAATTTATGAGGGAAATTTATGAATAATGTTTACGTATTAATCATTCATGGTGGCCAGCCAAGCGCACAGACTACTGCTCCCCTGGAAATTACCGGTTCACCTCGACAACATAAATTATCCATCAGATTTCAATCAGCTCTTCTCGGCACGGCCGGCAAAAAGCCCGAAGTATCTCTGCAAAATACTGATGCGTGCAAAGTCCAGCGTCTGGGACCGGCGGGCAGGCGGCGTGCGGCGTCCATCCATCAATCAACGTATCTACGACAGCTCGTGTGGCGAGGATGCAGCGGTTTGAACACACACTCTTTTTCTTTGTCTCAAACTGAACATGCACTGCGCGTAAACCATAAGTTTGGTGCGGATGACGGATCTGACATTAGCGGTGTGAATGTTTCCCTCAATTAAAAATGTATTTACCAATTCATCCCCTTGCGTTCCCATTATCCCCTCCCTGGCTTTACTGCACAGATAATCACTGTGAAAGTAATGTTAGTCCATCTGTCTTGGAGTTATCTGTCCTTTCCAGACGGGAAGGTATTTTTTATGTTTTACGAGAACAGCCCGGCTTCTCTCCACTCGACACAAACCCTTTCTGACCAATCACATGCATTTCCCCAAATAAACACAAAATGGTGTCTGTGATGTTTCCAGTAATGTGCTGAGTTTTTTTTTTCAATTTTCTTTCAACTAATGTGCATTATACGTGCGTGAAACTGACGAAAATTGAGTTAAAAAGTTACTTTCAAAAGATTTAACACAGACCTTATAGCTTGTTGCATATTGCCTCTGCGTGTTTTTCACAGGTGAGACACAACTCAACAAATAGTGAGCTGCTAAGAACATGTGTGACAGATGTTCTCCCCTGGTCTGGACCAGTTTGGACCGGTTCTCACCTGGTCCAAACTGGAAGACTTTCTGGGGGAAACCTCATCTGATGAGGAGACACCGCATTCATCCCACTTTAGATGGAGCGCGTCTAATTTCTGCGAACATGACCAAGTTGATTAACGGACTTAATCCATGACAACCCGGGGTTCAGATCAAGAAGCAGGAGCAGAGTTGTAGTCTTACGCCCTTCTCTGCTCTTCGATTCCAGCGGTTACCCACCCACAACTCCATGGAGACTGTGTCCGTCCCACGGCCACTTAAGTTAATTAAATCAAACGTAATCAGAAGAGGAGTCTTACAAAATACCCGCATTAAAATGTTAACTCCACGATTTCAGCAGGGCAACAAAACAGAAACATTAAATGTGGATTCTTAAATATGAGATAGATGTCATCTAAAGCTGTTTTAGTAAATGATGTGATATCTGGCAATCACATTGATTTATGTTGTCTTACTGAAACCTGGCCCAGTCATGAAGAATATGTCAGCCTAAATGAATCGACCCCTCTAAGTCATATTAATACTCACATTCCTTGAAGCACCGGCCAAGGAGGTGGCATAGCAGCCATCTTTGACTCCAGCCTATTAATAAATCCTTAACCCAAATTAAACTACAACTCATTTGAAAGCCTTGTCCTTCATCTTTCATTTCCACCCTGACAATTATATTTGTTATACTGTCCGGTCCATATTCAGAATTTCTCTATGAATTTTCAGAGTTTCTATCAAGTTTAGTCCCTAAAACATTTATGCCATGGTGGATGGGTGGAAATGATAACTGTTTCCACGGAGTAAAGCCACAGAGATAAGCCACGCCCCCTCTAAGGCGGAAATTAAGCGTATGACGCAAATAAACCACAAATAGTCGGGCGAGTAAACTCAGGTGAACGTAGCATTATACTGTGATTTATACCAAGTATAGTCTAAAAGAGCTTGATGAACATAACGTTGTCACTAGCGTCAAGTTTGTTTAGTGCCAATCCCGTGAATCAGGCAAAAACTAAGTATTGAGTCATAATTCTTGCGGTGGCTACGCTTCCTGAAGGCAACGTGGTTGAGGAAGGTCCTCACCCTTCTCTGTTATGCTGGCACTCATGATGCCACGCCCCTGTAGTTGATACCACTCCCTCCACGCCAGAAGTCCTGGACACAAGTCTGAGCCTTTTCTAACCCTCTCTTATGAGGGTTTTCTTCTAACCCTCTCTTATGATTAGGCAATGTGAGTCTCTTGGCAGCATCAAGCTCCAGCAGAGATGCTGGAGCTTGATGTCCCCAAAGAGAAGCCTGTCATTCGATTCTGAAACGTTATCCACAGTCTTTTTACTCTTGATTAACTCGATCTGTAAAATGAAGAACCAATAACAGCGATCAGGAAGTCACCTCCAGAAGTGAATTTTTTCAAAACAAAAATCACCTACGTGTAAGAGATCATCCAGTGAGCTGAATGTCTTGCACCTGGTCTCCATCAACGGAATCCCAGTCTACAATAGAACTGTTCCTGTGTCTGAAGAGATTGTGTTATTGTTAGCGATGACATCCTGAGTGCAGTAACCGTTGACACACAGGCAGACAGACCCACGTATTCTACAGTATGTTAGAAATGCAACATAGACAGAATTAACCAGACAAATTAAAGGTCAAAGAGAAGGTCAGTGAGGTCAGAGTAGTGGTGAGGTGGCGGGTACCTTGAGGTTCCAGAAGCTGTTCTTGGAGTTGCCGTCTTGTTGGGGAAAAAAAGGCCAGTTTTGTGTCCGCTGAGTCTCCTCTAGGTCTCTCATCTGAAGATACAACACGTCAAGTCACAACGGGGGCAACGAGTTTAACCAATTCATTTCTATATTCATTTTCATGACCGCCAGAGCAATTGCTCCAATTAAAACAACCTAACCTTTAGCAACAACAGGGTAAAAAAAAAAAAAAAAGTTTAAAATATAAATAATTTACTTTTACTTCACACACAGACACACAAGTAAATCTGATGATGTCATATTCACTCATGCGGAACAACTCACCAAAACAATGAAAATAGTGCCTCTGGCTAAAATGGAGGGGAAAAAAATATATATATATTTTGGGCGGAAGTATTCCTAATTACATGTCAGTATCTGATTAAGAGCTCTATGCAAGAAAGCAAAACACGTTTCACACGAACACGCAGGTGCACACGTGGTCCAAGCAGGTGACCGCGCTTCAGTCAGGAATAGTCGTCCTTTACAACATTATGCATTTCTCAGTTTACGCGTGGTTTTGATATATTTTTTATACAAAGAATAGTTTCCCACTCCACAGATTGCGTATTTGTTTACATTTATCAAATCTATAGGCACCACCAAACAACTCAACATGTGCCGATTTATATAGAGGCGAATATAAAGTAAATATGCTCGACTTGGCCACAATTACAGTGTTTCCCTCCTTATTAACAGTTATATGATATGATACCTGGACTGTTTGATATGCCAGAAAAAGATTGAATATGTCCCAAATTATATAATATACAGTCTGCTAAAAAGTACCAGGATGTCATACAACATCCGGTCACATGTTGCCAGCCAACATGCTTGTTGTGGTCTTGTATTAATCTTGTGGTTTGTCATTTGTTAATTTGCTTTCTTTTGTTTGCAAAACAAAAAGTAAATTGAAATCGTCTGGCAACATCAATAATTTAAAGAGTTGATGATATAATGTCACAAACTCACAATAATGAGTTGTTAATCAGTTATTAATGAGCGCAGCTGTGCGGAATGACAATTAATCATACTCGCACTATTTGCAAAACAAATGAAAAGTCTCCAGGGAGACCCATTCGGTCAATCAAAATAAAATATGGAGTCAGAACTGACAATAGAAGAATCGATTAAAACTGGGTTTAATGCACGCAATACCATAAGTAGCAAAGAAAAACACAGCAAATAGGAACATTTACATTTTAAGAGGACACTGCACATTGTGAGGCAGCAGAGTTGCATAATGGTCAGAAAGGCCGGCTGCTGAAGTGTCTCAGAGCAAGACACTCTGTCAAATAAAAGGTTTTCTTTTCGGCAAATAAAAGGTTTTCTGAAGAGATTTGTAAATACATCTCTTCAAATAAAGTCAACGAATTGAGGTCAAATAAAAGGTTTTCTGAAGAGATTTGAAAATAAATCTCTTCAAATAAAGTCAACGAATAGAGGTCAAATAAAAGGTTTTCTTTTAGTCAAATAAAAGGTTTTCTGAAGAGATTTGTTAATAAATCTCTTCAAATAAAGTCAACGAATTGAGGTCAAATAAAAGGTTTTCTGAAGAGATTTGAAAATAAATCTCTTCAAATAAAGTCAACGAATAGAGGTCAAATAAAAGGTTTTCTTTTAGTCAAATAAAAGGTTTTCTGAAGAGATTTGTTAATAAATCTCTTCAAATAAAGTCAACGAATTGAGGTCAAATAAAAGATTTTCTGAAGAGATTTGGGAACACGACCACTTTTATCCACACTGAGCGCCAAAATCAACACCAAATGTATCCTCTGAAGAAGAAAAAACGCACCAATTTCTATTTTAAAACATATGATCAAGCGCAATCAAAACATTCAAATACATACACAAAGCTTGTATTGAATTTCCTCTTTTCTACTCAGAAATATTCTTGTCCAAAAGAGTAAAACCCTTCATTCTTGGTGCTCGTGTTGACTGTAAGAAGAAGGGAAAGCACCGGTTTCAGATGGACTCCCTCACATCGTCATATAAAAACTAAAAGAACATCAGAATTGAAGACTCGGAGGGACTGAGAGAAGTCAAACGGACGAGAGGAGCCCGGCTGCGTGGAAAACCCTCGCGCTCTTTTACGTAACCGGTCCAGCGACAAAGCGGCAGAAAGCCAGCGCAATAATGAGTTTCACAGGAGGAGTGTGTTTAAGAACGATAAGCGTTGCTTTGGGTGGAGAGGAGTCAGCAGATGAGTGTAGCCGCGCGTTATCTGCGCAGAGCAGAGGGAGAGGAGCACACTGCTGCAATAACTTTGAAAGACAGAGGTGAGGGGGAAGGAGGGATGCTGCAAGCGGCGCATGATAAGAACAACAGATCAGCATCGCGTATTCCTGCAAAAACAGCTTTTTAAATTTTCACGACGTTTGTAATAACTCTGAAGGTTTTTTTTACGGGAATGCCGGGAGGACCGTGTAACGCCCGTGTCCGGCCTTCTTAGGGCCATTGTGCTCGTGCTTTCATCGTTCTGCTGCATTGCCACAAGAATACACAAACAGAGAGCCAGAGCGGCGGGAAAAAAAAGATCAGACAATTTGTCAGCAGACGTCAGCGGTTCCACCGCTCACACAAGTTAGCGCCACCATCATTATTCACGGGGCGTCGCAGTCGCAGAGCTGCTCACGATGCAGCGCGTGTCAGGATGCGCTTGTCAAGTAAGCCTGACCACCGTGTGATGTGAGGAAGAGGAACATGAGAGGGAAAGCTGAAGTGGCTGCTGGGAAATTGGTCCGAGCTGTACGGCGGGATGATTTTCAGAGGAGCCGTGCAACAACAATGTCAACCTGATGTGGCTGATTGGACAGAAATCTATTTTCAGCTTTGTTTTTTCCGAAATAAAGTCAGATTTTCTATGTTTCGATATGTTAAAACCCATTTGGAGCTCCTTTACGAATGTTTTTTAATTGAGTTTGTTTTTATTTGTATTTTTTTATTCTGTTCTTGCTCCGCAGCTCAGTAGTTTCTCCCATGCTTCACTTCACTTGCGGTTACTGAAAGCATTTTTCTGCAGATCACAGGCGACCTCAGACTGTGGTCACGGATGGAAACACAACTTCAGGGTGCAGCACGCTGGATATAAATCAGCTCCTTTAAAAAAATCACACCATTCTTTTTCATTATTAAAATAACGGTGTGATTAAAAAGCCCTATAAATAAACATTCCTCGGGAATAAACACGTCACAATTGCGAAGTCGATCGAATAAACGGCTGATGGTTGATGGTTCACGCTGCGGTTATTGGAAGTCTGGTGCATCTCATGCAGACACTGAAGGTTGCATCGTGCGTTGGTGTCAGATGCCCTAGGAATGAGACCAAGGAAGCATCTTTGATTTTAAGAAAGACTCCGCCCACGTTAGTTAAGACGAAGTCACAAAAGGAGGTACAGAAATGTCCTGGTTTCTGAGAGAGTGGCTTCCAGTCAGAGCTACATTTTACCTTTTCTTGCAGGTTGGGGGGAGCGTTCGACTTTATTGCTTTGTAGGCGAGCACCAGCATCTTAAACCTAGGGTGAAGGGGTCAATGGTGGGGAAGCGGAGTGGTGTGATTGGGAGACAGAACACCAGACAGGCGGCAACGTTCAACATATAAAAGCCTCCAGAACTGCATTGACACCATCCTGGGACTCTAAATATCCATATTGTTGGGCAGAATAATGAAAAGGTGGACGCACACAAAAAGGTAAAACTAGAACGGGCACTCGGTAGAGCGCATACCTTCATATCACAAGATTGAGCATTGAATTATGAACATTTTGGCATTAGTTGCCAATTGGATATAAATTGACCAGAAGAAGAAGATTTTGACCTTTTCATGACCTTGACCTTGACCTTTGACCCGATCCATCCCAAAATCTAATCAAATGGTCCCCGGATAATAACCAATCATCCCGCCAAATTTCATGCGATTCGGTTTAATACTTTTTGACTCAAATAATAACATGCACGCACGCATACAAATACACGCCGATCAAAACATTACGTTCCGCATTTTCAATGCAAAGGTAATTAAGATCCTTCTACAACACAAGAAAAATACATTAAAATGTTTATATTTCACATAGAAGGTTCAGAGAAAAACCTCCATTATCATCATATTAGAGGTGGAAATACTGACTCGATGTCCAGATACGTCTTCTTCGTGCCTCGGAGTTTACTTCAGGACTTCTATAATCGAGACATCTTTGACCTTCCGTTGAATAAATCTCTGAAAAAGATATACATAAATGACAAAAGAGGACAATGCTGGACAGTCCGGGGCTTTTTCATGTAAAGCCTGCCATTTGGTCCTTTGTCCTCTGGACAAGCCTGTCGAGCTGGACTCAAGAGGTTTCATTTCTATTCCTCTTTTTGGAGCCAGTCACCTTGTCACAGCTATTCTTCGCACTGGCAGAAGGCAAAGGAGTCATTCAGCCGGGGTTAGCGCGCTGTACGTTTCTGTTTGTTCACGGGGAATGCACGGAACAAAAATACCAACGAGATGCTCAGCGGTTAGTGTTTACCACGTCTACCTATTCAGTTTTCTAATCAGTGTCATTAGTAGGTCATTACGCCTGACAATTTGAAGGAATTTAGGTCATAAACTTAAGTATTAATTAAGCAAATAGTCTGAGGTGAATTTAAAGATCAACAGTTATTACGATTCATCCTGGGAGGGAACATTGTGTGTGGGTACCAAATGATATGGTGATCCATCCAATAGACATCCAGATGTTTCACTCAAACCTCATGTGAACCACCAAAGACCTGAGCCTGTGTGATATATGTTCAGGTATTTCAGTCTGCACCAAATACCAGCCAAATAAAGTTTCTATTCCATGAGCCCAGCCGCTACACGACTTTCAATTAAAAGTGAATGTAAGTCTCAACTCCATGCCTCTACTATCGTCTCAAGTTGCTTACATTTACTACATTTCAGTTCTAAAAGTAATCCAATCAGTAGTACAGGGTATTGTTTAAATGTTACAACTCCAGTTTGCTTAAAGTCAGATAGCAATGGAGTACTTCATTTGATTCATTGGTATTCTACTTCAATGGAAGCATTAATTGGTGTAAGATACCTCCAGCATCAAATGTACTTAATAAATATTGCTCATAATGAAAGGTAAGCAGACCCAGACTGAGCAAATTGTTCAAGCTTCTGATGGAAACCAAAGTAATTTAAGGTATGACATCAGGTAAACACAGTAGAAAGGAATTGTTGTTGTGGTTTAGCCTATTTTCAGTCTATTATTTAGTGCAATACAAATAGAAATCACAGTGGAAGCCTCGGCCTTGGCAGGATGACAGATGTCCTTACCTCGACCAGAGCTTTGAACAAAGAGCACACATGTGGTGGTTGTGCATCTGGTGTCATGATTGAAGAAACCTTTTTTAAAACCTCGAAACTCTATCAAATATTTGCATTGACACATGTGGAATAACTGGAAGACTGTTGGCCAATATGCATTCACACCACCTCTCTGCATTAGCAAAACAGGCATTTCCATGACAGTATTATTCCTGCTTGTACATACAGCTTGCATACATTAGGGCATATTTGGCTCCTCTAGTCTAAGCACTGCCAGCCTTCTCCTCCCTCGTGTGCAGGACTACGTTCAGAGGCGACACGGTGGCGTTCTGTGATTAGCTGGAGTGCTCTGTGCAACGACAGAGCTCTCATTCATCGTGCGTCCATGTTGACGCTCGCCCGCCAACAACAGTAGCAGAGTGGCAGCCGATGTCATCGTTCCCGTCGGTCGTCGGCTAGTCTGTCGGCCTTGTGACTTCAAAGCCACATCAGGTGATTTTAAATTTTTGCGGCCTCTCATTTCAACCTGGTCTCTTAACTACTTTCCCTTATTGCGAAACCGCAGATTTGGTCACAGTTCCAGGTAATGTATTTACTCCTGCATTATGTGTGTATTGGAGGTCAAATACGTTTACAATTAAAGTCTGCGTGAGCGAGGACGAGGCGGAATTTTACTACCCAAACCAAGTATGTGGTAGTATATATAAATATATATATTTATTTATTTATTTTTTATTTTATATTCATTTTCTCATTTATTTTGATTTTAATTTAGGATAAGAATTTATAAGCATGTATTGCTTCTACCTATACCTTTTAAGTCTTTTTCTTTTGTATATTATATAGAATTATATTGTATTCTATTTGATTTGATTGACTGAATAAAATACACAAACAAAACAAGTCGTTTTTTGGCTGAAACCTAAACGTAATTGGGCATGCAGTTTCAAAACCAAAAGCCCCACAAGCTGTTCAAACACTTTCTTTTTAGAAACGTTGATATTCACTCCATCTAAGTTTTGCAGAAACATGCAATGCAAATGTCTTACTCTAGCGACCTGGTTGCATATTTTTCTCGTACGTACCATGTGTGACGCCGCCTCCTACCACTAGGGGGCTGTGACCTGTTTGTTGGCTCTACTCTACTCTAGCACACCTGAGCCCGCTGGGCCTTCAGCTGGAAAGGCTCACCGCATGAACACAAACGCTCCTCTTATCCGGGGCTGAAACGGTTCCCGTTTGGTTTTATTTGTTCCACACATTTCCACAAATCCACAGATGCTGACAATACTGATTACTGACTCTCCACGTTTGTTTTGTTGAATAAATATTCCCATGAAATAAATGTGGTTATTTATAAATGTGTTTTGCAACACAGTTTGCTATGGACATTCATGTTTCATGATGATCTGTAGTATGCATTTATTTTTGTACTTATTATGTTTCAGTAAGCTACATTAAGGCTAATGTTCATAAGTTTTAGATGTGCTAATTTCTTTGTTGTTGATACCTTTAATCAGAGCCAAGCAATTTAATATAATTTGCGATGTTCATGCCGCTGGGAAAAGTTTCCAATTTAATAATGTTAAAATTGCTGTTTGCAGGTGATGTGTTTCTGTTGGTCCATCAACCCCGTCACCTTCAGCCCACACCGGAGGAATTTTAAGCTGAGTGTGAAGTAGTCAAGATGCCAGCCCATCTAATTTCGCCCCCTCGCTTATGGTCATGCACTTTGAGTAGCGACTGAAAGACTGATGTTGCAGATACAATCAGCCGAAATGAGCTTCCCTGGCTGGGTGGCTGGGCTCAGCCTTTGAGATAGCGTGAGTAGCTCCGGCAACCCGAGAGGAGCTCAGGCTCGGCTCCTTTGGGTTCAAAGGGGGCCGGTTGAGGTGTGTTCGGGCATCTGATTAGGATGCTTCCTGCTGAGAGGCCCCGGGGTACAACCAGAACATGCTAGGGAGATTATATATCTCGTTTGGCCATGGGAGAGCGCCTCAGGGTCACCCAGGAAGAACTGTAAAACGTGACTCTGGGTAGAGGGGCCTGTGGAATAGCCTGCTAAGCCTATCCAGGCAAGGATAAGCAGGAGATAATGGAAGAATGAGTAGATAGAGCCACGCTAGCTGTTTCCACTTGTATGCAGTATTAATGCTAAGCTAAGCTAATCACGTGTGTGCTCCAGCCTCATATTATATATAGTATGGAGCTTGTGATTGTTGCATCGTATCATTTAACATGTTAATGTATTTTAATGGTCTATAAAGTTTTGTTATGTTAGCACAGCTGAAAACAGTTATGCTGGTCAGAGAAGCTTTTCAACTGGCCTTCCTTTTGAGCTTGAAGTCTGAAGAACACAATTCATATTTAAAATAAAAATCAATATTTCTAACCTTGTCAATGTATTTACTATATGTTCTATTCATTTTGCAATTCATTGGAAAAATAAAAGTGAGTTTTCATGGAAAACACAAAATTGTCTTGTTGGGTGACCCCAAACTTTTGAACAGTAGTGTATATATACAAAAAACATGTTCAATAAAATGCTAAATTATCGATTCAATAGTTTACTTATAATTAATTGTTCAACCTCTATAGTGTATTGCCCTCCCCATGTTGGGGGTACTTAGCTCCACTGTTTCCTCTCACAATATGAAGCGCTGTTTAAAGAACAATTAAATGTCAGAGGGAACGCTTTTACTACAAGCCAATCCTCATTTACATATTTAGTTCAGAGAAATCCGGTTCCCAGGCTCTTCAGTTCACATATCTTAATTAACACTGGGTCGATAACGTTGCAAATGTGGCCTCTTTGATTGGTGACTCACACATTACGGGCATTAGAATAATTTCCTTTTCATAAAACTGACACATTCCAGTTGATTGCTTTTGCACTGCCAAACGTTTATTAGGCTGCCATACAAATGAAGAAGCAGCTCTACAGCGAGAGGGTTTTGAGCAGTAAATTGTCAATTTAACTGATGGCTTACACACAAAGATATATATTTAAATGATCATATGCATCACTTATATTCACCTACTTTCCTGCGTTCACACCTTTATGAGAATCCTCCCTCATTTACCAATGCCAGTTCATCCAATTAGTCACTTTTCAGTTGACCTTTTTTCAGACTAATACCCAGATTTAATCAGATTTAGTCTGAGAAGACTACAGCTTCATACCAAGTTGCCAATGACAGGGACTTCTCCCAAGAGGAAAGAGGCTTTTCCACTGTATTAAATATCCACTCACTATGAGAATCGCAGATGTAACGCAGACATCATATAACTATCTGTATTACGTCACATTTTAAAGTGAATTCACGCTTTACACAGTAATGTTGAGACGTCCATAATAATTGATACAGAAGGACATGATTCAGGGATATGTTCAGAACATTTCCACAATCTAGGTTATTTATTAAGCTGGTTTCTCTGTCACTGATGCACACATGACAGTAAAGGATGCTTACAGGTCAAACAAAGAACTCAGACTCCAACAACTGCTCAGTTTCACTTTTCTTGGCATGATAATCAATTATAAGAGAAGGGGTGGATATTTGTCTAGTTTTCCTTAATAATATAGATAATAAGAAAAAAATTGATGGTGTTACATGTTATTTATGTGCCGTAAAGATATAAAGATGTTTGTTTTTTAACCAGTGCGAACAAAACAACACAACAATCTTTTAAAAGTTGTAAAGAGTAAATTTTAGTGGTTTACCTGTTTCTAGTCTTTATGCTAAAGCTGAGCAAATCACCTGTGAGCTCTTTCTTCATATTGAGCAAAAGAAAAGTGGATTGTTTTATTCAACTCACTTCTCAAAAGTGAATAAGCATAATCATTATTATATTTTTTTTTTTTCATTCAGGATGTGCAGCATCAGGTTAGCTGGAAACGTATCATATTAAAAAGTCACCCTCTAACAAGAAAAGGAACAATGTGCCATTACACCCGGATTGGGTTAGAAGACACACAACCATCCCTGCGGAGAGCTCTTATATATGCAGGTAGAGATTATAGTTTATGTATGAAACGCTTCAGATCAGCAAAGTGGGTTACCCATGCGTCAGAATACCCATGTCACATAATAACGCTCAATAAATCATATGGGAGAGAAAGCCATAAAGATAATTACACTTCGTAATGGTGCAAAACAGTTGCACAAAGGTGATTATGAGAGAGCGTGTGCATGCGTCATAATATCCACATTGCATCGCATCCTCCAGGCCCTTTAGAAAGCGTGCATGGCTCACCGGAGGAGGTGGGAATTGCCAAACCGAGGCCATAAAAAAATAACATCAACCATCGCTAAACACACTTAACTGTGAATGGGTCGTCATCACGCGCCCGTCACAAAAACAAATGGAGGGGGAACAGCGACGTCACGCTAATATCCTCCAGCGACGCTTTCGAGGACGACGAGGCGCTCGCAGCGGGGGCTCGGATGTCGGCGCCGCCGCCCGGACCCGATGGAGAAAGCTTCGACACAGTCAGGGAGACAGCTGCTGGTTTGATGAGGGTAGCCCCTTTAAAGCATGAACAGTTGCAGTATGACAACACACACACACACACACACACACACACACACACACAGAGGATGTCCAACAGTGACGCAGTGCTGGTGGTGAATAATGCAGAGGAGGTTACTGTACAGGAAAAGGGAGGAGGTGGATGAAGGATCGGGAACCATGCACGGAGAATGGAGTCGTCTGATGCTGATCTCCGTGGCCTCGGGGAGATGGAGTTTATTTCATTTCACTTTAATGGCTACATTACCAGAGTCAGCAGTTTTTTTCTTCTTCTTCCCGTACAGCATTGAATACAACGCTGAGTACAGTGTCACAATTCCTTTCTCTCCCTCTGCGGGAGCTTGACCGCAGGGGGTGCTGAGAAAATAGTATATTGTTATGACTTTATGAGGAAATTCTGAAAGCACAAAAACCCATTCAATATAATTGTTTTTTTTCTTCTTCTTTTTACCAATGCAGAGTCAAAATAATTGGATTGGACACACCATCAGAAATTAAATGAATACTATCCAAAGGGCAGCCACAACAAGAAGCCCACTTAAATTTGCCAATGCCTATATCTGAACACAACTGTAAAATGAACTGTAATCATAATCATTGACATTGGTTTAAATCTTATGGGCAGATTAAATATATATCGCAGTTTGTTTACCTGTTAACTTTTAAAGCCACATTCTTCTCTTGAGCAGAAAACCGTTGATTGCTCAAACACGTACACTACCGTTCAAAAGTTTGGGGTCACCGAGAACATTTTGTGTTTTCCATGAAAACTCACACTTTTATTTATTATATGAATACAAGATTAATACAAATATAGTCAAGACATTGACGAGGTTAGAAATAATGATTTTCATTGTAAATATTAATATTTTTCTTCTTGTCGCTCAAAGGAAGGCCAGTTTTAGAGCTTCTCTCACCAGCATTGTTTTCAGCTGCGCTCACATAAAAAGGGTTTCAATGTCAAGCAATAATGTGGAAAATGCAAAATAAAATTTTATTAAAAAATTAAAAAAGGGTTTCAAGGGGGTTCTAACCCTCTGCTAGTCTTCTAAGGCAATAACACAATGTACCACTAGAAAACTGGAGATGGGCCTCTAAAACTGTTTAAAAAAACAAAGACTAGTAATTTACCATATTAACTATGTATAGAGTATATTTCTGATTAATATAATGTCATTTTCATTGGATTTTTGTTCTTATTTTTTTTTTTTCTAAGTGACCCCAAACTTTTGAACGGTAGTGTAGCTTAACGTGTGCCCCCTTAACTGTGTCCAATAATAATCATTAAAAAAAGTATTGACCTTCCGGCCTCGGCCCGTACCTCATGTTTGATGCTATATTGCAACACACGCTGAGCTAAGTTGGTGACCGTTGTAACCATGCTAGCACGCTGACATTAGCTACTCAGATACTGAGATAGTCTTGTTTCTAATTTCCTATACTTTAATCCCTCACACCTTATTTTTGCAATGTATAAATTCCACAGTATGTGGCACTGAAAACATGCACTTAAAAAAACCATTAATGGTAATTTGTGCAATGTGACTGCAATGTCAAAGCACCTCATCAGTGGAGCTCTGCAGAGCGGCGAAACAGCATGCTGCCATTCATACCAATCTACTGCTCATACTTTGCATAAGAACATATGGTTGGATTAAGTGTCTGATACTTGACAGCTGGGGAAATAAGTAAAGAGTCTGAGACCTATTCGTGCCTCGTCGTCTGTCTGTCTTGTGGAATGGCATTTGTATTCCTCTGATGGATTATGAAGTTATTTATTTATTTGTAAATGTTTTGCTTGCAGTCAATGTAATTCCCTCATAAATCTTCTTTTTTTCTGTAGGGATTACGGGCATGGCTGAGAAAACACATTAATATTGGTCTTAGGCAATTAGACAGGAATGTATCATATAAACTGCAGGCTGCTTGATTCGATGATTGCTTGACTTCGAATAGATCAACACATAATTGGTGATGACAAAGTTTCTGTTTCACCTGTGTGTGTGTGTGTGTGGGGGGGGGGGTTGTTCGTTAGGTGGGTGCATGGCCAAGCAAACATGAATACCGATAATCAAGTTATCCACACACTGAGTTAATATCTTTGGCCTTAGAGCGGGAGTAGTTTCAGGATTGAGCCTGAAAAAGAAACACAGAGACATGAAACAGCAGATAATACCAAAAGTAAAGGTAAATATTCATACAGAACCTTTTTTTCGAAGAAATAAATGTCCATTGTGCCATTGGTGTGCAATGAGGCTGTTTTAAAGATTAATTTGCAATAAAATGTACAAAAGTCCAAAGCAATCCATTCAATAGTTCTTTAAATATTTCAACTGAGAGACATTGGTATCCTTTGATCCGACGCTGCTAGCATGGCTGAAATCATTAAAAACTGCTTATCAATATCTAACCAATATTACCAATGGATCAAATGAAATGGACTTGTGTAAAAGGTGTCAATCAAAGTGAGGAATCCACAGGAAATTAAACAACCTGGCACCTCCCTATCTTTCAGACCTGCTACCCCTCCACGCTCCAACCCGGTACAAACACTCAGAACATCATCAGAGTCCTTGTGACTTCTCGTCTCATAGGGACCATCGGACCTGTCCGGGTCTGATGCCATGGCCCTGCTGATGCTCCGCCCACTCCTCTCTACCTCCATCTGCCTGATGGATCATGGAGGTCTGGATTGTGGTCCATGTCATACTCATTGAATGTGTTGTTACTCTGTAATGATTCCTTCTGGTCACATGATGTCTATTCTTCTGTCCATCCTGGAGAGGTATCCTCCTCTGTTGCTCTCCTTTTCCCCCCATGAAAGTTTTTTTTCTACCTCTTGGGTGTCTTTCCTGATCCGATGTGAGGACAGGGATGTCGTGTGTGTACAGATTGTAAAGCCCTCTGAGGCAAATGTGTATTTTGAGATAATGGGCTACACAAAATAATCTGAATTGAATTGAATCAGGAGCAAGCGCCAGACCTGGGGTAACAAGGTCCTTCTCAACAACCCCCCCACACACCTTCAGATTGCTTTCCTCTCTTTCTCTTACCAATATGTCCTTTTTGTTTGTTTTGCTTGCTTTCCATTTTTGTTTTCTTTTGTTTGTCAATGTGTAAAGTATCTTTGTGTATTCAAAAAAGTGCTATATTATTATTATTAAATTATCACCAAACTTTACTTTGGCTGAGCAGTGCTATTTTAGTTTTTTTTATCTCGTTGTTCCGGCTCTACATCTCTCACATGTGTCTGCCTCCCCTACAGCTGCAGCAGGCAGTGGTTTTATACAAACGAGCTTTAGAAAGCTCCTGTACTTTACCAGCTAACGGAGACAAAGACACTGACGTTAGCTGGAAAACAGAGCGGCGCAACTAGCAGCTAGTTTAAAATAGGCTATTCTCCCTCTTAAGAATTCTGAATGGTAATAATATGTCATGTTGTTGTGAATAACACGATAATAGAGCAGTGTAAAACCACAGCAGCAATGATAATCTATTGCCAACGATAGAGACCAAATGGACACAAAACGTCTTTAGGTTGCAAAGAGAAAGCCAGAGAAAATTACGAGTTGCAACAGACTATAAAGACATGAGAGGCAGAACCGTGGAACCCAGATCGTTGCCCCCCCACAGGCGTTATTATTCCTCTGAACTCACTATGTGACCTTTGGGCTGATTACAGTGGAGGTTTGGCATCAAAAGGAAATCAGTGGTGCGTGTTCTTGGTGTGTGAGAGAGAGAGAGAGGGTCGGGACTTTAATCTCTGGCCTCCTGATTCAGTGAGGACGACCAAAATCAATCCAACCTGTGTGGAGGAAATCGATACCCATTAAGAGAAAAGTGCAGGACGCAGGGAAGCAAAAAGCAGCCGGCTCCGTGTTCTCCGTGTTCTCCGTGTTCTCCGCGTTCTCCGTGTGGCGGTGACGCAGCAGCATGTCGGATCGGTCGGGAGTTTGCGATGTCGAATACGAATCGTTTTCTTCACGATAAAAGATGTGCAACTGTTCACATTGTGTGTGTTTTTGGAGAAACACTCGTTGTTGAAAGACATAATGCCACGTAGTTTTTTTATGTTAATTTTCTTCAACTTAAATTGCCCTGGTATGGAAATGACCTTTTCTCTTAAGCCGTGCCATCAACACAAACAACCCTCCAGCCTCAGATGGAATGCCCCCTCACCCCACACACACACACACACACACACACACACACACACACACACACACACACACACACAAAAAAACACACACACATGCTTTGGATAAGCTCTTCTACATCCGCAGATGCTTCAGCTGAAGGAAGCAGCTGTGCCCTGCACTTTTATCGGAGGCTAACCTGATGTGCATTTGCAAAAAAACACTCGGTCCACACCCAGCGTGTCAGTGTACACTCAAGGGACGAAGGAGTGATGTAAGAAAATGCAAACACTGACTCAGTGGAGTCCATGTTAGATTGATTTTAAAGATATGTGTCTGGTTAAGGTCCCCTCCTCCATTAGAGAGCATAGACACATTTCTATTAACTTATGCTGGAGTACTAAACACATTAAAGAGCATTTATGTTAATGCATTAGAGTAGGAGATATTTAAATAAAACGTACATCTTTCTACACGGTTCAATGTTGAGGCATTTTAATTATCCTTATAGTTGAATCTGTTTGTTTGTTGTATTCAGAAAGGTTATTCTGTAGCCCAGCCCGTAATTTATGTGTCCATCACTTTGACATTTTGCGGGAAATATCCAATAGGTAAAGGTTACTGTGTTATGGTTGTGTAATTTGCTTTGCTGCAAAGTGACATGTTATGATCTAGCTCATTAAAATACACATATCTCTTGTAAGGAGAATATTTACAGGGTTCGTACGGTCATGGAAAACCTGGAAAAGTCATGGAATTTTAAAATGGTCATTTCCAGTCCTGGAAAAGTAATGGGAAAAAAATTAAATCCTAAAAGTTTTGGAAAAGTCATGGAGATTTGCTATAATCACGTGTTCATTTGAGTTTATGTTCATGGAGTTTGAAATAATTTATCTGTTTTTTAAAGAAAGACGCTCAAAATATACGCTAAATTTTCTAAATTCATGTTCATGTTTATACCGAGATTTCAGTTAGGTCATGGAAATTTGGTTTAAAGTCCTGGAAAATCAGGGGGAAATCATTGAAAAGTCATGGAAAAGTCATGGAAATCCATTGATCAAAATGTGTAAGAACCCTGTATTTAAGTTTCCGTGTTAAATAGCGGATAAATATGGAAAACACGACATCTTTAGTTTGAAGAGCTAAAGTTTCAGCCAGAAAAAAACAATTCAATCACAGCTGACACTATTTATTTTCAACATATGGGAAGATTAGGGGAGAATTCTCCATCCTTAGTCGTCAGACCACAAATATTGCAGCATTCCCATGGAGTCGATGCGAGAGTCAGAAGTAGACATGAACTCTTCCATCCATCCTTCGGGGAGTAAACTCTCTCCTTCCAGGATTTCTTCAGGAAGAGGATAATCGGTGTTGGGCTCCCTCCCCTTCACAGACAGTTCTAGAAGCTCCTGAGTGTTTGTACTTTCACCGGCGGAGGCTTTTATCTGCTGCGTCGGTTCATCGGCCGTATCTGCACCAGCCGGCATGGCGCTCGGCTCGGCTCCGGAAACACCTTGAACCGGCTCTCTGTTCGCTGCTGAATCCGCCACGTTCTGCATTTTATCATCTGAAGCGTCTTTTTCGGCAGCTTCCTCCTCAGCTTTGATTTTCTCCATCAGTAGTTTGTACTTCATTGGAAAGCTTGTCTCCTTTGGCCTTCGCACCGCTTCAAACTTCAGCAGCATTTGTTCATTATTTGGACAAACAAAGCCATCCTGAACAACGTCCCCATCTCTGTTCTTTTTATAAACTGCATAACAGTCATATTTTCGATGGGCCTGATAACTGGTATGCACGGGCAGACGAGTCCAGTCTTCTGGCATCGGACTCAGAAGAAATCTTTTAAGACCTGCAAAAAAATAGCAGAAACATAATAGTATCACTTATTATTGTTATTGTTCAACTTTTTAAAGGGGATATATCATAGTCATATCATATAAAAAATGCTTGTGCACTTACATTTGGGTACATTTTACCAACTAATTGATCAGAGAACATGCGATTAAACAAGCGTCACATGCAGGCTCATAGACTAATATGCCAACCCCCCATCTGAGTAACTAGAGAAATACATTTTACAATTTTTTCTCGCAAGCCATGTGTCAACACTTTAGTATGAACCTGAACAAGAGCATGATATGTCCCCTTTAATGGAACATAAAAGGTGATTTGCAGATATGTCTGACAGTAAAAGAGATAAGAACAATTAAATAATCAAGCATCAGGCAGAAAGTTAGACAAATAATAAATGGATGAACATTGAAATATCACATTATTTTAATTTAAAAGAAGGTATAGAGAGAATATGACTCCAATCACACATCATCACACCATCAATAAAAGGCCCAAGAAGCCTTAGCTGCAAACATGTCTGTGTTTAATTATAAGAAACTGTAGTTCGTATTTATTTCTACAGAGAGGTTGAAGTACCCGTCTACTTACATGCACTTGATGTTTTCTTTTGTCCGGCCATTCTTGTAGATATCTGGGAATATGCTGCACACAATTGATATTGGTCAAAAACGATCAGTGATAAAAAAAAGAAAATCACATTAGCTGTCAACCAAGTGTCAACAATATGGTCGCCCCGGCAACCAAATTTCAAATAAATTGGAATACAACTTGACGAATGTTCATATGTAATGAATGGGGTTCACCACGGGCCCCTGGGCCTGGACATGTCTAACAACAATTGACAGCAAGCTATGGTGTCACATATTTCTTTCTTGTGACAACTTCAAAGTGAATGTTTAGGCTATTCTTTAGTTTTTCAGTAGGACTTTTGGGGCCCTGTTAATGACATGAATGACTTAATGAATCAATAACTTCTTTTAAATCACTTCTTAAAACCCACTTTTATAGATCTGCTTTTAAGTGATGTCGTCCTTTTATGTTTTTATTTTAATTGCCTATTTGTTTGGTTTTAGTTGTATTCAATGCTTTTATGGTATGGTCTTTTTTGTTTGCCGCCATTTAAGTTGTTGTTTATGCTTTGTTTATCTGTAGAGCACTTTGTAAACCTTGTTTTTAAAAGTGCTATATAAATAAAGTTATTATTATTAATATTATTAAGCCTAGCATATACCTTCGCATATCACAAGAGTAGGCATTGAATTATAAACATGTTGACATCAGTTGCATGCCAATTGGATACAAATTTACCGCGCTATGGTAAAAAGAAGATTTTGAACTTTTCGTGACCTTGACCTTGACCTTTGAACCGATTGATCCCAGAATCTAATCAAGTGGTCTCAGTATATAACCAATCATCCCACCAAATTTCATGCGATTCAAGAAGATTTGGACCTTTGTCATGACCTTGACCTTGACCTTTGACCCAATCGATCCCAAAAACGAATCAAATGGTAGAACCCGTTGATTCATCCATCCCTGGGTTCACTGATAGCTTCTTAGCTCCTTTCAGCTCGCTGCTCTCAGCAGCAGACAGCAGACACATAAAGCACGAGCAGCCAGGAACAGCCACACGGAGCCGCGAGCGCCGACAGCATGATGCATCTCACGACTTTACAATACGTATGGTATCATAAAATTTAATAAAACACAAGCGTTCAGATAATAAACTGCCAGTTTCATATCTCAGGCATGTTTATTGCACGTCTCGCCGCCACTGGTCTTCGTGTTTTTTTTCCATTTGAACATTCGGTTTTCTATATTTAAAAGCAGTGGAGTGTGGCTGCGATGCTCTCGGCAGACCGCCAGCTACAGACATCCATCCTGGGTGTCAGTCAACCTCGGCTGGGATTCCTCATCTCGCTGCCTCTCCCTCCCCAGAGCGACGATAACAACTCCAGATTCCACCTAAAGTTCTATTTCATGCTAATGAATTAATGTACCCGTTCCCATTTTCCAGCCTGAAAATATGCTTTCCTCCGATGCCAAAACGAAAGAAGAAAAAAAGTCAAAATGGGTCTTGTCGTTTGCAAATGATTTGTTCAGGTCCCAGCTCGCTCCCCTTCTTTCCCCTCGGCGTGGCGGATGCCGACAGCCCAGCTGTGTTCCTGTTGGGGATTCTGATAAACGCCAAATGAAACGCCGTCGGACAGAGACGGGCCGTTAATGTGGGATCACAAACGTCAAGCTGAACAATATATTAAACGGCGCGTGTATTCAGCGTGCGCCCTCATTCCGCTGCCCCGATACGAATGAGAAAACGTCTCTGCTGTCCTGTCTCTGTGACTTAAGTGTTCAGGGAACTTGGAAAAAACTACTTTTTTGCACATTGTTAGTATTAGTATAAGTGTAACTGTGTTCTGGGTCATAACTCAGTCTTATCTGAACACACGGAAAAGATACATATGTGTTTTTTATTTAGTGTCACATATAATATGTGAGCATATCACTATCTAATGATAGAATACATGGTGTTAAGGTCATTTAGAAATCATAGGAAACAAAAGCTCCTTAAAACTCCATAACTAAAGTTTTCCACCTCAATGGCAACATTAGATTTATTTACATTAGATTTATTTACATTAGATTTATTTGCATTTTTCTTGTTGTTTCAACGCAAGTGGGCTGCTGGGTTTGTTGAAACTTGCTGTTTGTCTCCAAAAAATAAAAATAAAACACGAATGGTAGTTAATTTCATGAAAAGTTGCTTAAAAGTGGAGCATATATTACATAAAATGAATATGATTATAAAAATGCTTTTTGTTAAAACCCAATACATAACAAACATAAACCAAGACTTATGGTAGCACTGGACTTAAGATTTATTTGCATTTCATTTGAGAAAATTAATTAAGTAAAGGCACTGATATTTAGCATGCATACTTTTTTGCTGATCTACATTCTTCAATTTTATTTTTTATTTTTGTTTCAAAAGGTTTTTCACCTAATGCCGTCTGACGGGTGGAACTTAATAACTGCTGTTCGGTGGCATTAAGGTAAAAGGTAAAAAACGTCTTTCATGTGTGGAATCTGCAAACATTCTTAACAACTTTCGGAATCTAAAAGGCTCCAGATGAACTCTGTGTCATCCCTTATTATCTCTCTCGCGATAAATGTTATCATTTATAAATGTGCACGGATCATACAGAGATCAATAGTCTCCATAGCAACAAGAACACAATATTAATGCCCCATCTGGTTTTCATATCTTTAAACTAAAGGATATAGTATAGGGGTCATCTGCGAAGTGAAATGAAAGGTTAGTAAAAGGTTCAAAATAAACAAGAGTTAAAGGGGAAGAGAGAGAAACATATATATGTATGTCAATATCCTGTTTTTAGCAGATTTGCATTAAGTATACAGAATAAATAATAGCACGTCCTTATTAAAGGCTCAATGCATCTTCGGCCTGTTGAACCAACAGAGAGCTCTGTCACGTGAGAAATGTGTTAGAAAATAAATCAATCGCAGCTCAATTATTATATCTATTATATTATTGAAGAACTATATGAATGTTCAACCTTCTGGAAGACGGTTTTACTCGTCAGTTATCTGCTCGAGTGGCCTAAGCTCCAGAGATCAGAGGAGCCATTTTGGTACCAACAAAAATAAACATCTATCCCTTCAAGTGTGTCAGTATTTTCGGACTCCATGCCACAATAAAATGACAGTATTCTCTGTGTGTGTGTATTTGTGTGTGTGTGTGTGTGTGTGTGTGTATGTGTGTGTGTGTGTGTGTTCGTTTGTGCGTGGAGAATCCGTTGGCGCGATCTTCTTCTCTCTCCTCAGCCACAGCCAATCGATTGTCCCCAGGCTGGTGGGCCGGGCCCCCTGCTTTCTGCCAGAGCCTTGAATGCGCTGGTGGGTGGATGGATTACTCCATTGTTAGCGAGGGGCACGCAGCTAGAGATTTCCCATTATATTAAATTAAAACCTGTAATTACAAAAACAAACAAACCTCAAAAATTGGCAACATGCTTTTATTTTAATGATCGGTTTGATTTTCATTCCAATCGGAAAACGGAGCCTCGCAATTCTGGCACATTCCTGCTGTCCAATGAGGTGTAACAGTCCAGCTCCACAGCATCACCAGTGTAAGGCACAGTGTGGGCATTAAAGGGTTAAACTATGTATTGTTCTCACATAAAAAGCATCAGAAAATTGTTTAAAAAATCATGGTTGATGGAAACGCTCTTATTGCTACCGCTGCTGTTGTTGTTGTTGTTGTTGTTGTTGTTGTTGTTGTTGTTGTTGTTGTTGTTGTATAGCAAATCAAATATGTACAATCTTGTATAATTGGGTTTTTATACAACAGTGTTAATCCCTGTTTCCTGCCCAGGGACTAAATATACAAATTAGCTTATCGCTAGATAAGAAACTGTCGGAGAAATAAATAAAACAAAAATGATGCAACTGGTAAGAGACATGACATATGACCGCATCCAAATGGTTGCCATGGATATTGAACCGACAAGTCATCCATATCTCTGAATGCAGAGTAAAGGTGTGCACTGCTGCTCAGGTCAAAGACAACCATACACACACACACACACACACACACACACACACACACACACACACTCACACACACACACACCACTATCAATCTTATTTATACACATCAGATAACATCCTCTGAACTGAACCGACGGCTAAAATTGGAAACCTCACTCAAGCGAGGAGCAATATCTATTTGGAAACGGGGATGTCTTATTCCAATCAGCAATCTGATGCACGATTCCCTCTGCTGAATCCCCTCGATCTTTTAGTCATTTAGTGCGAGTGCACTTCCACTTGTTCGCTTCTCCCTCTGTAAATTCCTGAAAAAATGGAAGTATAATTCACACAGTTAATAACAAGAATGCCATCAGATAAAATGCTGTCGATTTTCACCCTGGCTTTCGGGATAGCATCAGGGGCTTTGGCCCTTTGTGCGATTCTGAATAATGATCTTTTCATAGAAACGGATGCGTAACTTTGAACTGCTCATTGACGAAAGTTTGTGAAAGATTGGAGAAAAGTAGACGTAACTTTGAGATCTACAAAAGTGATGAGCCTACATTTAGATATACAAAATAAACAACTCTGCCCATGAATATCAAAGAAAAGTCTAATATTTTCAACTTCCCCTGAAGGTAGCATTTTAGCAAGCGTTGCAACTTAACGTGTCGTCTTTTTTGTCGTTAACGAGGCAAAAACTGAAATATCTTTTCCTCCTTTCAGTATCTTTTAAACCCGCATTTGTCATCACATTTAGGATTGAATTAGACGTTCCATATTTCTGTTAATCCAATTAGTCTCTGTTTAATAAACACATCTTGTCTTTGTCCCATGATGAATTGCTGAATCAAATTACCCAACAGTATATAAATGAGTTTAAATATATGCACGGCAGAAAAATACAACATACATTAATGCAGCAGCGATATTAACCTAGAAACATCATATCGAGTAAAATATAACTGCACAGTAAATACTTTTACTTTTGATAGTTTAACTTGCTTTGAATAACTTGTGACTGGATATTTAATGTGATTCCGGTGCCTCTGTGTGACCTACATGAGAAATCGAGACCATCCGTGGGAAGTCTGACTATTTCTATTCAGTAATTCCTAATGCTTGTTATCGGTGCCACCGGGTCGAACTCCAGCGAAATCAGATAACATCAGATACCAGATATTCTTCAGCTCATTTTCCAGCTGGGCCTTTTGGTATCGACCAGTCCGCCGCTGACAGAACCAGATCCGACTCCACTCCAGAACCAGCTGCACTGAGCAGACTGTAAAAGCTTTTATGAAAGGACCTCTGGTGCTCGGAGATTATTCAGTTTTTTGTTCAAAATTAATACAAAATGAAATTGTCTCTTAGTACCCTTCATTACATTTCGCTGATTATACTTATGCTGCGTTCAAGCGCTTACTCACGTGAATTTACTCGCGTGAATTTACTCGCCCGAAAAGTTGTGGTTTATTCGCGTCATTCGCTTTATTCGCGCCTTGGAGGGGGCGGGGCTTATCTCTGTGATTTTACTCCGTGGAAACAGTTATCATTTCTGCCATCCACCGTGGAATAAATAACCGCTATTTCTGCTGTGTACTTGTTGTAGACATCCCATAAACATCGGAACATCCAACGCCCTCGCGTTTCATGACGTCACCCGTAGGCTCACACGGTGCGGTGACATCACACGGCGCAGAGCATCTCAGCGCTGATTGGCTTTCGCAACTCAACGTCGGGCAAATTTTTCCGCAATATTTGAAAACGTTGTTGTTTCTTCTCCTCCCGCCTGTCGTGGTGTGGTTTGAAGAAGGTTGATGGAAAAAGAGGTTTGATCCACAACAGGACTTATCAAAAATATTGGGTTTATTCTTAACAAGCAAAGGTCAGGAAACTAACGCCCGGGAACGCTTGGAGACTCTCAGGAGGCCTGCTTGGAGAAGTCTGATAAACATACATTTAAACATATGTTTTATACACAACAAAAGAGGTGGAGTTTGTTATTACCGACCTTCGTGGCCCAATCACCTTCATGCAAAATTACCTAATTCAGGAACTGATCTATAGGTTGAACCTAAAGACAGTCTTTTTTTACCCAGTTACAGACAAAATATTCTGATCTACTAACGTCCCGGCGCCAGGCCTGATTACATGTGTTCTTCCAAAGTCGAGGCATGTCATATAGATTTGTAAACCTTTGAGCTCTGACTTTGTATGTTCTGGATAAACTGATATTATACAGTAGATGAAAATAAACCACAACTTGAGGCTAATTTTTCGCTTTGCTCTATACACCTCATTCCCGCCGCCGAAAAAATGTGTGTCTATTGCAACATTCGCCTCTATGCATTGACTTGCATAGGATCTACTCACATGAAAAATGTGCAACGCTTTTAGTGTGAACGCAGCATCGCATTTATTTATGTATTTAAATGCAGGACGTTCACTTTTACTGCAGTGCAAACACTGGACATTGTTTGTAGTCAGTACTAATTATTCTTCACGGATCATCAGCACAGAATGTTTTTTTTCTTATATAAAAACGTGTACATACATCAGTGACATGCCGGGCAACTGGCAATTTAATTACCTCATTGTCCAACCCCGTTTTCAGACATGAGCAAAATGATGACACGGCCGTCGGTGAAGTAAATCTTTAACGACCGCTCTCCACTCCGGCCAGGAGCTCTCCTTTGTATCTGCTCTCGCTTTAGGATTCATATACTTTTCATCTGTCCTCCGCTTGTTCTCCCCGTCCATCACTTCTCCCCCGTAACCTTGCGATTTGAAATATTCATGGTGATTGGACCCGAGGGGAATTCTGCGTGTCGCTCTAATTTACGTGAGATTGCCTTCATTATTCACCCGGTGATTTGATGTGCATTATAGGATTGGTGGGTGAACATATGAGAGGGGAGCTCAAAGAGAGCCGCTCTCAGGACCGCTGAGCTTGATGGAGTTAAACTTCTGAAGAGCCGACTGATCGCCTCGCCTCTCGGGAAGATCACTGTGTTCTCCTCTTTTGTCATTCCTGCTCCTTGTGACGTCACCCCCTCGCTTTCTTCCGCTTCCATTTATTACCTGGGCTGGCGGCGAGAATGGAAATGTCAAGCGCTCTGTCGGTCCACAACCGTAATCCGGACTGAAACATCTTATACGTGAGATGGATGGCATGACATTTTTGTTATTGACATTCATGACTCTGGAACAATTTATCCAGACGACTTTGGCGATATACCTGACTTTTCCTTTCCTTTCCCGAGGTACACGTTTATGATTTTAAGCAGTAGTGGAAGGATTACTTCAATATTTTACTTGGTAACAGCAGCAAAACTATAGTGCTTCCCAGACTTTGATCCTCGTGTAACGGTTAGTACACAACATCGAGATTGTACTGCAACTGACCTCTTAAAAACCCTATCAAATATTTTATTTTATTAGAGACAAAAGCAATTTATTATATTATACACCTCACATTATATGATGTAACAATTAGTTGTCGCTCATAGTCAAAAAAAATAATGTATTGGACGTGACATCAAGGAGTCGTAACGTCGGCTAAACGTAGTTTTTAGAAAAGTTTGAATGGCAACATCGGTGATAAAAGGCCTCACGATTGTACTGACCCTATAAAATATTTTATTTTATTAGAGACAAAAGCAATTTATTATATTATACATCTCATATTATATGATGTAACAATTAGTTGTTAATCATAGTCAAAAGGTTGATCAAATAATGTATTGGACGTGGCATCAAGGAGTAGTAACGTTGGCTAAACGTAGTTTTTAGAAAAGTTTGAATGGCAACGAGTTTCAAAAGACAGTTGAGAGTTCATTTGACAAAGTTCAGATAGACCTTTATGTGCCGGAGAGAAATCTGAGGGGCTAAACTATTGCTAAATAAAGCATTTTCAGAGAAATTTGTTCAGAAATAATTTTGCGAACATAGTCTTTGCTGCTTTCATTTAGCATCCGAGGACCGATACCGTTTGACGTTGATTGCTTTAATGTAAGCATTGATAGTTTTTTAATGCATGACATATAGTATATACATTGCTTAAAAGTAATGTTGGATGATTTGATCAAAGAAACCGAAACCAGAAGAACAACAGATGGACAAATTGCGCTTCTTTCACAATTGAATCAAGAAATGTGTCCTTCTAAAATCAGTAGGCGTAAGTGAGATTAACGGACTGTAAAACATGGATGTGGTTTAATTTATATGATGTTCTGCACGTGCACTGTAGTCACAAAGTGTGTTGCTTTTTTCTTGATTGTACTGGATTTCAGTGGCTATGATCGTAACATAATCGCTTTAATATTTCCGCTTTGCAGATAATAAACAGCAGACATTTTCCATTTAAGAAAATGCCAAAATCAATACCACAATTCAACAAACTCATTCATCACACCAACCTCTCTCTCTCTCTCTATCTCACTCTCTTCCCAGGGGATTCTTCTCCTCTTGTCGGCCTGCTTCTCTCCCTCCTTCCTTAACTTTCCATGAGGTTTACACCACGCTCTTTCTTATCTTTCCCTTTTCACCTCCCGATGCTAAAAAGGGCATTTGTATTCCAGAGCCAGCTCGGCGGCGTGTGCTTATCTCTTCAGAAGCCCTTTCAGAGAGGCTCTGATTCTGCATGAAAAGGAGATTGACCAGGTGACATCTCGTGACAGAGTTCAGCGCGGGGGGCTAACGAGAAAAGCAATTGGCAGCAAATCAGCCGAGGTTTTGATAGCAGGCGACGTCTTTGATGCAGCAGCGGCGACACAAGACGGAGGAGGGTTTCCTTTTCTCTGTACCGGGTCTGTTTAAGGCGTTATGTTCGAGATGTTCACAGACTAGGGACTGCACATGTCATTGTTATAGGTTATTGCAACATACTATTGTAAACTGTGAGGCATTATCTCTATAGCACCCACTATTTTGATTATGAATACACCATCCGTAGTAATTCATTCATTCATTGAGAACCTGGATCAGATAACATGATGAATGTAAAAACACGACATAATGCTACATTTAATTTGTAAAATTATTGTAATTTGTTGTTCTGGCAAAGTATTTACATGATTCAAGATTTGATCAATCTCTTTTATTTGAATCTTTAAATGTGTTTGAAGGTATTCCCTCTTACACTTTTACAAAACTCTAACGTGTCTTTTTAGCATGTATAAGTATTGCTTATTACCAGTGCGTTATAAACTTGCGGTGTATTGAATTGTGTAAACAGACAAAAAAGTACATCTTAAAAGAATTGAACAAAAACATGCTTTCTCAAGAGGTTTGTTTGATTGACATCTGTCAGTGTGTATTGTTTAATTTTCTATTAGCGTGTTGATTTCTGTTTTACTTGATGTCACAAGACAATAAATAACTAATCGAATCAATAGATTGTGTGTCGTACTAACTGATCGTTTAGAAATCGAGTAGCTCAAATCAAGCACATTGAAAATACCCACATACCACGTTTAATAAAGTTTAAAATCCCTCTAAAATCTACGGACACGGGGCAGTTTGGTTGCAGAATGAATGGCAACATACAATTTGTGTAAATAAAAAGAAATAATGAAATTAATAGAAAGCTATCCTGTGATATATAAAAATATATAATAATGGTAGCTGCAGGTTACAAAGCAACCACAGCCCTGGTATGTGCAGACAGTCCAATATTATTATGATATGATGTGATATGATATTCCTTTATGCATCCCACAGTGGGGACATTTCAAAAATCACAGCAACATCAAAGCATCAATGAAAATAAATATAAAACACAAAACTAAATACTAAAAACTAAATACAAATTAAATATACAGGGGGAAAATAAAGTAAAGTGCAGTTTGCCAGGATCTCCAGCGATCTACATTTATGAACATTAGTTCTAATTATAATGTGTCCATGACCTTCATATTGGCATTAAAGCAATAGCTCAAACATCGCCCTGGAGCTATTGCTTAAATGCCGAATGGACTATAGATGGACCTCAGTGTTCACACCCAAAGACACCAAAGAAAGTGTCATTTAATGCATGCAGAAAGGATCGTGCGAGAATCCATTGCACTTGGAGCCCCATCGACCTCGTGTTTTCGTACCCATGTGGTGTTGTGTGTTGCGTGTTGCGTGTTGCATGTTGCGTGTAGAGGTCAGTGCTTCTGCCCGGCCCTCTGCTGACAGCAGTTCACTGTGTGGACAGGCTGCAGGCTCTGGCACGTCTCCTCCTGCTGCCCCCCTGGATAATGTTTCCTTGGATATGTGAAAGCTGCCAGCGCTTCACTGCTTACTGGGGCATTCATCATCTCGGGGCAGCCGCTCTGCCATCAATCTTTCACTTTTGGTCTATTAACGTGTGCGCTGGTGTCTTCTCTTTGAACCGTCTACATACGTGATCCCCTGTGGGGAGCTACGCTCAAGAAGGAAGCAGAATCGGGCTAAAACAGACACACACCGATATAAAGAAACATCTAGATGATAGTGCTGTCCCTTTTATTCAATCAATTGTCTGAGTGTGATTGGATAGAGTTTATTTATTTTAGAACCGATCAGTGCAATGGTTCTCCGTGTTACGCTCTTTCAGTGTTGCCAACACTCTTTTATCTTTTCCAATAGTCGTAGTCAACATTACCTCCGAAGGTTGATGACAGCGGTTTTCAAAAAGTAGTTTTTAATCATGATGGACAGATTTTTTTATTTAACTATTATCACGCGGCATAAAAAATATTACATATAGCTGCAGTATTTTATTATGTTTTGAACTTCTTTTAACCCTCCTGTTACCTTTAGGGTCAATTTGACCCCATTCAATGTTTAATGTTGATGTTCTTTGGGGTCAATTTGACCCCAGGCTGTTTTTCACTGTGTCAAACATATAAGAAATATCAACTTTTTATATATTGAAAGGGTTATTTAGGTAGTCAACAAACAGACATAAAGTACCTCACACTTAAACTTGGGAAACAATATTAATTCTAATAATTTTCTGGAGGTTTTAATTGCTGGGGTCAAATTGACCCCAAGGGTAAAACATTTCACTGAATGTGAAGGTAACAGGAGGGTTGTTAAGAAGATGCCTCCGGAGTCCCTTGGTTCTTGCTGGCAGTGTCAGGCTCCGCCCCTTTCCATCTCCGAACTCAGCGTACAGTAAATCAGCTTGCAGAAACAAGAACTCCATCATCTACAATAATTGGTCTTATCGTGAGATCGAACGACCCACTGTGAGCCCAATAGTGGTCTGACCTGATATGAGATGAGATGTGGCGTGTAGAGAATTAAAATGACCCAAATGCACAACGGTAAAACTGGGTTTTTGATCCCATATCTGCATCCATCGGACCAAAGGGTGCTCCAACTGAAATGGCACGGGAGGATGTCTGTGATGGATCTTTTCGCTGCTTTCTGGACCGCTTCAAACATTTCCACCGCGCCGTTCGAGAAGATCGATGATTAAAAGTTCACTTCTTCTTCGTCAGTGCCTCGTCCAGAAATACCGGCAGTGCTAATGTTTCCGTGTTGCGCCCTCCGACGGAGCTTGTCAACCAGACAGCCGGTAGCAGGAGGCAAAGATGGCCGCTTAATCAGATGAAAGGTGTGAAAGTGAAGCCAGGAAACTTTCGTAACTGCTGTCTCCTGCAGACATATTAATCACTGTCAGCCTCTTTGTTCTAATCAAATGATGGGGACATGGGGATAAAAAACCCTCAACGACTTTGCGCTTATGGCAAATTCATATTTTTGCATATCAGAAGGATATATGTTTTATTTCTAAGAGGATGCAAAAATGTTCCCGTCTGGAGCCAGGGTTGTATTTCTGAAACTTATTTTTTTTCTTTCCACTATTTGCTCAATAAAGAACGCAATTTAGAGTTCCTCATGAGAACACATTCAGGAACTAACAGGGTCCCGCGGGGTGCGGCTATAAAGAAAATACCGTTGACAGGCTGCAGATTTCAAACAGAATAAAAGCTGCAGCTGTACATTTTGTCTCTCTCATCTCTGAGAGATGATTATTTAAGTGAAAAGTATAACCCCCCCGACGGCAAAACATCGAGCCAAAGAATCCCGCCCTGACAGATTTAGAGCAAATGAAGCCGCCACACGACCAAGAATTTACCTCCAACTTTTAGACCACCCAGCACTCTGATTCTCTCCTGCTGCAAAGCCCCTCGGTACCCGGGACTCGGGAGCCGTATATAGAGGCTGACAGCAAGCGACATTTGGGAGAAAAGGGCAGCGCTTTTCACAAATGGTCAGGTTGAGAAATTGTGTTTCTCTTCACACTGGAATATGTCCCTTTATTAAAGGCCATCGAAACTAAATAAAATGACAGGTTTAACCTGTGCCCTTGTCTCAGGACATGTTTGATCATTTTAAATGAATAGTTTGGGAAAGTTTCTGGACAACACGTGTCACTTTCTTTACTCAGGTACGGTGGAAAACTGTAAAGTGTGTGTGAAGTACAGAGCCGAAGTGACAGAGTCATACTCATTAAATGTGTTTATGTAACTCGGTAATGCTTCATTCTGGTCACATGACATCTATTGTTCTGTCCATGCTGGAGAGGGATCCTCCTCTTTTGCTCTCCTGAAGGTTTCCTCCCTTTATTTCCTGTGAAAAGGAGTTTTTCCTGATCCGATGTGAGGTCAAAGGTCAGGGATGTCCTATGTGTACAGACTGTAAAGCCCTCTGAGGCTAATTTTAAATGTGTGATATTGGGCTACACAAAATAAACTAAATTGAATTAAACACTAGCGTAGCATCAAGACTGCAGCAGCAGGGGAGTATACATATAATAAACGATAAATACAATAATGAATGAAGGAATATCATATCATATCACATATAATAATTCACTCACCAGCACCTTTAAGGAGTCTTATTTACTCCTTATATCTAGTTATAAGAACAGACAAACACGTCGGGGAATAAAACACAATTCTTGCAAAATTCATCCAAAATAGACGCAGAAACTGGTTTTATTTAAGCTGCAGATTGTTTTCAGTCTCAAGCGACATTTCCAATGGTGACACAAAGCTACAAACTGGCGGCATGATGGGCACGACACGCCAGCGTGAGCTGGTCTCACACTTCTTCTTTATATTAGCTCTCAAACGACACGGTGTAGACCAATCTTATGTCCTTGACTCTCTTCCAGGGTACTTAGTGCTATTTAACGACATCATTACGTCAACAAGCGCGTGAGGAACGTGCCTTTTCCCATGCGTAGTGTGAACATAGCATTAAGTGTCACATCACATTATAATTATCAGCTCTTTGCCTGGATGTTTTTCGAAATAACGTCTCATATTTTATGTATTCGAACGTTTTGCGTGCACCGTGGACTTTTTAAGCAAAAGCGAGATATTTCGCTAAAGCCGCTTCTCATCTTTCGCACCGATGATTCTTCATGTCGACGAGTTTCACGTCAATGAAAAGCCTGACAAATGCTGCAACCATGAGCTATCCAACATTGTTTATACGGAGAAAATGAACAGGGCTTTTACCTCCTTGAAGTCGGGGGCCTGGCCTTTCATTTATATTACGGCTTTATACTTATGGTGTGCGGTGGTAATCAGAGCCTCTAAACCACAAACATACCATTTTTCCCACTTGATGGATGCATTGAGATGGAGAGTCACATGACCTGCAGTGAGCTTTTGCTTTCCTGATATCAACACCAAATGGGTTCTTTACAGGAAACACAGACAACTCCATCATGTTTAGCTCCAGGAACAGAAAACCCATTTGTTCTCTCCGCTCCGCCGCAAAACGCTCGGCGCCCAGAGTTAAAGAGCAGCCTGGACGCAATCAAAAGCTAATCTCTTCAGACGCAACTCCCTTTGAACCGAGCACTCAACTCTGCATGTTACCAGTAAACTGAAATACGTCGCTTGATTAAGAAGGGGAGGTTTTTTCTGCCCTTTAATCAGTCGGAGAGAAAAGGGGGCGGGGGGGTATTTGGGAGTCCTGTACGTGACGAAAAGCTGACAGTTCCTCCGTGTTTCGGAGTTATTGCTTTTAGTACCGTAGTGCAGGTACAGCCGAGCAACAGCAGCAGGCAAGAAGCGGACCCATCATTTGTATATAATATAAAACTTGAAGAAGTTTTTCCAAATATGTGGGTGGCCCCAAGAAAGACTGTCACTCTACCTGTGACAGCAGCTTCTGCTGAAAGAAGCTTCTCTAAATTAAAATGACTAATACCTACCTGAGGTCAACCATGAGTCAGGAACGCCTCAATGGGCTGATGAGCATCAACCAAGAGGTCTCCAGTAAAATATCATTTGATACCATCAACGAATCGGCCATCAGGAAGTCCAGACGAGTCACATTTTAATGCTGTGTCAAATTTGAAGGTGAATAGAAATACCAGAAACAACTGTTCATCTTCTATTATTTGAGATGGGGATATAACTACTAAGAACTTACATTTTTTAAATTTTGTATTGGTACGTACAGTATCCATAAAAGCACTTTTGTTTGTAGAGGGTAAAGTTAGGATATAGAGGGTCATAATTTGCTTAAATGTCCTTACACGTGCTTGAGAGTGTTTTGCACTGTTTATGGAGTTAATTTAATCCTAACTTTGAGTGTGTAATACATTATTTAAAATAGGGGGGGGGGGGGCACAAAACTCAATCTCGCCTAGGGCAACCAAAGGGCTAGAACCGGCCCTGTGTATATGTACTCACTATTAGGTGTCACATGGGTGATAGAATTGACATTTTTCTTGTCTTTTGTCCAAAACTGACATTTTTATATATATTGCCTCCTTTCTGTAAGTGGTTGTACACCTTTAGACTGTTCTTGAATAACAGCTGAGAGATGTAAAAGACTTTAGTGACCGCAGAAAAGAATGCTGCAGAAAAGTAAAAGATTCAATGCTGAAAGGTGATATAATTTTCTATATTTCTTGCCGTTTAATAACGTCAAGCAGGTCAAGTCCTGCATTACATCATGACTGAAGTAGCCGATTAAATTGAATTTTGAATATTTTCTCACAGTAAGGGCATACCCTTCCCTCTTACAGGAGCAATGCAGCGTTTCTGCTCTAAAGTTTCTCCTGTTAATCCTAATTTCAGATCCAATTCCTTATTTCTGAGAGTAAACAGAGGCAGTCAGTGTTCAGCCAGTTTAGCATTATGAAGTTAGAATAATACATCTACACGTCCATCTATTGTTTACTAATCAACATGTTATACATTTATTCAATCCGTACACAAAAGATATAAGTCCACTTATACCAGTGGTTCTCAAACGGTGGGCCGCCAAGGCATTACAGGTGGGGCACAAGGGGAAATGCTTTTTCAACACCTTTATTGAGAACTTCACAAAATACACAGGAATAAAACTAAGTCATTAATCAATAAAGAGCAAAATGCCTGTACTTTCGTGTACATGTCACTGTTATGTAACCTGTTACATTACTGTTATGCGTGACAGTCGAGATTCTTGGCGACTTGCCTCATCCTACCTCCGTGAGATAAGCGTTCCTGCTGTTGCCCTTCAAAACAAGAGCTCAACATAGAGCAGAAATTGAAAGTGGCCTTATCAAGCCTGCAACCCCGTTTTAAAAAGATGTGTACTGGAAAGCTCACTTACAGCGTATAATAATGATAAAACGTGATGTCTATATCTGCATTTGTTTGGTTTTGCAAAGGTTGCACGTTATTGTTGTTGTCTTAATTATTTTCTTGAAAAGATATTCAGTGCTAAACAGGTTGGTTGCAGTCACAATAACCTATTTGTTGCCAAATATATATATATATATATATATATATATATATATTTGCACTGATAGAACTGCATTTGTATTCTAATAAAACTATTGAAAACTTGTATTGTTTTTTTATCTGATGGAGCAATCTGGTTTAATTGAATTGTGATTGCAAAGTAATTCTATTATTTTTAAAAGCACAGATGCGTTATTTCAATCTAAATTCAGGTTGGACCATTGTGTTACAATTTTGTCGGGGCGGTGGGGCATGAACATTTTCCTTTCCCTGAAGTGGGGCGTGACAGAAAAAGTTTGAGAACCACCGACATACACCAACATTTAAATTTACTTTGAAGACGTTTCGACTATTAATGAAACATTCTCACTTTCATACCGATCAACACAAATTGAGAGTACCCTTGTAGCTTATACAGCAACATATTGTATATAGAAAATTTATAATTATATATTTACATATTTCAGCTAAGTTTATTCATTTAAATCTTGAAGAGAAGGAGAAATTCTTCCAAAATCATGGTATTGTTGTTTTGAATATAACCAATAATGAAGACACTCAAGTTAGTCTTCAATAATGCAGGCCCATCAGGTATTTCCTTGTCTAAACACAAATATTCTAATGAGCTTTTGGACAGCATCCTAGTTTCTTATTGCGTCTCTCCCACACATCTCCATCATCGACTTCTTTCACATCACTCGTGGAAGTTCTGCCATTAATTGCCTTTTTCTTGGCGCTGTGCTCAATTAAAGTGTATTCTCCGTTTCCTGAATGCTAATGTGTCCCGACCAGCCAGCTGCTCCTTGTTTTATTTAAAGCCCTTTCGTCAAGGTCCATTTTGTAAAATCTAGTGCATCAATTACATTTTCAAGTGTCGAAAAGTGTCTGCTGATGTTGCCTCGGGAGGGTCTGAAAAGATTTAGATTTGGAATCTTTTATAGTTAACTCCATTGTCCCTCAGCCCCATATCTCATTATTGAGATGTCCCCTCAGCTTGCGGCTTTATAGCCTGCAGTAGTTTCACCCTGACAGAAGCCTTTCAGAAAACTCTCTTTCTTCATCTTTAAACATTAAATTAAGTATTTTGATTTAATGGCCAACATTCAAAATGGCATTGACGTGTGAATCCACAGCCACGCGAGCAGTTATTCTGCGTAAATGTTTTTTTAGCTAACGGCAGCATGCTAACTTCCAAAGACAATGGCAGCACACTGAAGATGTTAAGAAGGACGCCATCATCTAATGATGACGCTAGTCATCTGATTTTTCTTTTCCTAGTCATTTGATTTTTCTTTTTCTTGTCATCTGATTTTTCTTTTTCTAGTCATCTGATTTTAAGTTGAATTGCATAACATAACATATATCTGATCCTTCGACCGTACTGTGCATCTGACTGCACTATTTTTTCACTTTGTTGTACTATTTTTAACTGTTTGTTTCACGATATGTTTTGTATGTTTTTGTATGTATTGTATTTCGTCCTTTCTGTGGACTCCAGGAAGATTAGCCGTCGCTAAGGCGTCAGCTAACGGGGATCCAATAAAGTAAATAGAAGGACACTAGCATTAGCTACTTGGTACAGGTTGATGATTTTTCAGGTATTTGGTCATAATCCAAACTATTGGACAAACTCAAACTTTGACCTGCTGATGACGCAAGAGGAAAAGTGAGAGGATCCCCAACGTTATCGACATTCATTTTAAATGAGACGTCACCGTCTGTACAGATTTCATGGCAATCTAGCCGGTAGTTTTATCCACATTTTGCTCACATGTGAACTTTAGGTGGCGCTAAAGGAAAAGTCAGGGAGCCATCACGGTCCGTAGAATACATCTTTTGAACCCATGACTATCCGTAAAGACTTTAAAGGCGATCCATTAGTTGAGATATTTAAGTCTCAAATGGTTCGCTGACCAACAAATTGACACGGTCGTCATGCTGCTCAAACTACTTGGCTCATTAGATCGCGTCTTCCTACAACCCTCAGAGTATGAAGGCTACTTTGAAGTGAAGTAAATGGAAAAACAAACTTGAGACGTCGGAAAAATATACGTGACCTCTTGAACGCACAAGCTATCGCAAACCCACAAGCTCTAGCGAGAATGAGTGACACAAAACAAACGTCTTTAGAGAGCTTCTTCAGCGAGGGGAACGGCTCAAATAAGGAGACGGAAGAAGAAGAAAAGGTTTAAAAAGAAGGCTGCATTCAAAAGACGTCAGCAGGAGTCGTACTCACAGTTCTGCTTTATTGCTGTAGGCGAGTCTCACACCTCCGAACCCGCTCTGCGTACCACTGGCGGCACATTTCAATGACAAAGAACAGGTCTTAAAACATAATGTTTTCAAGTTGGCCGATAAAGTCGCTGCAAGTGTGGGAACAGCGAGTGAAGAGGGGGATATTTAACATGTTTCACAGCTACTGTACACTCCGCCTTGTATATAAAAGTCACTTTCTAAAAAAACTCTTAAACCGTTGCACTGTTTTGCACTGTTTGTTTTGTACTGCACTGTTTTGTTTTAGTTTTGTCTTGTTTTGTAATGTATAATTTGTGTAACACACTGACTCACTTTACCAAGTAAAATTCCTTTGTTATGGCCAATAAAACTGATTCTGATTCTGATTCTGATGTTTCGAACATTGACCGGGATTTTGAAAGAGACTGAGGCTGAGCCATCGTTCTCCAGCTGGTGCACGATCTCTCGTCTTTGCTATTAAAAGAGTTTGAGCGGTACATCCCGACCACTAAAGGCTGCGAAAGAACGGATCCGCGACCCATTTGTGAACAAACTCGGTGAATCGAGCCCATCGCTGCCAGAAGAAGATCAACTGCTGGAGATCGCAAATGACGGTGGCCTTAAAAGTACATTTCACACAACGACCCTGTTGGTGTTCTGGATCAAAACCAAGGCAGAATATTTCGAGATCGCCCAAAAAAAGCTCTGAAAACCCTGCTTACAATTCCACTGTCATATCTTTTCTGCGATGACAGAGACCAGAACGAAGTCCGGGAGCAGACCGGACATAACCAACACACGTCGGGGGTCGTCGTCTCCCGTCACTTGCAGACAACAAGCTAAGGGCTCCCACTAATTCAACGTAATGGTGAGTTGCATTCCACTTTATGCCAGTCGTAAAATGTTATTTCGTCATATTTATTCCGTCATATTTATTCCGTCATGTTTATTGCCCCAACTGTGGAGGCCGGTCCGTGAAAATATTGTCTGACACGAAACCGGTCCAAAAAAGCGCTGATTTCGGGAATACATTTCCAAAGTGACAGACACTTTAATTTCAAACCCTGATGAGGAAAACCCAGCAGGTAAAAAAAGTTTACTTGAAAAAATAAAAGACCAAAACGGAGGTCTATTCATTGCCAACCCTCAACAATACAATAGTTGCCATGCAAATATTGACATTGGATATTATAAAACGTTGAACATTTCTCTTTCTCTTTATCCAGGACTGATGTAACGCTGCCTCTGCTTTGGGGAAACATCGTAGGTGACCTACGCCGTGATAACCAATCACATTTGGTCCACAGCTAACAGACGAGCAGCATATGCTCGCTGTCCCTAAATGACGGTCATGGTTGCTGACCCCTGGATTGGGAAAAAAACTGCCAATTTCTTTCAACAGAAGCGTGAATGTTTCTCCCCTTCTTTTCTCTCCTTACAGTGCAGGCTCCCAACACGAATTACAGCAGCTCTGTTTTTCTGCCTGAATGAGTTTTGAAGTCGGGAGCAGGGAAATCAAGCACTTGGGTGGCGTTTCCAACAGGATTTAGTGAGACTGTGGTAGGTGGACATGCTACCCTGGAGGAAAATCTTTTAAATTAAATGCATGAATCTGGTGCAGAATGAAGAGGCAAGATATACACAACCGATCAAAAGTTTGGGGTCACCGAGAAAATGTTGTGTTTTTCATGAAAACTCACACTTTTATTTATTATATGAATACAAAATATAGTCAAGACATTGACAAGACATTGACAATAATGATTTTCATTTGACATATTAATGTTGTTCTTCAAACTTGGCGCTCAAAGGAAGGCCAGTTTTAGAGCTTCTCTCACCAGCATAACTGTTTTCAGCTGCGCTCACATAAAAAGGGTCTCAATGTCAAGGAATAATCTGTTTGTGGAAAATGCAAAATAAAAAGGCTTTCAAGGGGGTTCTAACTCTCTGCTAGTCTTCTAAGGCAATAACACAATGTACCACTAGAACACTAGAGATGGGCCTCTATACACTTCTGTAGAGATTTCATAAAAAAAACTGAGAATAGTCATTTACCACATTAACTATGTATAGAGTGTATTTCTGATTAATTTAAAGTAATTTTCATTGGAAAAAACTGTGCTTTTTTTCTTTTTTCTAAGTGACCCCAAACTTTTGAATGGTAGTGTACATGTCTAACTTTGGGCAGTAGTAAACATCCTAATCCTAAACACATTGGTTAATTGATCAGACCAGGCGAATGCTCAAATCGTGGTAAACAAAACATGGTCCGGGCTTCAAAGCCGGTCGAATGGCCGACATTGTCGCATGAAACTATGGCGAGCTGAATGTTGAATCAATTTGATCCAATTTAGGCAACACAATGGTTGATTGTAATTGGATAAAAAAATAGCTCCACCGCGTTTGACGCAATAGACTTAGATTATCGGCAATGTTCTATGACCTTAATACTTGATGTCGGCGTTAGCACCTTTAAGTGTGGCCACTAACTGTCTCATCGCCCCCCGTTGGGCGCCAGTGTTGTCTCACATTATTTGTGCTGCGTGGATCACACAGACACTTCTCTTGGATCACTGCGGCGCCTCGACACAGATGTGGGAATTACCTATGCCGTACGGCTCGGGCAGATAATGAAGCGGGAATACAATCAGCCGCTTGCACTGATCAAAAATAGCATTTGCACATGCTAATTACTAATTATGAGAAGGAATGCAAAATTAACCTCGAGGAAGCGGGTCTCGACAATGACGACATCTTGACGGCGATAACGACAGCGATCCATTGATGCCCGATGGTTACGTCGATGGGAAGAAGCCATGCTGCAAGAGAAGACTGGATTATAATAATGCCAATATGCTGCTCCATCCAGCATATTAGCTCATCCTCCACTCTGATGAGCATGTGTGAGTGCCGTCGTAGGATTATGCAAATAAAAAAATTGAAGAAGCTGGCGTTTTCTCTGGCAGTCGACTTCAAAGCTTCCAGGACCGGAGATGGAATTAGTGCTCTGCCTAATCCCACTGGAGGAGGGCGGGAGCTGCACTTTATTAATGCACCAGCAAGTTCAATCAGAGACGGGGAGGGAAAGGTGGGTAAAAAGAAAAAGAGAAAATGTTTTAAAGCATATGAAGGCAGAATGAAAACTAGAATTGGCACTCGGTAGAGTGCATACCTTCGCATATCACAAGATTGAATTATGAACAATTTGGCACTAGTTTCACGCAAATCGGATGCCAATTAACCGAGATATCGCAGATTTACGTTTTTCACCTTTTCGTGACCTTGACCTTTGACCCAATCACTCCCAAAAACTAATCGATTGTTCCTTGGGTCATGACCAATCATCCCACCAAGTTCTGTAAGAATCGGCTCAGTTTTGTCTGATTTAGACGAATAACGGACAAACGGACAAACGGACAAACGGACGTACAAACATATTCACAAATAAATACACGCCGGCCAAAACATTACCTTCTGCATTTTCAATGCGAAGGTAAAGAGGAGAAGTGAAGGAAGTGCGGAAGAGCGGGAGGGCTGGGGAGCATAAGAGATGCATAGTGGAGGATAGGAGCGAGTGGTGTGTTTGTGGACGGGGTGGGGGAGAGGAAGTGAAACACGAGGATCAAAGAGAATTTTTATGGCAGACCTGGAACCCTCTGAACACAGACACCCCTCATTCTGCCAAACCACCACACCTGATATTCAGTGTAACAGCAGGAGCGAGAGCGCATCGGAACAACAACGCAGATCAATACCAACACTGCCGATGCTGGTGCTGTATGCGTGTTCGCCCAGATGCTGTGTCGTTCCCGATGTATCAACAACAACAAACACACACACACACACACTCGCGTGAGCACAGAGTGCTGTGTCTTCATCCCAGCTCCCCACTATACAGCATGACTTTTGTTACTATGCAGAATTATTTTTGGATTGCTCTCCAGCATCCATGAATCCAAGGGACTGCAGGACTTTGACGTGCAACCTTCAAGGACCAAACACTTAACTGGAAATCGCAGCTTCTGGCGATTTCTGATTTCATATTGCTGAACATGTCTTTTGAAGTTTGCCTAAAAGATGCTTTCAGGCAGTAAGTTGAGATGAGATTAAGGACACATTGAGTAAGGCATCAAAAAAAATCATTTCCTGATGTATTCAAACTCGTAGAATAAAACATGACTTGCACTTTTGTGAACCAAAGATCTTTTTCATGCCTATAAACCGAAATCCAATGAAAGAAACATTGACTTTAATACAAGGGGAACGGCTGTGCTAAAATACTAACTCATTTCCAGGTTTTAGGACTCATTCCTGCAACACTCTACAATGGATTTATTGGCTGTTATCCGTCACTTTTATTATCATGTATTAAATCCATTGGCTGTATGCTGTAAATTCAGTAGCGGAGTGGATGCATTACCATCTCTGTTCCCAAACATTCAGCTGTCGGCCACGAGCACGACTCAAACGGAATTGTATATACTGTATACTGTATGCATATAGTATTATTTGTGTGCTATTTAATGTACTTGGATAGGGGGGAAAGCACAGGGCATACTCTCTTATACACACCAGGGGCCTCTAGAGCCTCGTACATACATTGACACAACAACCTGTGTGCTGGATTTGTTTTAGATTACCATAGATGTCCATATTAGTTCAGTTTGTCCTCCTCTGGGAAGCAGGACAGCAAAAAGTTTCTAAATAGATAAAAAGTTGTGAATATCTATAATATAGTTTTCAATGTTCAACCAAGGCTCTTTCAATAGGAGGCATTCCTTCTAGGACAAAGAATTTGTTTTACTTTTGCGGCTCACGGAGGCAGAACTTACCCCGGCATGGTACGTTACTCACTTTGAGTCCAAGATAGCGGAGGCGTAGCTCCGCTGCTGCCCGCTGATGGTGCAATTATACGACCAATTAGCTCTCATTCCTCAGCAATTCGAGGTTTTCTGGTATTTGAGTTTTCGGAATTATTCGCTTCTTCACATCAGCAGAGGACCGATCTGTGAAAAGAGAAAAGGGTTCGGCGAAACAGTTTGATTTATCTGTTCTTGACCAGTCAGCGACGTTCATCATAGAGCGTGAGCGACTCTTCCCCTCTTAGATGTTCCGTATGGACAATCCTTTCCTCTCTTTTACAGTTTCTCAAAACTCGTACAAACCACACAGACGACTGTAACTTGCTCTAAATCTTTAGTCTATCCCTCAAAAGTAAACATTTAAGTCAATGAACAAGTTGCTTCGCCGTGTTATCAATAGAGTGCATATTTTGATAGTTTTGATGACTGATTGAAAAAGCACAAGGCTGAACTTTCAAAAGTCACACATTACTGTACGTGGAAGACTTCACAATCACGCATGTTTCTTTTTTCATGAAAAGAAAAAGACAATCCGAGTCCAAACTTTTCCATTCAGTACACATTTAGAGAGAAACAAATGATAAAAAAAATATTGTGTAGGAATGTCAATAAAATTAGCTCAATGGATAATTCTATACACAATCATTTGCATGAATATGACAAAACAATTGAAATGTATCCAAATGAACGAGATATTGATTTGATGATGTGCACCAGTGAGGAGATGAGGAGGAGGTTGAACATGTGATGTATTGACAAAAGTCAAGAAAGACGTTTCCTGGCATAAATAGTAAGTTAGGACAGAAGTAACAGGTGGAGAGGAATGGGTTAAGAAAGAGGTACAGATACCGCTATAGGTCCAGGGTTTAGGGGTGTAGGGTCCGGATGACACAAAGCAGCACCATCAGGCAATCAGCTAGGGAAAACGGGTCGGTATGTATACTGACGGGGGGTAATTGGGAAAAGAGGAACAGGTGAGTGAGACTCAGGTGACTGGAACAGGTGAATAGGCCTGATGGCATCTACTAGACAGGCAGAGAATAGTTTAAAAAAACAATATTTCTCAATCACTGGGGCTCATTTCTTATTTTATTTCTAAATGTTCTCTATTTGTCATATCGCAAATCTTTTTTAAGGCTTTTCATTCATGCTTAAAATCCTAGTCTGAGTAAAGTGGTAAATGCTACCAAAAATAATATGTTTTAATCTTGTATTAAACCTTTTTTTTATTTTCAGAATAGTCCTATTTAAGAATTCAAATCTCTTTGTGGAGGGAGCCCTGGCCAAGACGGCATACAATATGTATGTAGATGACGTCACCGATCGATGGAGCTTAAAATGCATGGTGGTCAGAACATCTATGGATCTAATCAAATGCTAATTAAATTAGCAAGTATCTGATACTCCATAAATGCAGTTTATTGTCCAGTCTTAAACTCTGGGATCTGACAACATGGCATGTGTCTTGCTGCATTTGTAAAACCGTGGCACAACCCCTTTCCTCGCAGATCAACCCATTTGGACTCGTACATTAATATATTAATCAGCCCGCTGTGCTGGTGACTCTTTGATACACACACAGCTTGATTCATGAATTTGCTGCATCGCGCTGCTGTATAACATTATATCTGCATGAGAGCCCTGGAGCGCTTGGAATGGCTGCTGCCGCCTGTGCTTAATCAATAAGGCAGCGTTGATGAATTTAACATAATTAGAGCTGCACATATGAAATCCTTGGCGCCGTTTCTCTGCTTCTTGGCATTAAACTGGTCTTCTTGGAAAACAAGGCAATCATATTTTCTTGGGAAAACAAGACACTTCATGGAAATCAGGGCACTTCTCTGCTTTCTGAAGAGGCAGTTAAAAACAAGCAGATTACAATTTCTACGAGTGCATATGCGTCGGGTTGAATATTGATGGGAAATAGTAGAGCGAGGGGAAACAGTGTGTAAAGCCGTTGGACAGGACACTCGTTGTCCTGACACTTTGCATTATGTGGAGGTGCTGCATGCACAGCAGGCTGCTGCAGTCCTCGGTTGGGAAGCCATGAAAAGACGCTGCACTCTAGCACCTTCACATGGACGTTTTAAAGTACTGTTCCACTGCAGTGCTCACTGTCTCCCCCCGGTAGCATGCCATCCTTGCTATTTGTCTATCTGTAACTTCGTGGATAGATATATAGATAGATAGATGGATACTTTATTAATCCCGAGGGAAATTTAGGTCAACCAGTAGCTTATACACTTAACTTAACTCACAATCATACATACATGACTTATAGTAGAATCACAGTATATAAAAACAATACACATAGGGAGAACATGTTCACAGGAAGTAGGGTGTATACAGATTTTATACAGATATTAGTGTGCATTGATTGTGTCAGTGTTGATGTTGATGTCCATGAGGATAGTGCAAAATTATATGAATAGGACAGTCTGCGCAATGGGCTAGTATAGCCAGTAAAAAGAGGAAAAAACAGTAAAAAGAGGAAAAAAATGGACAGTGGTCGATATATTTTTAAAGTTGAAATGCAGCGACCGACGAGAAGAATAGAGAAGATGTCTTCAGTCTCTCTTCTGTCTAATTATCTTAATTATTTGACCACTTGAGGGAAACCCAACCAGTTGCTCTGTTGGATTTGTTTGCACACTAGCAGACACAGAGCAACATTGCCTTCATACATTGCCTTCGTTTGGATCGGCATGGTCGTGTTTTCTGTCCGTCAGAAAGTCCAATAGCGTTATCTTTTTAGCTGTTTGGGTCTCTGTTCCCCAGCTAGCCTCTGCCTTCCTCTGTCTGCTGTCGGTTGCTGGACAGGTGATGTACGTTGGGTTTATCTTAGGTTGTTTGCTGAGAACAGCTGTCTGTTGCTGCTAGATTTGACGCTGATTTACAGCAAACTTTTCCATCAATCTATGGGGCGTCTTACCCGGTCTACGTGCCTGGAAAACGTCTGACGGGAGGCGTCCTGATCAGATGCCTGAACAACCGCAGCTGGCCTCTTTTTCTATGAGAAGGAGTACCGGCTCGACTCTGAGCTCCCTCTGGGTGTTTGAGCTCCTCATCTTATATCTAATGCTGAACCAAGCCCCCCTTCAAAGAAAGCTCATTGTGGCCGCTCGTATCCGCGATCTCTTTCTTTTAGTCTCAACAACGAAGCTCATGGCGAGAGCTGAAGGTCTCAAAGTAGATGGACCATTAATAGAGAGATTTGGCTTCCGGCTCAGTTTCCTCTTTACCACACAGCGACCGCCTGTCCATCTCCCACTCCAATTGACCCTCACTCAAGAACAAGACCCATGTGACTTGAACCCCCTCGCTTGGCTCAATCCCAACCAAAAAGATCCAATCCAACATTCCCTTGGACACATGGATTCAGAATTGGGGGTACTGACCCCAACCCCCTCCCACTCCGTTGCAAACTGCCTCAGTACGTGATAATGGTCCTGGTCTGATGGAGCCAACAGAACCACGTCATCTATACAAAAAGAGACACATTTCTCTAACCCCGAGGATCTTCTCCACCCCGGCTGTGCCTTGAGACTCTGTCCATTATAACAGCTGCAAAACAAGAACGATGAGCTAAAAGATGCTTCAGCAACTTTCCATGACGCCCTTCCCATTCCTTCTCTAATACATCTCAACCCCCGTCATCCACATGCCTTCCTCTCTCAACCCCTTTCAATTCAATTCAGTTCAATTCAGTTTATTTTATATAGCCCAATATCACAAATTACAACTTGTCCTCAGAGTGCTTTACAATCTGTACACATAGACATCCCTGTCCCAGGACCTCACATCGGACCAGGAAAAACTACCAAAAAAACATTTCATGGGGAAAAAAACGCCCACTTCCTAAAGTTAACCCTCTGGTTGCATCTGGCAACCTTTTTTTAAAAACCCAAATATCACTATTGTTAGTGAACAGCTCGTTGTTTAGGTTTTCTGGTTGGAAACTTTGCTGTTTTGGGTCAATCTCATTGCTATTATGGCGTTGTTTATTCCGTGTAACGGCTTTCCGTCAAGATTTTGCTTCCTCCCTTGTGGAACACCGAGCCACGGATCTGGAACACACTGATCTGATCGTACATCAGAAATGAGCAACAAGTCCATCCTTGACAAACAGAAGAACGGACACACAGGACGGGAAGGTCAGAGTTTACCCAGTATGCCTTTCACCTGATGGATCGACTCCTGGATGAAAAGTCACAGCAGAGGTGAGGAGACGCTGTGGAGAAGAGGCGAGCTGGCTGAGCTCTCGGAGGTTTTGTCATCACACGCTGAATCCCCTTTGCCCTCGCTTTTTGGCAGCTGTTTAAATTATTTTAAAAAGCTTTTGTTTTAACCACCAAGATATGTCAAATTATTGCCGGTGTCATCTTAACCGTACTTTTAGCTTTTCACGTTTTTAGCTTATTAAATTCAAAGCATGTAGAATATTCTCCAGTCTTCCAGGCAGCCACAGGTTTCTGCCCAAAATTCAGCTCGACTTGAAACTACTGTGAGATAAGAAATCCATTATAGTCAGCATTTTGGTGTGTGTTAAAGTAAAAGTCAATATAAAATGTATTTACTACTCAGCGCTCTAGCTCTATATGGTCTCAGGAAAAAGTTATCTATTAAATAAAGTTAAGGAGAGCCAGACAAAAAGTTTTCAGACATTTTTGGAAATTCTTACTTATCATTAAAGCGTCTTATATCCAGTCCTGGGCTTTTGGAAATGCAGACACAAGGATTCACGTTAAACTATTGCCAAAAACAAAAATCCTTTCCTGAGAACAAGTATTGTTTGCCTGCCAATGCTACATACGGATTATGTATTTTGTAAGTTTTATATCTGTTTTCGTTGTCTTTCATTCTGCCTCTATTGAAGTCTGTTTGCATTGATATGCTTTCCTTCTTCAGACTTTCATTCAATATAAAATAAATGTTGCGACAATAGAGCGCCTAGGGAGGTGATTATTTATATGCCATTGATATCGTTTCTGGGAGAATTAATACTTTGAAGTTATGAAGACGATTTCTGAAATGTTCCCATGTCCCGTTCCATAATCAAACAATGAGAACGCTGTTGTGAAGGCTGGTGGGAATGTGGTCCTGTAAAGCTCGGTGTTGGAGTCTTTTTTTTTATTAATCTTTGCATGTTTGGTAGATGTCATTTCAACCTGTTTCTACATACAACATATTTTATTTTATTTCATAAAAGGACCTACATTGAGCTCGCTAACACTGTCAAGCTAGTGAGTAGTATGCTACTCCATCCGAAATCACATAAATAAACAACCTATATTAACGTGACTTAATTGCAAGCAATACTATGTACTTAAGTAATAGTATTAAACACAATGGAAAATTATCTGTTACACTTGTCCTGCATTTTAAAACTTTACTTAAATAAAAGAAGGTAAAAGTAATGGCATCAAAATGTAGTTAAAGTACCACAAATCAAAAGTATTCTTAATGCAGACCCATTTCAGAATAGTGTTTAATACAACAGTGCATCCATGTGTACATCACTTTAATGCTGCAGATAACTTGCAGTAATCTATTACTATACATCCCACACGATACTTGGTAGACGTTAGTTGATAATCGGTTGATAGTCTGAATCGGAAAAGTAAATTGTGTGGAAATCCTCAACTAATGAATAATTACATCAAAATAGGCGTACAGTACTTTAGTAAAAGTATGATGATAACAGTTATTTGTGGGCGCCACAGGGCCCTGATAAAAGCAGCACTTTGCAACTCTATCAATACAATATTTTGCTTTATGATGTTACTTCATGTTTCCCCTGCAAACGCATTGTTGTTTTCTGAATCAGTGAAATGTCATTTATACAAGCAGAAAGCTTTAAAAGTGCTGACTCATCTCTAACACTGACGTTAACGTGACGAACAGTTGCTCTGCAGTTTTTGGACAGTTTCTCTGCAGCTGATCAGCACTAATCCGCTTACATTATTATCATTACACACTGTGGGCGCCATGGATGATGGGAGGCTGCAGACACTCCCCGAATTTGACAAAACATCCCTGTGATGAGTGCGTTTCTATGTATTTCTACGCTTGTGAGTTTTAAAGAGTCCAAAGCTTTACTGACGAGGATTAATATGTCCGTTATACTCCAGAAACACTGACGTTCTGCTGATTCGGCGTTTCTTGGAGCCGTATACCAAGTTTGTCCCGAGGATGGAGTTACAATGCCGACGCGTCCTCATCAGCAACCCGACCTGGCTCTTGGGGAAGAATATCAAATTTGATCTCTAATCATCTGTTGCAATTAAAATCTCTCGGCGTATCACAGCACCAGGTTGTGCCCTAAACTCCTGCGTGGGATGTTGATCAAAATTACCGCCGCTCAAATTCATTTAAATGTCCTGTTAAATGGAGAATCATGTGAGAGTGGTGACGACCACAGTGTCCACGTACAAGGCTTGAATTTATAAGTGTATGCCATTTAAAATACATCTTTGTTTATTATCTATGCCAACCGTAGGCTATTACGAGCAACCACGGACACAATAGCTATTATTTAGATATTTAAGAAATAGTTTCATTAAGTTTAATGATTTTAAATAATTAGAAAAATGCTTAATGGAGATAAACTAAAACATTTGGGTGACCAAATTGTGAGGTTAGTGCTAAATTGTAATGTCATTAATAACATTGTTGAGTAGGTGTATGTTTGTCTCTATAAAACATCAGTTATTAATGTCTGATAAGCCATCAATCTATCTAAAAAAAGTATCAATAAAGGGTCGCTGTAGAGTCATCAAGTACATGTAGTTTGTCATTTGCAATTATAAGCGTTAGTACGTTGTTATTATTAAGAAAGGGGGATTATGACAACCTATCAAGTCTGAATCTTTAAAAGGTTATTGGGTTCATAATGATAAAGAGAAGGAACAAGAAGGCGGGAGGTGTGGGGGGGGGCAAACAAACAGCACTGAAGAGTAAAAGGGGATTTTCTACAGGCTGGCAACCCATAAGGTGGACTTATTATTACATAAATAAAAAAAAAATACACAATTAATTAAAAAACACATTAATTAAAAATAAATAAAAAACAGACAAACTAAATCAGGGGAACCAACGTTCTGCATAAAAAAGACTAGATCACCTAAAAACTGTTCTATAAAAATGGATTTTAAGAAGTGATTTAAAAGAAGTTACTGAGCCAGTAGGTCGTTCCAAAGTCAGTCAAACTAGGTGGTAATTAAACTAGGAAAGTGTAGTTCTGTATAGGGAATCGTATGGTTAATGATGCACCGCACATACACTTGTAAAGTTGCAGGTCTGATAAGCAAAATAAATAGGAAGGTGCACTCAGTAAAAGTCTGGACCAGCCGCGTCTGCAACCATTGAATAAACACAAGCGGCTGACCCCACTTGACCATAATGTGCTACAACACATTATCCTGTACCGGGGCTCCATTAGCTGTTGGACTTGAGCCCAAAACATCATCCATAATACTAAAAGTCAGCCAACTGTCCCCCACCCTCCCCCACACACACACACACACACACACACACACACTGTATCTGCATCACAGAGTAGCAGCCCCTACCGAAGAGTGTGTGAGGAGTCAGAAGGCCGCCAGCGTGTGTAGGGTTAATCGGATAATATGAGGGGATATAAAAAAAAAAGTTGTGAGCCACCGCGACCACTAGAGGTCCGTGAGCGTGCCGCCGTAACCCGTCGCTCAAAACGTTTGTGCTGCAGGCTGTGAGAGGAGCTTCGGGTGCAAAAGAAGTAGTCGCCGGCCATTTTAACTGATAATTTAGTCTTTATTGTGGTCTCAAAAAAGTACAGCATGGTCAAATGAAGCACACAAGTACAATATCTATTCTCGCTGAAGAATACAGGACGCCGTATCAGCGGCAATGAAAATACCATCATGCAGATTGTGGTCTTAAAGGCAGTTTTAAAGCGGAATATACAGCGGCGTGTACCTAACTTCATCTACGGTATTGCATACTCCTAACACCACAAACTACGGGGTTATCATCATAAAGGAAACTGCTTTTTTCATTTTCACAATTAATGCAAAGCTGACCATAGCAAAGCAAAACAAGATGGAAGCAGGAGATGAATGGGGGGGGGGGGGGGGGGCGAAGACGCTCCACGCTATTAAAACACGATCTACAGGGAAAGCGTGGCAGTTAAATGATATCGTGCATCTGTCAGAGCCGTCAGCATCACACATGATGCGGATGCTCATCGATGCCAGGAACAGTGCTGGCATGTTCGAGTGAGAAAGTACACGTGTCGGATGAATAATCATCGGGGGAAAAGTATGAATATTAATCGGAGCTGGGATAACGATCACGCTAATTCACGATGGAAAATCGGGCGGTGAATGTTTGGAGTAGGGGTCAGGACGCCTAGAGAAAGAAGAAAATACATCTTCTGATGTTGATCGGGACGCTCCTGAAAAAGAGATTTCTAATCTAAGAGGAGCTGAATGGGTGACACCCAAAGAAAATCGTATTGATTTAAAAAATATGCTTTTATTCCCGCAGCAGGGAGCTGACAGTGACATCGACGAACGCCACGTTACTTAAACGTCTTTCTCTCTCCGTTGACTGGCCGGTCAACGCCTCCATCTTTAGTGTTTTTTCACCGTCAGTCCTCTAATCAGGGTTCTTACACATTTTGACCAATGGATTTCCATAACTTTTCCATAACTTTTCCATGACTTTAAACCAAATGTCAATGACCAAACTGAAATCTCGGTAAAAAATATGAACAATTTCGAACATTCTGTGTATTGAGAGTGTACGCCAGCTTATATTTTGAGCATCTTTCTTTAAAAAACATATTAATTATTTCAAACTCGGTGTGATCATGGCAAATTTCCATGACTTTTCCAAAACTTTTATGATTTAAGTTTTTTGCCTGGAAATAACCTTTTTAAAATTCCATGACTTTTCCAGGTTTTCCATGACCGTAAGAACCCTGTGTAATGCATCAGAATGACTCGCCTAATGAATTCTCCATGTAGCAGCTCGACTTTAACGTCTTATTCCTCTGGTTGCTGCTCGTCGAAGCTTCAGAGGGCCGCATTGTTTCAACTTGAGTTAATACGTTACCGTAAGAAACAAAAGATCGTAAGAACACATTTCATATTCAAGACATTATGATTGCCCATAAACCCCATTCAGCTTCCTGTCAGTCCTACATATCTTTGATTTTACAGTTTGCACTTGTGCAATTTAGCAGATTTCCACCCAAATTTGGACATTTTGTTTACACTAATAACCCTGATCTTTTCAATATATCTGATAATAATTTACCTCTATTAAACGCTCTATGAAGTGATTAGAAATCCAGCTCTGAGTTAGAAAATAAAACACATACTGAGGCACGAATGGTGCAAATCAATATAGGTTTAAGATAAATGTGCATTGGAATGAACGTGAGTTATTGCTTTGGCTGATTCAACAGGACACAGTGTCACATTCAATTAAAAGAGTCAAACAATCGTGAACGTGAGCGTGTGAGGAACATTCAAAACAGAAACTCTGCATGGGGTCAAAGCAAAGGCAGATACGTTTTGTGAACCTGTAAAGAAAAGAAAAAAGAAAAGAGAAGAAGCTTTTTTCTTCTGTTTTTATCCAAACGGGGAACCGCGCCGCATAATTACTCTTTGACAAGTTTTCTAATGTGAATGAACGTCTTTACAGGTTCACGAAATGTACACTTGAGCTCACAAGAAACAAACTGCTGCCGTGATTGTAAGTTCTCCACATTCGATATTTTGGCGAGGAGAAGTGTCACATGGACATAAAAAAGTACAATACAATCTAAATATCGATTAATAACTGATACAGACAAAGCTGAGAGATGAACTGGCTCTATATTGTTAAATAGCTTTTGATTGAATGAGAGCCTCAAACATACATTATATATCTATATATATCTTTAGCTCTTCATTTTGAACATTAAATATATGTATCCCACACATTTAACTGTGCGTCTGAAAGCCCGACCAGCTATTTGCTAAAATATTATCAACTGATGAGCACAACGTTACAATCTCCAACAGGGATTTAGAAAGAAAATGTTAGCCGGGAAAGTAAATTTGGTTTGTTATGAGAAAAGCACATGGTCCAAAACGGAGGAGTAATGGCTGTGATACAATCGTCATGACGATTTAAAGCAATAATGACGAGTGGCGTGGTGCAGCCTCCTCATGCACAGCTACAATCGCTATGGTCATCTCTGATGCTGGTGGTGTAACACTGCAGTGAGGGGGTGGAGGCAGTGGGAGTGTACATATATATATATACATACACATGCGTGTGTGTGTGTGTGTGTGTGTGTGTGTGTGTGTGTGTGTGTGTGTGTGTGAGTGAGCTTTTGGCAGTGACGCTACATGACGTTAGCTTGGACGAGGTGGGCTGAGCAGAGAGGAGAGAGTCTCCCCAGATGTGTCCAGCTGTTGGAGGAACCATCTATATATATTTTTGGGGCCTACCGGACATCCAGAGGAGACCTCTATTGGGTGGGGGGGGTTCAGTGGGGGAGGTTGGGGGAGGGGTGGAGGGTCTAGAGGTTGACCAGGTGGAGGTTGGAGGCGGCGAAGTGGGGGCACAGAGCCATGTCCGGGTTCTTCAGCTGTCGCAGGATCCTCCGGTGGAACTTGGAGCGGACCCGGTTGAACTCCATGATGTCGCTGGGATCCTCCTCGATCCAGAAGCGGTGGAATTCCTGCATCAGGTAACCTGCCGCGAAGAAAAGAAAATGTCATTTTAGTTTGTACTATTTCGTCCTGACTAGCGATCGTTTCTCAAAAACACAAAAGAGAAACAAACATGTGTCGCTTGCACTCAAATGTATTTTATTTACTTTTACAGTGCTTTATTTATATTTACATTTACATATATGTTGTGTATATGCTGTGTATATATACATATATATTTTTATTTTATGTTATTTTGTATTTTAGATTTCACCTTGCGCACTGTACTTTATGCACTGTCACTTTCTTTCTTATACTTATATTTTATTGTGTTTAGTTTTATCGGGCTGCTTCTGTTGTCACCAAATTTCCTATTGGGGATTAATAAAGTATATTTCATTTCATTTCATTTCAAAGCTTAACATTTTTCATTATTCAAACTGCGAAATATTTATTAGAACATATGAATATTGAGAGCCAGGGATGGTTTTAGTGGCCTTATTGTTAGCTGTTAGCCTCGGTGATGTGTGTTCAGTGTGTTCAGCCTCATTAGGATTTAACACAGAGTACGCATGAACTACAACTAAAGGAAGATGAACAAATCAGAATGGGATCATATTGTTTCTTAAGTGTTTATTGTTAAAATCGAGTAAAGTCAAAAGGTGACACTGTGTGTATTTATGATGCAGATATTGATATCCCCACTAGCAGGCCGTGAATGTTTCCTGTGACGCCGCTGCCACCTCGTGGTTTCCTGGTGTGCCCTCATGATATTCCCGTATGTGCGCAGAGTGTTTTCATCAGAAAAAGTTTTCAAAATGTTTTTTTAACTGATATTTCTTATTAAAAGCTACTTATGCTGAAAATATGGAATCTTATTTGTTTTGTTAAAATGTGCTACATGCTTTCTGTTAAAAGTCCGTTTGGAAATGGGAAAAAGAGGTTTTAGGTTTGGCTTGGAATTTGCTGCAGACTGACCTGGGTCTCCGGGAACCGGTCTCTTTAGGTGTTTTTAAAAATAGATTAAAAGAATTGGAGGGAAATTCATCTAGTTGTAAATGTTTTCTATGACGGAGGTATGTGCTCCTGTGTAAGCTGGGTTGTGTTGACTTGAGTCTTAGTTTTTGGTTTTATTTCATGCTGTGATTTTGTTTTTTGTGTTTTTTATATTGTCTGTCAATGTTTTATGTTATCCTGTCTGAAACTTTGTGTGACGTGCTACTGCTACCGTCTTGGCCAGGACACTCTTGTAAAGGAGATTTTTAATCTCAATGAGGCATTTCCTGGTTAAATAAATAAAAAATAAAAAGAATAAAATAAAAATCGTACACATATTTGAATAAGCCAAACAAAAAGTCGGAGCAATCTTAATTAGGATCTGACTTTGCAGGAAAACTGGACTCACAGAAGGTTTGCTGGAGGTTCTGCAGACTCGGCATCTCTGGGGCCACGTTGTACAGGTGGGTCTTCAGAGCGCCACTCACCAGCAGAGAGTAGGCCAGGTCTGTGATGTTGATGCCCACGATGGCAAAGGAGTATCTAGAGGGAGGAGGTTACACAGCATGTTCACATTAGTGTGGAGGTAGTGTGAGTTTATTAGATGGTTTTAATAGGGCGAGTGAGTGGTGTGACATCACTTCCCATAAGGCCTACAGACGTTCACTGGCTAAAGAGAAAAAGTTGGTGTCCACACACACACAAACACACACACACACACACACACACACACACACACACACACACACACACACACACAGATGTATGGACGAGATCAGACCATCGATTCCCATGGGAGTGCAGCACATCCAAGAGAGAGCGCTGCTATTTACTGCAGAACCACGGCTCTCATCTTTAAGGGAGTCCCTGATAAGGTGTTTTTTAATTGTAATTATGCATTAAAAGTGAAAACACTGATTTTTTTGGGTGTGTCCCAGTAGCCTCTTTTTGTTTCAGTTGAATCATCATCTAACTCCAACCTCCAAGGCAAAATGCACACGGTTCAGACGTGTGGGATGTAGCATACCGGTCACACAAACGATAACACAGACTGTTTGTTGTGTTTTTAGAGTCAGACCAACGCGCTGTGCATAGGGCACCAAGTCCTGAGGGGGCACCAAAAAATAGGCAACTAAAAAAATCCTCATAGTTATAATAATTATAATGCCGATATTATTTCAGTCTGGAAATATTAGGCACCAGAACAAGAGATATATTTACAGGGTTCGTACGGTCATGGAAAACCTGGAAAAGTCATGGAATTTTCAAATGGTCATTTCCAGGCCTGGAAAAGTCATGGAAAAATCATAAAAGTTTTGGAAAAGTCATGGAAATTTGATATAATCAAGTGTTCATTTACGCCGTGTTTGAAATAATGAATGGGATTTTTATTAAAGAAAGACGCTCAAAATATAAGCCGGCGTACGCAATTAATACGCAACATTTTATAAATAGTTTATACCGAGACTTCAGTCATGGAAATTTGGTGGAAAGTCATGAAAAAGTCATGGAAAAGTCATGGAAAAGTCATGGAAAAGTCATGGAAATCCATTTGTCAAAATGTGTAAGAACCCTGTATTTAATCGCTCAGGGGGGCATCATGAAGGAGTTATGCTTAGGGCACCAACATGGCTCATCAGAGCCGAGGCCGACCGGAGGCAGGAGGACACACAACGTGGATACACACAACGTGGATACACACAACGTGGATACACACAACGTGGATACACACACTCACGCGGCCGCGTCACACACAGCCTCTCTGCTGCGAACACGGCTCTGTACTGAGGCCAACACACCTCCAGCAGCAGCCCTGATGTGCATCATCCAGCCACATGTGCAGACACTTACCCGATAGCTTTGTCGAGGTTCTTCTGTTCCCAATCCGGCGTGTTCATCTCACTGGGAAGGACACGACACGCGCGTCACGACTACCGACAACACTCAGAGCCTTCTGGGAAATCTTCACATTTCAATGAAGAGACATTTTAATGAGCTCTAACTGGTGCGCTGCTTGTGAAAAGACTGTGAACACTGGGACAGCTTGTTCTAAAGACGAAGATAATAGTATAATAATATAGATAGGGACTCAACGTGGAGGTTTACATATTAAGGTCAGGTCAAAAATATTGAAATGATCATTTAAAAAATGTAATCTGAAATTAGTTTCAGTTCAATTCTAACAAAAACTAAGTGCATTCTCAATGTAATCAGTTGATCAACTACGTATTTATTGTTTTATAAGGATATATACACATTTAGAAGATATTCTCAAATGTACTGTCTATTGCATTTGCTGAAACTATTATTAGAAATAGAAATATACTTTATTAATCCCCAAGGGGAAACTAATACCCTATTAATAACCTATTAATAACCTACGATAGCAAGTGTTTCTCTCTCATTGATTCAGATGTGACAGCACATGCATCAATATGTTTTTACATTTTCACAGCATCCGACCGTGTGAGGAGAGGACCGAGTAACAATAAACAGCATACATATGTAAACGGCGCTCGGTGCAGCTTTAAATGCCCAAAGGAGTAAAAGCTACGAAATGCAGTGAAAAGAATGAAAGTGAAATCAAGTACCTTGGTTTTCTGTGTGTGCTCCTACAACAGTGCATGTGAGAGTCAGAGAGGGAGGCATGGGCATTAAGGTGGAGGCGGAGGAGAAAAAAGAAGAAGGCTCTTCATTTGTGAAATGAGACGGCTCGCTGAGACGCCGATGACAAACAAAACAAGCGGCGGAGAAGGCGGCGGCAGCAGTCGGTAAAAGAAGACGCAGTGAATGACTTCGAGCTGTAGGAATGGATATAGTGAAGCAGAATGTGGTGAATGCAGAGTTATAGGTGACGGGGCGCGGTTTAAAGTTGAAGGGATACGCCACGTGTCAGGGAGAACGAGTATAAAGGAGCATTGATCGATGTTTAGGCCACATGGGCGGAGCTAAACAAGATGAAAACATAAAACTATTTCCCCGAAGGAATGATAAAAAAATATATTTTTTAAAGCCAAATTGATGATAACAATCAGTGTTTTTTCCATTATGAGCATCACATGTAGTCATGACTACATGTACATTTTCCCAGCGTTAAGTAGCTTTACATCGGCTAGAAACGGTGTCATTGATTTCTTCAGAACCCGACAGTCGACCAGAGAGACCTTCTCCCCAAACACTCGGGCGTATTCCTTTAATTTTATTATGCTTTGGGTAAAAGTTGAGAAGAAAAGATGCTCTGCCATACTTGTGTTTTGGTTGCAGGGAGTCGTGGAGCATCTGCAGAGCAGAGGCTTTATCGTGCTCTGCGAAATACCTGCAGAGAAACCGGGGAGGAATTAAAGAAACATGTGTACACAGTATGTAGAGTATTTACTGTGTATTCTAAAGTACAGTTCTCAGATAGCTGTTGTTGCCCAGCAGATGTTGTACGTCTCTATGTTAAAGTCCAAATACAAATGGGTTGAGGGGGCTCACAGCAGGTTGTGCAGGCCCAGCAGGCCCATGCCTCTGAAGTCAGTCTTGGGGTCGCTGCCTTGGAAACCGATTTCACACCACTGTTTAGAGATGCGACAGGTGAGAGGGGTGTCGGGACGCAGCTCCTTCCACAGCTGCAACACACACACACACACACACACACACACAGATTAATACAGTTGAATGATTTCCTCCTTCGATAAGGAATGACAGTGTACACTATGAATGGGGGCTGTTTGTTACCTGGATCCAGCCGTATTATCAATTCTAACATAATGAGCTTTCTGAGTTTATGAACATTTAAATACTGAACTTCTGAACCCTTGCACTAATTAGACATTTAAGGAAATACAGCTGTGTGTGTTCTTGCCAAGAGTGGATGAGAGGGATCACTTCTCTTTGCTCTGTGTATTCTCCCACTGGGTCCCCTCATTAGGAAGCTTGCCATCTCCTCCTATTGTTTTGCCGAAAATAACCAGCTATACTTCCCGCTTTGCAGCTTTTACCAACTGCATTTCTCAGGGAGGGTTAAAAGAAACTTTATCGTTCCAAGATTGAGGCGAAAGTATAGTCAATACTTTTATTATGACTGGCCTCGAGTTCTGGGAGTAGGCCTGTGCTGCTGCAAGGTTTTCTAATGGTTTACATAACAAGCGTATCTTCCTCTGTACTTGCCTCCCTCCACTGGCTTCCTGTTCCAGTTTCAGATTTTACTCTTTTTAGAAAAAACTTTGATTTCCGTTTCATAAACCGCCAATAAACATGGATTAACAGTTTAAACATGTCGCTGAAATAAATTGATGTTCTGAAAAGAATTTAGCAAAACCCTCTTTTAATTTCATTTACTATATATTTTCTACTTATGTATGTCTTTTATTTTATTTATTTTATTTATTTCTGTCATTTACAATGTTTTGTCATGTTCTTTGTTGTTCAGTGAAACTGGAAAAAAAATCAATGAATTAAAAATATCAATAAATGTAAATAAATAAAATATATAAAATGATACTTTTTAGAAATGTATTTATAGTAATTGTGTCTCAGCCTGTCAAAGGGTCGCGGGTTGCTGGGGTTTATTCCAGCGGGCGCTGAGTTAGAGGGAGCGTGAACCGTGGACAAAACAAATCTGCCTCTTCCTGTTGTTGAGGATTATTCTGACAGGTTCAAACATCCACAGAGAGCTGCGTACCTTCATCAGCATGTCCTCGTGCTCGGGGTTCTCGCAGTCGTACGGCTCCCTGCGCAGCTTCTCCACCTCCGCCACCAGACTCCTGTAGCCCACAATTTGCATAAGGCTGGCCTGGAGAGAGATGGCTAACCTGGGGGAGGGGAGGGGGGGGGAGAGAGAGAGTAAGTAAGTTCAGATCTTTTAATAAAGTACAAGCACTTTACCACCACGCCCCAATAAGTGCTAAAGTCACAGAAAGCGTGGCGTTGTCGCGCGGCGTCTCACTGTGGGTTGGTGTCGGGGTTAATCTTCTTCAGCGCCATGATGTCATCGATGGTTTTCTCCACTTTGTCAGGGTGGACGCTGAGCGCCGACTGCAGCAGCTGGAGAGCACGGGGGCAGAAGAGAACAGGAAGATGGCAGAGACGGCGAGGAGAGGGCGGGGTTTCGATGTAAAGCAAGAACATGTAGCATCTTCATAGGAGGAGAGAGCCCTACCTCATTCTTGGAGTACCTCAGAGACGATTCTGGAAGGAGATGGTTACAAAAAAGACACGCTTTATTATCAGGATTATCATTAGGAGTATTATTCGCTCCCAAAAAAAGCTAAATATAATATTTTAGGCTAATGAATCAACCTAAAATGAATGTAGGTTGATAAATTGTTTGTTGTTGTTTACCTTCGCATTGAAAATGCCGAAGGTAAGGTTTTGATCGCCGTGTATTTGTATGTGAGCGTGTTATTCGCATAAGTCAAAAAGTTTAAAACGGAATCGCATGAAATTTGGTGGGATGATTGATTATTATCCAGGGACCATTTGATTAGATTTTGGGATTGACCGGGTCAAAGGTCAAGGTCATGAAAAGGTCAACATCTTCTTTGAATCGCTTGAAATTTAGTGGGATGATTGGTAATTATCCGGGGACCATTTGATTCGATTTTGGGATCGATCGGGTTAAAGGTCAAGGTCATGACAAGGTCAAAATCTTATTTTTACCATAGCACGGTCCATTTTGTATCAAATTGGCATGCATCTAATGCAAACATTTTCATAATTCTGTACCCAATCTTGTGATATGCAAAAGTATGCGCTCTACCGAGTGCCCGTTCTAGTTTTATCAGTTTTCACAAGCAAACTTTTCAAACAATTCTTTAAATAGGACACTGAATATTGATGTCATCAACACACACACACACACACTCTCACACACACACACACACACACACACATATGTATATTAAGTGTGTCAGGCAGTGTGGGGGCCGCCTACCGATCTTGAGTGTCCTGCGAGCTCCGTGCTTGTTGTTGGAGCAGATCCGCTGCAGCTCACAGCGGCCCGTAAACTTCCTGGCGACGAACTTGAGGCCCCGCCACAGACATTTACAGTAGAGGAACACGAAGAACTGGGTCACCACCCTGGAGAGGAGAACACGGGCGGCGCCTTAATAGGTGAAAACCATCCACCGTACGAACATGTATCTATTACACATTTACGATCTTGTTCGTCATCTCAGATTTATCTTCGACACCTCTGGAGGTCCCGACCGCCGGGGGGGCCGCCGAGCCGTTAGGGAGAAAACTACTGCAGCTTATTGAACAGTTTAATCCTAAACAATCACAGAAAACGGGAATAAAAACTTTCTGTTTTACTGCATTTGACTGTACGTTTAATGATCTTCTTTTGTGAAGCACTTTGCTACAGTAGTATACAATGTATATGTTATGTATGTACACTACAGTTCAAAAGTGTGGGGTCACTTAGAAAAAAGAAAGTTTTTTCCAATGAAAATGACATTAAATTAATCAGAAATACACTCTATTCATAGTTAATGTGGTAAATGACTATTCTCTGTTTTTAATGAAGTCTCTACAGAGGTGTGTAGAGGCCCATCTCCAGTGTTCTAGTGGTACATTGTGTTATTGCCTTAGAAGACTAGCAGAGGGTTACAACCCCCTTGAAACCCTTTTTTAAATTATTTTTTATAACTTTTTATTTAGCATTTTCCACAAACAGATTATTCCTTGACATTGAAACCCTTTTTATGTGAGCGCAGCTGAAAACAGTTATGCTGGTGAGAGAAGCTCTAAAACTGGCCTTCCTTTGAGCCACAAGTTTGAAGAACAACATTAATATTTACAATGAAAATCATTATTTCTAACCTCGTCAATGTCTTGACTATATTTTATATTAATCTTGTATTCATTTAATAAATCAAAGTGTGAGTTTTCATGTAAGACACAAAATTGTCTGGATGACCCCAAACTTTTTAACGTTAGTGTATATATTGCTTAAAGTGCGCCTCCTAAATAATGTAATGTTTCCAGGGTCTCAAGTGACTGGATTTGATTTCGCTCGGTTGGTTTTTGGGCATAGGTGAGACTCATTTGAATATGTTTTGTTGTTGTTTTGGACTGAAATTGAATGATGTCACCTTGGTTGGTGAGATGGGTATTCTTCACCTTTTTTGTGACACAGGAAAGAGTCAGAAAACTGTGTTGTGCTTCCAGACTGGCAGCAGATCAGAGTGTGCTATTTTTACGGGTGACACTGAGAATGAAAACGGAGGTGTGTGTGTGTGTGTGTGTGTGTGTGTGTGTGTCTCAGGAAATTTATAACGACCCATTAAAAAACTGTGCAGAATAAATGCTTTCCAGACTCCGCCCTAGCTCTGCCGTGAACCCAACAAAGGAAGGGTCTTGTGCCGCGTTATTGTCATGTAAAAAACCTTCCACCATTACATTTAATGATCCGGAAACCCAGCTGTTTTTTCCCATCCATAATCAGGAATAAAAGTGTCAAAAAAAGCTGATAAGGATACATCAGCATAACCTCCAAACCTCCTTGTGTGAGCCGCTCGCTTCCTTCTTTGTTTGGTTTTGTGGAATAGAGTTTACAACCTTTCCAGGCAGAAATAAATCCTGCCGATGCCGACGCGTAACGACATAACATCATAACATCATCCGCCATGTCAACATAAAAAGATGGTAAATATACAGTGCTGAAGGATTAATTCCTTCGGCTGGCCGCGTGGATGAGACCGGCATGTTAAACAGCTCGGAGACCGGGGGACGGTTGAGGGTTAAAACAAAGACAATGTGACCCTGAATAATCATTTTAAAAGGGGCACTGCGTCAATTCTGAACATACAGTAAAGGTCAATTAAAGGGTCAACACTAAATTAGGAATTAAAGTCCAAACACTACACTTGCAGCATTTGTAAGTGCGTTTTTTGTTTGACGTATTTCAGCTAACGTTCACAGTGTCACGTTTAAGCTGCAAGTGTGTGTACGCCCCGGTGAACTTAAAGGAACAGTGTGTAGCATTTAGGGAGGGTTATTGTCAGAGATGGAATATAATATGCATAAGTTACGCAGCGCAGATCGGACAAGCCCGTTGATAAATTATTAGAGGCCGAGTGTTGATAAACCCTGACATTACTGGCGCCTTTAAATCGGTCATTCTTTATGTTTTAGTGTAATGTATTATTATTAGTCGGTGGCAATCTGCAACGCACCACTAAGTGTCACTAGATCGTACACACTGCTCCTTTAATTTGGAGCGTCTTTAGTTTCTGTACTGGGGCTTATTACACAGGGGAAAGAATATTTGAGCCGGTAAACAGTTACAAGAGGGATCTAAATCTAATTCTTTGCATTTGATTGGTCCACTTAAAAGTGGATTTGCTTAGAGTTTTGCACAATACAGAGCTGCAGAGGAGTGTTAGCTCTACGCCGGTTGTTAGATCGGGAGAGAGAGGGAGAGATTAATGGGAAACTGGCAAATTCCAACTGAATTTGAACACTTTTACGCTGTTTGTATGACTGTTTATATTTGGCTAGCTGTTAACACAAAATATAAATTAATCGGATGACTGATGAGCCATCAAACATTTGTCCAACAAGATATACCGACCAAAAGTGGCCTGATTGTGGGAGTAGGCGTTTCTTTGTAGCTATTGTGGGAGCGTTTTGTGTTCGCGATGGGATGGCCTCATTAATTTTAAGTGAGTCCCGGTGAGCTCTGATAAACCTTCACATGCTTGCGGTCTTAAACTGGCACTTGGGGACTGATCTACCGGAAAAAACAAGTGGGCATTTGAGAACTCGAAAATTTCCGCGACTGTGGATCCTCTGCAACGTCTTCTGTGGGTCTGGAGGAAATGTGAGTTTGGGCCTGAAGATTACAAGTTAAAACTGAAAAACGTGGAGCTTCAAAGACATGGAGGTCTGCCAGAGAGTCTGTAATGTGAAGATGTTGTTTCTATCCCAGTTTGACCCAGACTAGAGGAATTAAAAGTCTGGATATCTCTACCACTGCTGCTTGGATTTTGTATTCATTTGAATGAGTCTTTTGCAAATTCCCCAACTAAAGTGCAACACTAAATCACAGAAGCAACCTGTTAAATCCTCCCCAATACTCTGATCAGCCAAAACCCATTAAAATCTGGACTGTGAAACATTTACATACCAGTGAACGTTTTATCACATTAGCATAATTACTGTAAACAAACTGTGAACGACATCAGTAAAACACATTTGGCAGCCTCAGCTGGGCGCCACAGTTGTTCATTAAAGGTAATTGAAGGTAAATATATTTGAGATGAAAACAAAAAGAGTAATAAGTCAATGTTTTATTATCTTAAGGGATTTATAGTAAATGTGATGTGAATTGGAAGCACTAGTGTGAGAAAACACATTGTAGTATCTATTGTGTTGTTATCCGTCAGTGGAGACTAAACAATATAACTAATGATTTTACAATATCTGGATGACTAACAATCAATACACAGTAGTTGATAGTGTATCAGTCACAACTGTCAAAATTCAACATGGAGAAGCAGAGTTTAGTTTTTTAATGCACCACATGTCTGGAAGTGTGAATACTTTTTATTTTCTAAAGCCTTTAATTTAATCAAATTAGGGATTGTTATTCATATCATGCAGCTTTTTCTCTCCAAACGAACCCGTTTTAGTATATTTTAGCTAATTTCCTATTCTATCTATTTGTTGTCATATTTGTATATTCATGTTTATATTTCCATGTGTTTATTGTATAGCTATATAGCATATTCTGCCTCTGTTTTCGTATAGCTATACAAATTTACAAGCAATGTATTGCATACAAATCTATATGGATTTACTGTCGATAAAAATCATACAAATGTACCGAAAAGTGTCAAGAAATGTGTCTCAACAACGGTCATTCATAAAGAGATTGCCTATATGTTCAAAATATCTATCTATATATATATATATATATATATATATATATATATATATATATATATATATATATATACATAAACACAGCAACACACATACAGACCCATGAAGAGAGACACTTGGTTTCCATGTGCTCCATAATTAATAGGCCTCCTCTATCAACGAGCCACTCAAACCAGTTTACAGCACAGCAGCCACTTACAACAATAAATAAGAATCGATTGAGCTGAAATGGGAGAGCTGGGAATTTGGTATAAACAAGCCATTGCAGTCGATCGAAGATAAACATAAGAAGAGAGGGGGGTGGGAGTAGAGGGGGGAGGAGGAGGAGGAGGAGGAGGAGGAGGAGGAGGAGGAGGAGGAGGAGGAGGAGGATGAGGAGGAGGAGGAGGAGGAGGAGGAGAGGGTGAATTAATTCCTTCACGCATCGACGCGAATTATAAAAATGTCAATTATAGCTCTGCATCATTTTCCATAGCGTGAGTGTCTCTACCTCAGGAAATGCTTCATGTTGGTCGCCTCTCGGGAGGTTTTCTTCGGTGCCGATTCCTCCGATTTGATCACCTGGAGGAAAGAAATAAAAACACTAGGACACGACGATGTGTTGGTGTTGTTGTTGTTGTTGTTATTGTTATTGTTGTTGAATGTCCCCGGGACGAGGCCGACAGGAGGCGGGGAGCTTCGGGCCCGGTGAGCGCCGGAGCTGTCCGCGGTGCTGAAGAATGGACGCGCGCGCCATCTGCGGCTGCTTTATTACCCCGGAGCCCCCCCTCACTCCCCCCCTCTCACCCCCGGTATGCAGCTACTGTTCGGTGACCCACGCTGGCACCCGCTGTGTTTATTTCACTCGTCGCAGAAACATAATCCGGTAAAAAAAAAAAGAAAAAAAAATGTAAAAACAGCTAAATACTGCTCCGGCGTCTCCGGTCCGATTAGCAACCCGAAGCACAGACGCGGTGCGTAATCCGTAGCAACAGACCGCGCCTGTAACGATACAAGCAATATAACGCGTGAAATTAAAGGACGACGTGTTCCACTTACCGATTGCAAAGGATGGAGATATTAATAATAACAATAATGGCAAATGGCAGCAGGCGAAACAAAGATGGGGATGCGGCGCTTGGTCCTCTTCACGCGGCTACAGCCGTCTGCTCGTCGTCCATGATGACAGCCACCGACTGGAGGAGGTCCGGGTCTAAAAGCTACAGCACAGCAATGCAGTGCAACACGCAAAGGGTTAAAAAAAATAATAATCTGTCACCATAACGTGGACATAATTTCTTCAGATACCAAATAATCAAAATAATGAATATATGTTGTTTTGCAGTGCATTTGAGGGGGAATTTGCTGAATTACAAAAGCTTAAAGTGACAAACTAAGAAAAGAGTGTTATGCTCTGCATCTACACTCTGAGAACTGTGACCTATGACCTCTAGGACAGATTGCTATAAGCAGTCTGTAGGGGTAAGAAGGAATTGGCCCTTAAAATGTTTCCACAGGTTGAAAAAATAAATAAATGCAATGACCTTGTTTTTCCACCAAACAGTAAACATTTACATTTAAAGTGCTTTTTTTTGGTACTGGATATTTAACTTTGGGAATGGAGCAATTTCGAGGTGAAATTGAAATTGTAAGAAGAACACATAATGGATTAAACACATCTGGGCAAAAGGCACACAAGTCTATCATTATATCGCCATTTTAATCTATTAGGCATTTGTGGAAAGTGGTCATAATAAGCATACATATTCTTTAATTATGGGTAATTCTAAGAAGGTCACAGTGACCTTTGACCCGACCAAATTGAATCAGTTCATCTTTGAGGCTCAATTTTAAGAGATTCCCTCTTGGGACAAAATGGGACATAAAACATAGCTTACCTTCATGGAACAACCAAGCAGACAAATAAACAAATAAAGTGTGAAGTCAATGAACATGATGATGACCCAGGTTAATACAAAAATCTGTTTAATTGTAAAAAGTGAAACCTCTGCATGTCAACATGCTTGACACAGGGCGCAGGAAGCCTCGAGGTCTACAGTGTATTTACTAAATGAACATTGTAACGGCACCATAGGCAACAAGAATACAACTTTGGGACTGTTTTTCAGAACAAAGACATTAACACAGTAGTGGCTGACGTGTGTCGTAAAATATTAAATATACTGCTGAAAAAAAAAAAAAATGGGAAAGAATGTAACGCATCACTTTTGGCGCAATAAATAGCAGTGCATTGTTTGTGTTGAATATGGCGACATCCGGGACACGCGTAGCATTACATGGTGTTTGATCCCCGTTAAAAATATATTTTAATTTAAAAAGAAAACAAATAGGAATGAAAAATGTGTCTATGCAAACTGAAATAATAATAACGCATGTAATTATGGAAGAATGTCAAAGTCAAAACGTATAACAGGAAGTGCGTGGCAGTCGCTCCGCTCTTAGAGACCGTCTTCCGTCTCCGGCCTCTGCGCGCCGCCGCCGCCGCCGCCGGGCTCTCGGTCCTGGGAGCGGCTCCGCCCGCAGACAGCAGGCGGTCCGAGGAGCTCTCGGCGGGGAGGTCGGCCGCGAGGTCGGCGAACACCTCGGCGGGGTCGTCCCCGCCGGAGCCGGACTCCGGCAACGCGGAGTACATGGGCGCGGCGTTGAACATGACGAAGCCCACGGTGATGACCACGAACGAGATGATGTACAGCGCGGAAAACTGGAGGAGGAGACGCCAGGCGGACATGTTAGCGTTTCGTCCCACGGTTTCACATGACTGCTGCACTTTATTATTTACGACATGTTTGTAACCTGTTCCCATCATAATCTGTAGCTATATTGTATTTTATCTGACCTGCAATTTGATATCTTTGATTTTATTTGTTTGAATTTGATTCCATTGCAAGGGACCGCTTCACTGTAACTGCTACACATGTAACAATTTAAAACACACACTTAACCCTCCTGTTACCTTCAAATGTACTAACATATTTTACCCGTGGGCAATTAAAACCTCCAGAAAATGATTACATTTAATATTGTTTCCCAATTTTAATTGTCAGGTACTTTATGTTTGTTTGTTGACGACCTAAATACCCCTTTAAATAAATAAAAAAGTTGATATTTCTTATATGTTTTACACAGTGAAAAACAGCCTGGGGTCAAATTGTACAGGACAGTGAAAACATATCATCATGAGAATCTTATGTGTTCCCAGTTGTCCCCAATAAATTAGGAAAATCATGAAATATGAAGCATAAAAAATGATGTTAATCATTTTCTTTAGAGACGTTAAACATTGAATGCGGTCAAATTGACCCCAAGGGTTAAAAACGCTTTAGAAAAAGCGTTTGAATCCCATTGAAAGACGGCAACATTACAGCAGCGGCTGCTTCTCTGGTCCCTCACCGTGTAGTGGAAGAGGAAGAGGCCACAGAAGAGGCTGAAGAGGTCAGCGGTGAGCAGAGAGAGGTTGACCGCCGTGGCGCTGGTCATCTTCACCACCACGGGCATGAAGCTGTACAGCGCGTACATGCACAGGCCGTACAACACAAACAGCATGGCTGCAGGGACACAACGCAGAGAGTTTGGTCAGAGACGGCCAATCGGAGGGGGGGGGGGGGGGGGGGAACTCTCAATTCAATAAGACGGGGAAGTTAACTTACAGATGTGAAAGTCCCATTTAATTGCCGCCACTGCGTGAGTTTCCAGAACGGCTCTGTGATGCCAAAGCAGCATGGCGAGAAAGAAAAGAAAGAAACACTTTAGAGAGAAGCGAACCCTGAACACAAATAAAGTTATCGTGGCCTTAAGCAACTCGTGCATTTCTGTAGTGCGTCAGTGTATTTGTCTAAAAACACTCTTCCATCAGTCAAAAGTATAAAATTTCATATTTCGGTGCACCAAAATGGAAAGTTTAGATTGTATGAATTACTGATTCATTTTAATGTGAACTTGTAAGACTCATGCAGACTTGTATTCAACCCTATTGCCGTCAAGTCAATCCAGCGTCTTGCCCCTCTGCCAGACGCATCAGAATGTACGAGGGATTTGAACTGTAACCCACAGCTGGATGCCGCTGATGAGGGTCCCAAAGAGGCCCATCATGCCCAGGAACTCGATCCGGCTTAAGTTCTTCACCGTGTACTCCTGGCACACATTGGACACGGCGTAGAAGCCGGCACTGAGCAGGACCAAGCCGTCTCCCAGCACCACGTCACTGGCTGCACAGGGAGAGAGGGAGGGGGGGGGGGGAGAGAGACAGGTAGACAGTTTACAGGTTAATAATAGGAGTATAGAAACCAATGTGGGAGGGCCAATGATACGGCCATCTTTCATCAGTCATGATTGCGGGTTATGACTAGGACCAGATGGCATCCCTACTCACGCAGCAGAGCAACAATTTAGTCAGGAGAGATTTTGTATACATTAATCAGCCCTTCATGCTGAGGCAAATTCGTAATATTGAGATATATAAAAAAATAAAAAATATTTTTTTTATTGAATTGGTTATTTTATGTTTTCTCTAATTACAAAACATTTTTCATTCGTTCTGAAATATTGACATTTTTATCAGTCCTCTTTGGCTTTCACTGTATTCATCCAATCCTCCGACCTCAGCTAGAAAAGACCAAGAAATCAATTTTAACCATTTGACAAGAAATTATAAATAAATTACAAATCCTATTCGAGCAGCGATTGCTGATTGGGAACATCTTCATCACGATGGTCATTTTATGTTCAAAGTCTTAGTCAATAATTCTCCCTTCTACATTTTCATTACATACTGTTCCAACAAACTGTGATTAAGTTCCAGTACTTTAGAGATGATAATGTTGAGTATTTTGGTAAAGTGTCCTCACTGGATCCCTTTTCTCTTCCAGCCAGGATGTCGGCTCCCACCATGGCCCCTACGCCCAGCAGGCACACCCCCACGGCCACAAAGTGGACCAGCCGGTAGCGAGTCTTCAGGAAGAACCAGGAGAGCACCATCAGCACCGGGATCACGAAGCAGTCCAGCAGCTGAAACGAGGGAGGTCGGGAAGATGAGATAAGCTTTGGACGTCACATTAAAGATTAAAATACCTCGAGCACGAGATTGTGGCGGCAGCAGACATTCAGTTAAATAACATTAAAGTGGGATTTTTATCCACACACACATTTAAAACCCTCATCATCGTGACATCAGAATATATACCTGCGATCTATAGCACAAAGATGAACACTTTAAGCTTTCGCTCCTCTAATACTCAAGAAAAAAATCTGGTTAATCCTTGTTTTTGTAATTCATAGGAATACAAAATTACCTTTTTTGCATTATGAGTTTATGGCGTTTATGATTCTCTACTGATTTGATAATGCCTTTGTATTTATATTCTTGATCTCTCAAGGCATGGTCATTATTGTACATGTCTCTTGCTACTGCGTCTTGGAAAATAAAGACTATTTGTTTACGTTTTTACTAATTCATCAGCAACTATTTCACTTAATCGTTCAAGTCACTTTTTATGCCAAAATGTGTCTTCAGAGTGAGGAGTGGCTGTAGTTATTTGTCCTCTCTGATATAGCCTTAATATCCTTGGGTTTTAGACATGTTTTCCTATTGTTGTGGAATTTCTTAGAAAAGAAATACGAATACTAATCAAGAATGAAAGTAATCCCCAGTTCTTATTTTGGAATCAACCAAAAGGTGTCTGTCCCACTAAATACCAATTCTCTACAACTTTGAGCTAAAATAAAACATCTACTTTTGATGGGTAATCAGATTCTTTAAATCAGCCGATAGAGCTGCAGTTAAGAATGTTTTTTATAGATTAATTGATAAATCTGCTAATTATCTTTTGGATTTATTCTCAAAAACAGTAAAAAAAAAAAAAAAAAAAATGGTTATAGAAGACAAATAAACATAACATATTTTAAGGCATTTTGAAATCCCCAAAAAATCTAGATATTTTTTATATAATTGCATTATTTCAACCATATACACACAATAAATAACAGATCACCGTCCGGTTTATGTTGAAGCATCCGTTCACACTGAACTGTCGTTCTCTTACCTGTATACTTGTCAGGGTGGTGAACTGGTAGGCCTTCACAATAACGTAGTTGGCCTCCACATCGGCCAGAGCCATCACCAAATACTTCCACCACTTGGTTTTTAAGATTTTCAAGATGTTCCTGTCACCTGTAGAAACCCAGGTCTTTACTTCAGAGAAGGAATGGTGAAAGATTTTTTTCCAAAAGCTACTTTTGAAGATATTTTTCTTACATATTCATGTGTTTTTTGGTAAGAAGATATTTTCTTTTACAGACTAATAATGAAATTAATCAGTTACAACCTGTTCTTGCAGATTTGTTATATGATTATTGTCGGCCAGTATAGGCAGCTTGATCATTAAATTGTGCTAGAATTTACGACTATTTTTGCATTATTTAATAATCCATTTAAAGATCAATGTGCATTGTATGTGGAAGGTGGTGCTCTCAGTTTTGGTTCACTCTCACCAGTAAATCAGTGTATTTTCCAGGTTTTTCTGTCAGCTGTTTTATGCAAAAAGAAGCTCTAAAATCCTACTTTGCACTATCTGCTTAGCAGCAACAAGCAGAGAGACACGGTGAACACAGTGGAGCAATTAGCAGCTAAAGAGCAATGTATTTAATATCAGTGTTTCTCTGCATCAGTTGTGCATTTGTACATGTTGTGGCTGCTGCCCCCTAGTGGCTAGAAAAAATACTTTACTGCAGGCTGAAAAGAAGCAACCGAGCTGTGCAAAGAGAACAATTGCAAGTCCAGACATGCCGACCTTTGCGTGTGCAGAGGATGGTCGTATAGACGAGGAGCAGCAGGAGGTAGTTGAAGAAGCTCTGCAGCATGGGCGTCTTCACCCCGGAATCCATGAGGCACTTACAGCTCACCGCTGTGCCACAGATCAGCAGGGACAAGACCTGCCCCATGAGGATGGTCTTCAGTAGATGCCTGCAGAGGGGTCAGGGGGAGCATGGTGTGTCAGCAAGATTGCAAAATGCAATCCAACACAGAACAGCCCCACCTGTTTACTCTTTTTAAGACTCGTGAGAGGGACTAGGGAGCCGAGTCTGGAGGCAAAACTCTCACTCTACAAGTACATTTACATTCCACGGTTCAGCAGGGTGTGGTCAGAAGTGTGCATTAAGCGCACCTGTAACCACACCTAACGGTGAGGTCACAGTATGCCCACACATCCTGGAGTACTCTTCTACATCACCGCAAAGAGATGAGAGGTTGAACCACTAGAGGGCAGTATTATAAAGAGTCTTAAGGGGAGACACTGCAGATGAATAGGACCGAACACTTTGGTAATAGATAACCGTGAAACTTCCCCAGTTTATAACATACATTAAGACAATATTTTCTGAAATGGTATGTTTTAATATGCTAATTGTATACAGTTTTAAGGGTTTAATTTGCCATGTGTACCTAGACCAACAGTCCAGACACATTGGACATAGTGCAGGGCTCTCCTAGTCAACAGTTTAGAAATAACACTATAATAAGAAAGAAAGAAAAAATACAAAATATAAAAGAAAACAGTATACAGAAGGTGGTAGTGTATACAGAAAGCTAGTCATATGTACAAGAACAAGAAATGTGCAGTTTTGGATACAGTTTAAAATTACAAATAGTAATAATGTCACATATTGCACATGATAAGAGTAAGGAGGTAGTTAGCTTATATGTGTTTTTATTACTGTGACATATGAATGTCTTTTGTGAAAATGGTACTGAACATAGGATAATTACTCACCATGTGAAGACGTCCCTCCAGTTGTAAGTGTGTAAACCGCAGGCCAACCTCCATTTCCCACACAGTCTCTCCTCTTCGTGCCCGTCCATATCTCTGAGAGCTAAACCTAGGAGTTAAGAAGATATGGGAGATAAGTTAAATGTGAAAATCTTGGGGGGATTTGTGTCTTCATGGCTTACTGTCTTCATCAGATTTGTGTCACCCAAGGTTAGCATGGGACCAGAACTTCACAGGAATGCGATGGGGCTCATGTGACCGATGAGGCTCAATATGGTTCCCACTCAAATAATGGTCCACGATAAATAGGACAAAAACATAAATGCTAAATAAATGGGACCACCTGCGTATTTCCAAGCCGATCAAGGACCAGTTATCCAACCTTATCCAACTTGCAGGATTGTTTTCATGAGAGCCGGTGGTGCTATTAGTGAGCGTGCACGCACATGTTGATTAAGTTTAACTATAATAATGCATTCTTATGACATTTGATGTGAACCGAATTTGAATATGGCGCTTTATAATAATAATAATAACCATTTATTTTATATAGCGCTTTTCAAGTCACTCAAAGTCGCTTTACAGAGTCCAGTCATCCACACACACAGTCATTCCGGTGGTGGTTTATAATCGCGTTAGTTCTATTAAAACAGACATTAACAAGTGGCTATAACCACAGCGATATGACACCTTTCTTTTGTCAACACTGTTTGATGTTTCGCGGTTGACAGCGTCATTCATCCGGCTTCCCGACACTACACACAGTTCAATATACCCGGAACACAAGCACACGCGCTACTCTGATCGAGTACAAATGACGTAGCGTTACATGTACATACGTGTTCCGTCTGTTCTTCAGTCATGACAAGTGTGGCCAAACTCTGCCGCTGAGATGAATCTCCATGCTTCTCACAAGACCATCCACGTTTGTCCCTGAAGCCTATGCGAGTCAACCTAGCCTCGTGGTACTCTAGCCCCGCCTCCTGTGCTCCGATTGGTCGAATTAAACGACTAAAGGACGTCTGCACTGCGAAGTCAAACGTGGTCCGGTGCTGATGAGAATCAACAGTGAATGGAGATAAATGTCACAATATGCATATATATATATATATATATATATATATATATATATATATATATATATATATATATATTATTATGTTGTGCTTAGTCATCTAGACATTGAGATGGATAACAACATTCACATAATTCTCACTGCGTACTTTTAGTTTCATTCCCATGAACTGTTTAACACATATGTCCTTGTTCATTTTTTATGTGACAGTTATCCTTCTTGTTGTGTGAGAAAGCATTTGACCAAGATGGCCAGACAGAGAAAGAATGATAACAAACGTCTTGCTGATTGTAAGAAACAATAACTGTCCTTGAATCTGTGCAAATACTGCTTTCTCGCCTCAAGCGATATACACACCATGCATAGAGTTTCACTGAAAGTGGACTAAAGGTCATTAAAAGAAAGAAAGAAAATGATAAAGTAAAGCAACGGTAGCACTCGATCGGACAGTGGAAGAAGAATTCAGATAATTTATTAAAGTGGAAGTACAAATACCATCGTTCAACAGTCCTGAATTCAATACATTAATTACGTATATAGCTGTTTCATCCAAAAAATGTCCGAAAGGAATCATAAAAGTGTTAAATGCAATACTATTTTATAATAATACAATATTCCACGACATCTTCTACTGTCTATCTACTCCAGTACTTTGGTGCGACAGCTTTAGGCGGCCTATAGTTACAACATACAACTTATACACACCTATTTAAAATAACTTCATAAAATCAAAAATAGTTTATATTAATCTTGCATTTATCAACCAAAACATTAGTGCTGCTGATATAATGCATAGATAATGTAATATGAGTTGTCTTCTTTTGCTTCTATATAGATATTTATACATAGCATGTTGAATACAGAACGTTTACAAAAGAGTATTTCTTCACTGGTGCTTTTAGTGAAGGATCTGAATACTTTTTAAAATCAAGGTTATGATAATTAAGTAATAATATATACGTAAAAGGAAATACATTACAGAACCAAATCAACACGATAGTGTTAACTGGTTATTGCCTCTATTATTGATCTATTTAGAAAGAGTGGATGAGGTTCATCTTCACGCTTCCGGTAGTTCACGCGAGATTTCGCGAGAGGATAAGTTGAGGGGAACATGGCGACGTCTAATTTGCTAAAGGTAGGAGCCAGTTCAATTACATTATTTTGCGTTTAACGCCCGCCGAAGCGCGTGTCAATCGCGCGGTGCGATGTTGTCGTTTAGCCCCGAACTTAACGCACATTACGCAGCACCTGTACGCGCCTGCGCAGTCGGCGTTGACCGGAGCTCGGAGCAGTTAAGTTACATCTGGCTAGCATTAGCCACTTATCACTGATATAGCTGAATATAATGGCCACACCGCCGCTAACGAGATGGGAATGAAGCACACAGACACGGTGGGACCGACAGCGGACGGGGAGACTCCTCGGTAGCTTCACCGGCTCCCTGAAACACCGATATTATCTGTGTATCTGTGCACGTTAGCTGCACATCTCGTATCATCTGTCACTTCAGTGATGCAGGAATCGACAGAAGACCGCCCCCCTTATTTTATAAACACGCTAAAAGGCTGGGAAAAAGCAACAATCGGAGCAGCTTGTGTGCAAAGTGTGAATCATAATCCCCTAAACTAAATTTAGCTTTACGGGAACCCTCGAGTAATTTGTCCTTAACTAAACTACTATTCGTACAGCTCCACCGTGAGTGTAACAGGTTAGAGCTCTGCAACGATTACTTGCAGGAGGGAAAGTAAACTGCATCAAAACAAAAGACTTTTGCATTGGAAACGAAGTATCTGTGTACAGTAAGGGTCAGACAGGCAATCCTGTGCAACTTATATATTCTGCGTGGTACAAATACCCTTCACAATTATACGTTCATAGACATAACGTTAAATGTAAAACAAGCACATTAAGACATCAATGTTAGAGGGATGGGAAGCAGTCAAACCCCACAGTCTTGTCAGGACAATTTTGGCTATGTAATTAGGTATTACAACCTTATTTTATAAAAACAACTCTGAAGAATATTTCAATCTGTTTTTTATTCAAATTAGCTGACCATAACTTGAGTACTTTACTCCTCAAGAATTATGAAAAGGGGTTTAATAAAAATACATATTGTATGTACCAATTTATTAGTTCATTGAAACTATGCTGGAATATTCTTACGGTGCAAGTACTGTAGTAGACTTTTGAAGTACTTTGTACTTCACCTCCAGAATTTTCTTTCACTGTAACGTTATACTTTTAATCTGCTACAAATCAAAGGGAAATATAGTACTTTGTACTACATTTATTTAGCAGATTCAGATGAATATTACTAAAAATAATCAACAAATTAATTATTATAGGTCAGTAATTACAATTAACTACAAGATTAACATGTTTAACTCATTAAGGCTATAAATAATGATGGGATGACATGATTTAATATACTGGTTTGGCATGTTTTAGACCCATAATGTATACTATACACCACAACCTTTAACCTCTGAATTCAACTCAGTTTGACGAGATGATGTCTCCTGGGCAAGACTACAAAATCCATCACATTTACTTCCCGTTTATGTTTTGTGTCTATCACATTTACTTCCTTTTTATGTATTCTTTATTTGCATTTTTGCTGCTGCTTGCACTATTTAGTTAGATTTGAAACTGCATTTAATTGTACTGGTACTTTGTGAAACCTGCAATGACAGTACAGTAGAATCTTATCCTGTCTTTTTTGTACTCTTATTGTAGTTTTATACAATAAATAATCAAACATAATAGTGTTCTACTTAAAGGAAGTCACACAAAAAAATGCTGGTGACTGTCACTCTTTTCTTCACCACTCACAATTTATAAAGTTAAATTGTAACTTACCCTTATTTAGTTGTGTTGTTGTTGTTGTTGCTGCCTTACCTTGACAACAACAGAAGCTCATGAACAGTGTGAGTCGAGTGTCTCACTTCCCTCCTGCCTGTTTTCAGAACAAAGGCTCCCTTCAATTTGAGGACAAATGGGAGCTGATGCGTCCCATAGTGCTGAAGCTGCTGCGGCAGGAGTCCGTCACCAAACAGCAGTGGTTCGACTTGTTCTCGTAAGTTTACCTCATGCACCTGCCGTCGGGCTCGGGCCTTCACCTTGAAGCAAGCGGGCACAGGTGAATTTGTTAAGACGGGTCATTCGTCATTGTTTCGCAGAGACGTCCACGCTGTGTGCCTGTGGGATGACAAAGGTCCAGCGAAGATCCACCAGGCCCTCAAAGAGGACATCCTAGAGTTCATCAAACAAGCACAAGCAGTAAGACTACGACCTGTGCAATATTGTAATTTGTGGGCCTTACTCTTGTGCAATACCATTCTTTGCGACTTATTTGTAAACTGTGACTTATTTGTATTCATTTCTTTTTTACCTTGTATTTTTGTTTAGTTTGGAGGACCCAGCAATATAAGCTTTTCATTGTACAAATAACTTGTTATATGTGCACATGACATTAAAATATCTTGAATCTTGAATCCAAGCAGACGAGTAACTGATGCTGTTGCTGATTTACAAGGAGAAAAAAATGAACTGTTCTTCCGGCTTGGTGTCTGACGACATGATTCCAGGGTTTAGTCATCCCCGTCTCGTGTTTCTCACCCTCTCTAAGCGGGTGTTGAGTCACCAGGACGACACGGCGTTGCTGAAGGCCTACATCGTGGAGTGGAGGAAGTTCTTCACGCAGTGTGACATCTTGCCCAAGCCTTTCTGTCAGCTGGAGATTACTCTGATGGGCAAGCAAGGAAGCAACAAGAAGTCCAACGTGGAGGACAGCATCGTCCGCAAAGTGAGGACCAGCGGCTACAAAGAAGTAAAACGAGCGCGTCGTGCATGTCGTCACATGTCTGACCCGCGTGTCTCTGCCTCTTCAGCTGATGCTGGACACGTGGAACGAGTCCATTTTCTCCAACATCAAAAACAGGCTACAAGATAGTGCCATGAAGCTGGTCCACGCCGAGCGGCTGGGAGAGGCCTTCGACTCCCAGCTGGTCATCGGAGTGAGAGAGTCCTACGGTGAGACCCACAGGAACACGCCACGTTTCTTTCTGTACAATGAAGGGTTTTACGAGAGACATGAAGCTCCATTGACTCCCAATTTGACCTGAAAAATGCTTCCTTCTCTTTCACCACAGCCATTACAACTACTGTTATAACTATACTTACATACACATGGATATTACTGTTCATCAGCAGGAATGTGTGTGATTTTAACTCTGGGCATTTCACCCCCGCTCTTGTCCCCGTGATCCTTCTTCTTTTTGCTGTCACTATGAATATGTCTAATACCTCGTGAGCAGGTATTAATCTGACTGTATTTTCTGCCCTTGGACACGCCATGTGTCCCTCCAGCTGTACCACCTCCTTCAGATCTGTTTGTGATGTCTATGTTTCTACTACTGCCAGTCTGAAATATTATACGTGTAACTCCTTGACTACTATGTTGACCTCTCCCCATGTCCTGTCTGTGCGTGGGCACCGTGTTTGGGTCCTGAGCAGTGAACCTGTGCTCCAACCCTGACGACAAGCTGCAGATCTACAGGGACAACTTTGAGAAGGCGTACATGGATTCTACCGAGAGGTTCTACAGGACGCAGGCGCCCGCCTACCTCCAGCAGAACGGGGTCCAGAACTACATGAAATATGTGAGTATGACTCTCAGATTTATTGTTTACCTCCTAATAAATGATATACCTCAAGATGTTTTTAATGAAGAACATTCAGTCACAACCATTTATTGTTGGAGAGGAACTTTAAGCAAGTCTGCAAGAAGAGGGCCAATGAAAGAAAATACACTTCCCAGTATGATAACTTAAAAAACCTTTCATGATGCATTAGATTCTAAAAGTTATGGAGTTTCAATAACGGCCAAATCCAGAGTTATTTACCTTTTGCATAAAGAGTTGCCGATCATGTAAGAGGGCCGAGGGCTCAGAAGCGGAGTAAAGGAAACTTCAGTGCACTTGCCCGATGGGCCCTAAGATGCAGACGATCCGGGTCACTGAGCAACTTTCATAGGGGCGAACGTGGCTCCGCCTCCAACGCTTTATCCACTCATTCTTTTTTCATCCGTGGCTTTAAGAAGCACTGGATGCTGCGTTCTAACATGGTGGCCTATTACTTCCTGTGCAAGTGGCTCACTGTGTGTTTTGGGCCAGTGTAGTTCATTGCAGCCATTTGCTCAAATAAAAAAAAAGGTTATTTTATTTCTCATTAATGTTCACACCGCACCCCGTTTTGACAGAAAAAAACAGAAATTTAGAATTTTTTTGTAAATTTATTAAAAAAGAAAAACAGAAATATCGCATGGTCACAAGTAATCAGACCTTTTCCGTCTCCACTGTTTGTGACTTCCTGTTGGCTACCCGCACACATGACTGGGCTGCACTGATTTAATCATCCGGCTCATCTAGGCGGTCCACATCTCATCGGACCGAGCGGGTCAAATACTTCCAAAGAGCCGCTTTTTTTTTTTTTTAAATGCTCCAAAAAATGTAATTATTGCTTTTGTAGTCGCTTTTTTCTCTTGATTTGAAAAATGCTTCTTTGGGCCGCGTAAGATGGAGATATGATGGAGCCAATGTTTCTCATCAGACGTTGACTTTTAACTGAGGCGTGTTATTCTCTTGCCAAGAAGTTGAGAATTGAATAAATTTTTATAATATTTATCTACAGTTAGTCGGTTGATAACCTGACCCGTTTAAAATTGCAGCGTTTCGCGATCACCCGGCTCCCAACCTCAGCTTCCAGCTCGCTCTCTGCTCACGCTGGAAGAAAACAACACTCCGCTCCCTCCGTGGAAAAGATAATACACAAAGCAGAAACCCGAGGCTTCTATTGAGGCTCCTATTCACCGTGTTTTTGTTACGATTGTGGCAATAAGCCAGTGGGATGAATCCAAAGAGAAAACCGCCAGACAGCCCATCTCATGCTCGTCTTCTTCACAGCGTCTCTCTCTCACTCAGACAAGCCTGAGGCGATCTGTCTGTTAAAGCACGGCGCGGCC